>CM069913.1:42561138-43064490 GCA_036172215.1 Camellia granthamiana | reverse complement strand
TGTTTGTTAAATTATTTTTACTAAATCTCTACTTTGAAGTAATGGCCAACGACAATAATGGAACCAGGTCATCAATCAGTGGAACAGAATCAATGTAAAAAATCATGGAAAGAGCAGTTACCAGCTTTCTGCAGGCCCTGCAAAATAACTCTCACACCCCAAACCCGGGTATAACCGGTCGTGGCCCACAGGGCCTTAGCCCAAGGCACACGTAAGCCTAAATACGAAACCATACACATTGAATAACTATAAAATAGTCCATTAATAAATAACCAAAACTCAATCCAGTGTCATGCCACAAGTATAAACGGAAAAATCAACCGTAAACAATACACAATCCAAACTTATGGGATAAAAACAACCCACATATCAAAATAATCCTAAATGAACCTCAATAAAAATAAATATAAATATGCACAAACTTGACATAACAGTCTAAAACAAAATAAATGAATGTCCTAGAGGTCTATGCAATTGAGTCTCCGCTACGCCATGAGTCCACTCTAAGTCCTTCAAACACCTGGAAATGGTAAAAAACTAAGTCAGCTAATAGCTCAGTGAGTAGCAACATGGATAGTATATACAGTCTTGAAACTAGGGATCAATTCCAAAATAAGATATATATCACAGAAACTAGATTGGCATACAGTTTGGTAAAGAGAATCTGTTTCAAAAAGAAGGTTTCACAGTTCAACAGTTAAAATACTAATGTCTCTCGAGAACATGATAAATGACATTTTCACTTAAAACAGATTACAACATGAACGCCAATAATTTTCTAGGTACCAAGAAAATAACAAGTAATATGCCACACAATTCTCAAGGCTATACGCCCCATTGGATCCAATACCGAACTAAGAGTTATCCTCAGGGTGGCAACCTGAGCCTTTTCTCAAAGACAATCCGATTGAAGGTCACCTAGCTTAACCTAGGTCTTTTTCTTACAATCGTTGAGCAATAGAGTCATCACGGCCCAACCCAGATCTGTTCCCTAGTGGCCAAAGTCACCACACACAGTGGAATAATTTCCCTAGACTAAATACACAAATGGTCCCAATAATCAATACACATCAGTTTCGTAAAACATGGTAGTTCATCATTATAAACATGAGACCAAAACAAATAGTTTACAGTATGCCAAGTTCACAAATGTTTCAGAAATAATTTGATTCCATTGATAATATAATAATTTATCAAAACAGTTTAGTCATGAAACAACAATTTAATTTTCTAACAGTTCAGGGTAGGGGAACATTTATAAAAATATGTAGCACGAAACTACTCACCTGGAAACGAAATAATGTAATCCTTGAATAGAATATAAAAGTCCAACTAGTGCCCTGAACCAAGTATAAAAACTACACGTCACTACTAATTTAAAAATACTAAAGAATAAGAACTAAGAAACCTCAACGAAAGCGCACTAACACGGCTCAACCCAACTCACCGTTACTCTTAAATATTACCTAAATTCATGTTCTTCAAGGTCTAAAATCACCCAAGACATGGGTTCCGGTCGAAACTTAATTAAATGTGACTTTGAGATAAAATTGAATTTTTGATAGGTTTTCCCAAACTGTTCACTAACTCTGAAAATTAAAAAAAAAAAACCCACTCTACACCATTCGAAAAATTCCAAAACCCTCCAGATATCAACTAATATATCCTAAGTTTCAAACCCAATTGGTTTTACTTGATTTGCTTATCAAAATAATTATTTACAATTAGTTATGCCCAAACAGGTTGTTTTCTGCAGCACTTTAAATAAATTAATGGTTCTCTTAGTATACAGGAGCAATCAATGCACGGCCAAAAATCTAAGAAACTAGACTCGTAACCAGTTCTAATAACGCTGATTTGATAATTTTTGGATTTATACTCAAAGAGAACAACACTCCTAAATTTACTGTTTAAACCAGTTTTCTGGACAGATTTGAACGCATCAGTTTATAGGGATTTTGACTGCCAAAAATTATGAAAAAATTCAAATATGCAATTCAATATGTAATTGATCTACTGTAAAAATTTTAGTTCAAAATTCATTCGTTTGATATGGTTTCATGATTTCTAAATTTTGCTGGCAGATTAATATTCTTACGAGCAACATTATGAATTCAATTAAAATTTCTAGAATACTATCCCAATCAGCCAATCCATTCCTTTTTCTTCCACCAACTCACAACACCCACAAGCACCACAACTATGTAAACAACATATTATAATAGAACAAGAATAGATTGATTAATACCTTAGAGAGTTGTTGACACACAAGGGTGCTTTCTCGCCCTCTCTCTTTTCTATCTCTTGCTCTCTCTTCCTCTCTCACGTTTCTACTGTTGTTGCTGCTATAGTGTTGATTAGGAACCCTAGGGTTGTTATATATATATATGAAAACAAAACTATAAATAATTATCCTTTGTTTTATATTATTTTTTCTCTCCATTAATTTAAATAAAATACAAATATTATTAGATCAACATATGCTTACTAATTTGACACTTATTTATTTATTTATTTATAAATAATAAATTTTGCTTCTAAATTAAAGACTTTCACCATAAATTTATTTTAGGTTTTAAAATTAGTTAAACGACCCTCCAATAATATTTAATTTGCACTCAAAGATTCACAATAAAATATTTGAGATTGTAATATTATTATTATTTAATTATTTACTAAATCTTTATATTTGGGTTCTTACATTCTCCCCAGCTAAAAGAAAAGTTTCGTCCTCAAAACTAACCTGAGTAAATTATGAGAATAGATGTGGGTACTTCTCGCGCATCTCGTCCTCGCATTCCCAAGTCGCCTCTCCAACTAGATGATTATGCCACAGTACCTTCACCAATTTAATGGCCTTTGTACGCAACATTTTTTCTTTCGAATCTAAGATCTGAACAGGCATCTCCGCGTACGAAAAATTCTCTCTAATCTAAAGCGGCTCATAATCTATCACATGTGATGGACTGTGCACATATTTCCTCAGCATAGACACGTGAAACACATTATGCACTCCTGCCAACCTAGGGGGTAGAGCAATACGGTACGCAACCTCACCAACCTTCTCCAATACCTCAAATGGACCAATGTATCTAGGACTCAACTTTCCTTTCTTTCCAAACCTGATGACTCCTTTCCATGGTGATACTTTCAAGAATACCATATCCCCACATGAAACTCTAAATCTCTCCTACGATGATCAACATAACTTTTTTGTCTACTCTGAGCAGTCAATAATCTCTCTCTGATGGTGATAATTTTCCATGTAGCATCCTTCACCAAATCAGGTCCCAACATTTGCCTCTCACCAACCTCATACCAACACAAAGGAGACCTACACTTCCTCCCATACAAAGCCTCATAAGGAGCTACTCCCAAACTAAAATGATAACTATTATTATATACAAACTCCATAAGTGGCAAATAATCATCCCAATTACCTCTCCATTCCAAAACACAAGCCCTCAACATATCCTCAAGGGTTTGAATAGTCCTTTCTAATTGCCCATCTGTCTGAGGGTGATAAGCTAAACTAAAATTTAACCGAGTACTCATAGCTAACTGTAATGCACCCCAAAACTTAGACACAAAACGAGGGTCCTGATCTGACATTATTGACATAGGTGCACCATGCAATCTAACAATATCCTTCACATACAACTGTGCAAATCGAGCTAGAGAATGGTTCATTCGTACTGCAATAAAATATGCTGACTTGGTTAATCTATCAACAACTACCCAAACTGCATCGTGATTACTACTAGTACGAGGTAATCCGCACACGAAGTCCATGGTAACATGATCTCACTTCCACTCTGGTATAGGTAAGGGTTGTAGTTTCCCCGTAGGTTTCTGATGTTCTACTTTAACCTGTTGACACACCAAACACTGAGCCACAAATTTTGCAATATCTCCCTTCATACCATTCCACCAAAAATGTTCATGAAGATCCCGATACATCTTAGTGCTTCCAAGATGAATGCTGTAACTAGAACTATATGCCTCCGTCATAATCTCCTTCCTCAAATCACCATCAGCAGGAACACAAATTCGGCTACGGAATCTAAGCAACCCATCATCACTAACCACAAAGTCTACATGCTTACCCTCTATCATCTCTCATTTAATACGCTCACACTGGGGGTCAATCTCCTGAGCTAAACGAATCTGTTCTCTCAAGGTTGGCTGAACTGTCAATTGACTACAACAAGCCCTATCACCAGGCGTAACAACCTCAAGCCTCAAATGTCTCATGTCTTTCACCAAACAACTCTCAATAGACAAAGCAGCTACATCTCCAACTGCGACCTTCCTACTCAAGGCATCTGCAACCACATTTGCCTTCCCCGGATGATATAAAATATTCATATCATAATCTTTTAGTAACTCAAGCCATCTTCTTTGCCTCAAATTTAGTTCCTTTTGTGTGAAAATATACTTTAAACTCTTATGATCAATGTAAATCTCACATGACTCTCCATACAAATAATGTCACCAGATCTTAAGAGCGAAAATCACTACTGCTAACTCCAAGTCGTGTGTAGGATAATTTCTCTCATGTACTTTCAACTGTCGTGACGCATAAGAAATCACCTTCCCATGCTGCATGAGCACACATCCTAAACCCTGTCGTGAAGCATCACTATAAATCACAAAACCACTATCGTCTGTAGGTAAGGCAAGGATTGGAGCTGATGTCAATCTCTGTTTAAACTCTTGGAAGCTACGCTCACAATCATCATTCCACTCAAACTTTACCCCTTTCCTAGTGAGATTGGTAAGTGGCAAAGCAATACGGGAGAATCCTTCCACAAACCGTCTGTAATATCTATCAAGCCCTAGAAAGCTACGTCTCGTGGCTAATCAACAATTGCTGCCACCTTCGAGCTATCCACAGATACCCTGTCTTTACTTACCACATGACCCAAAAAAGATACACTACTCAACCAAAATTCACACTTCTTAAATTTTGCATACAGTCTCTTCTCCCTAAGGATTTGTAGTACTACCCTCAAATGCTGCTCATGCTCCTCCTTACTCCTCGAATAAATTAGAATGTCATCAATAAACACTACCACAAATTTATCCAGTTGGGGTTTGAATACTCTGTTCATCAAATCCATGAATGTGGCTGGTGCATTTGTGAGACTAAAAGGCATCGCCAAGAACTCATAATGCCTAAACGCAGTCTTAGGAACATCTTCATCCCTTACCTTCAATTGGTGATAGCCTGACCTCAAGTCAATTTTAGAGAATACTTGAGCTCCCTGCAACTGGTCAAATAGGTCATCAATGCGTGGCAAAGGATACCTATTCTTCACTATGACTTTGTTCAGTTCTCTATAATCAATACACAATCTCATAGACCCATCCTTCTTCTTCACAAACAACACAAGTGCTCCCCAAGGTGAGACACTAGGCCTAATAAAACCTTTTTCTAGTAACTCCTGTAACTGAGTTTGTAACTCCCTCAACTCCAACGGTGCCATTCTATAGGGCACTTTAGAGATAGGTGTTGTATTGGGAACCAAGTCAATGGAAAATTCGACCTCACAGTCTAGAGGAAAACCAGGTAGAGTTGGTTACAATAAAACAATTCCAGGATTTGAAACCCATCTCATTCATCGATGGTTCAAACCCATTGATAGCAGAAACCTGGGTAAGGGATATGGAGAAAGTCTTTCGCGCACTACCCTACATCACAAGACAGAAAATGACCTTTGCCACTTTCACTTTCAAAGATAACGCACAGGATTAGTGGCTTCTTACCCTAGAAAAAGAAGAAATCGTGACTTGGGCAAGATTCTTAGAGGTATTTTATGAAAAATACTTTTCAAATTCACTGCGAAAACAAAAGACGTTAGAATTCATACACCTAAAGCAAGGAACAATGTTTGTGGCCGAATAAGAGAGCAAGTTCACGTAACTAGCTCGATTTACAACATATGTTATTCCAACTAAAGCCCAAAAAGCTAGAAAGTTTGAAGCCGGCTTCGATTATGACATCAGAAACAAGATTGAGGTTCCGAAATTGCCAACTTATGCGAAAATGGTGGTTTGAGCATACATTCCCGAAAAAGGGAATTAAAGCCTCACGTTATGGGGAAACGAGACAAAAGAAGCAATTTTAGGAAAAAGACAACAGAAGATCTGGTGCTGTGCCCCCAAAGAAAGTAAATACGGGGTTCAACCAGTTCAGGCAATCAAAATCCTACTAACCCTAAAGGTGGCGCCATTCCAAATTGTCCTACTTGTGGGGGGCTCATTGGGGACGATGCCATCAAAACACGGGAGCATGCTTTAGATGCGGTCAAGTTGGCCACTTGCTGAGAGATTATCCAAAGTTTACCAATCCTATAATAGGCCCCTCTGAACCAATCCCAAAACCCACACTACTTGGAGGAGTGAAGAAGGACCAAAAACGCTAAAGAAGAGCTTTTGCCTTGGTGCCTAGAAACCCGAAGGTTACCAAGAACGTTGTGTTAGGTACACTTTCTGTCTGTGGTCATTTAGCTCATGTTTTCATTGACTCTGGTTCAACTCATTCTTTTGTTACACCACACTTTGCTTCCAACTTAGCATCGACACCCGAACCCTTGCAATATATACTGTCTGTGTCTTTTCTTTCTGGTAGTTTTGCCCTTGGTACTGACATGTACAAATCTTGTGTGATATCCTTAAAAGGCGAAACCTTATACGTTGGAATCTCATAGCTTAAGGATTTCAGTCGACCCTGGCAATACAAAGATGTATCACGATCTGAGGGAACACTACTGGTGGACAGGAATGAAAAGAGACATGGCAAGCCACATCTCTAAATGCCTACATTGTCAACGTGTTAAAGCAAAATATCAGAGACTTGCGGGAACGTTGTAACCACTCCCTACTCCTGAATGGAATTCAGCCTCGAACAATGATGCAATATGGGTTATAGTAGACCAATTTACGAAGTCGGTGCATTTTCTACCAGTCAGAATCGCGTACTCTCTCAATAAGTTCGCCACTTTATACATCAAAGAAATCATTCAATTACATGGCACCTTAGTTTTAATTGTGTCTGATCGAGACTCCTGCTTCGTATCTCACTTTTGGAACAAATTGCAAGAAGCTTTAGGAATAACACGAAGTTCAACATTACTTATCACCCGCAAACTGATGGACAATCCAAAAGGACAATCCAGACTTTAGAAGACATGTTACGTGTGTGCGTGCTAGACCTCAAAGGTAATTGGGATGAACATCTACCTTTAGTAGAGTTCGCCTATAACAATAGTTACCAAACAAGCATTGAAATGGCAACATATGAAGCATTATACAGGAAAAAGTGTTAATCACCTCTGTGTTGGACGGAAGTTGAAGATAGAAAGCTATTGGGCCCTGAAATCATGCATATGACGAGTGACAAAATTCAACTCATCCAACAGCAAATTCGCACCGCCTAGAGTAGCCAAAAAAGCTATGCAGACACATGGAGACGGGACTTGGAATTTCAAGTGGGAGATCATATTTTCCTAAAAACCTCACCAACAAGAGGAGTTATTCGATTTGGGAAATGATGGAAGTTAAACCCACGTTACATCAGGCCATTTGAGATCTTAGAAAGAATTGGCCCTGTGGCATATAGCCTTGCCTTACCGCCTGAATTGTCTAATGTTCATAATCTATTCCATGTTTCAATGCTTCGATGATACCTTTGAGATTCAGAGCATGTTATCGATCATGAAAATCTGGAAGTTCAAGAGGATCTCTTTTATGAAGAATAACCAATACAGATTCTCGATTATCGTGAACAGGTTCTCTGAAACAAAACCATACCCCTCGTAAAAGTCTTGTGGCGGAATCATCGTGTCAAAGAAGTTACATGGGAAACCAAGAAATAAATGTGAGACAAATACCCACATCTTTTCAAAAATTAAGGTATGACAAGTTTGAGGACAAACTTCTTTTTAGGAGGAGAGAAATGTGATTCACAAGTATTTGATTAATTTCAGCACCATGACAATGTCAGCTAAACATTTAATGTTTATTAAAAAAATAAAAAATAATAATAATAATAATAATAGGGGCTAAATTATTAGTAAGTGATTTCATCAGAGGACCAAAAGGGAATTAAGAAAGGGAAGTGGGTCAAGGAAAAATTAAGCCAAAGTTAAGACAACTGGAATCAGCTCTCAAAGACCAGCAAAATAGAAATGTGGCAGTAAATTAGAGTAGGAGCAACGTGGCAGCAGTTGGCCTAAGGACTTTTAGTAGTAAGCAAGTTTTGGAGTTTATCAAATAGGAATTGCCTAGGATGTAAAGAAGCAACGAAAAGAGATAAAAATAGGAGGCAACAGCTAAAGAAAGGCTCGGAAAATAAGAGGAAGAGCAGGAAATAATAGAAAAAGTGAGTAATATTATACCTTGAGTTACCATAAAATATTTTACGCATATTTTGAGTTACCACATTTTATTTTATGCAATTTATGTTTTATAAATTATATTAATGTTTCACTTACATCAATTATTTTATGAACTCTATTTACTTAAATTGAAATTCATGGATATGATTGTTTAAAATTTACAAATTATTTGGCAGTGATTATATAAACATTTATTTTTGTGAGTACCACCACGGGAGTCTCGTGCTTTGGGAAACTTAAATAACCATTGGCCTCTGATTGGTGACTTTATGGCCGTTTGTCATGGATCCATTGACCTCTATTCTGATTGTCACTTCGGTGACCTCTATTCTAATTGTCACTTTCGTGACCTCTGTTCTATTCTATACCGTTGTTGTAACTATTTTATTTATATTCTGAAATTCATTTTTGCCATTTAAATTATTTGTTCGGCTCAAATTAAATAATGCACAATATTTTAGCCTAAATAATTATCCATGTTGATTTTGTGCCTAATACTCTTGATATAATATTTCTCACTTTGCTATATGTTTATAGTTGTTATCCCCTTTCAGATGATGAAATGAAAGGAAAAGAGGGGGACTAACACAGGACCTAATGCGGACATTTTTTTTTTTTAATAATTGTCCAATTATCAATAAAGGAAAATAAAAGTCCCGATGAATGTTTTTTTAAAAAAAAAAAATTGTTGAGTATTTGGATTATTTATTTACCCATTTAATTTATTTACTTTCGTTTCCGTATGCACCAGTTAATTTGTTAAAATTAGAATTGGCTTTCGTTATTAATTGTTATGTTTTCTAACCCCCTAGTCACCAGGGTTGGATCATGATATATGTTACCGTGAAAAATATAATTTCTTGATTTCAATTTATGCAAAATCCTAATTCATCTTCTTAATTATTTATAATTTGTGTTTTGTTTTAGCCTAATATAGTCATATTTTAATGTAAATTTTGTAATAAAGTGTATATTGGTGAAAAATTTAGATGATTTTCCCTTTTTACCCTCTTGTCGTAGTCACATGATTATCACATGAGTAGATTCTATTAAAGATTTAAAAGATGAATAACAAAAAGGGATATTGACACTTGTATAGAGACCAAAGTGAGATTTGACCAAAAGTACAGACGGTTAGCTATCATAATTTCATGTACAGAGACCAATGTGAGATTTGACCAGAAGTGTAAGGCGTTGACTGTCATGATTTCATGTGTAAGAGCCAAAGTGAGATTTGATACAATGTGCAAAGGTGCCAAATGTAATTTATCCAAGTGTAAACTTGAAAACTGTTTTGAAAAAATTTAAAACCAATCAAAATGAATGTATTATTATTTGTCATTTATTGAGAATACAAAGTAGATGATATCACATGATATTCCACATATATTTAATAATTTTCCAACTTTTTTTTTTTGTCCCCAATCCTAAGATTTGGTTGTCCACACAGCCGACGTTTACATGATCACCACTTGCTTAATTGATTATATCAGCAGTATTATAAATTTAAAATTATTTACTTAAAATTTATTTAGAAATAATCATTAATAATTAAATTTATTTTATTTATAAATCTCACACTTTATCAATTTAATCTCCACCATATATACTCATTCTAAATAAATTTCAGAATCTTAATTCTAAGATCCTAGACGTTTCCTTGATTATATTCTTTAGAAATGTTTGATCCACAACACTCTTGTGAGTTGCGACCTAATCAATTACATGCTTGCAAATTCTTTTTGAAAAATCTAGTTTAATTGGAAAAATCCTTTTGAAAATTTAGATTTATCCCGTGATAAGTGATTGTTGATTTAGATAATCTAAATTAAAAATTATAAAACCACGATCAAAGTAGATAAGAGAGAGAGTAAGAGAAATACAACCACAACACAAAATATTTTTTTACTTGGAACAATCACAATTAGAATCTACCAACTTGTGATAAACAATCACAGGCCCTCGGCCAAGCGAATAATCCACTATGAAATAAAAGAGTACAAGAGATACCTTACAAAGGCCACTCTAGGCTCGTGCATTTGCTCAACCTACGGGTCACTCTTCTTCCTCCACTGGACCTCCTTAACGATTGTTGAATCACCATGACCCCAATGACTTCGGAATCCACCGAAGTCTACAATTTTGGAATTCGCCAAGAAGGTTCACAATTGAAAGGAGTGAAGGACTTATTGCAACTTGATGATTAGCTTTGAAGTTCTTGGTTGCTAATGAACCATCAAGCAAATGAGAGTAATACAACATAATCCTCACTAGAACGTTCACTCTTAAACACTTAGCAAAATCTCTCAACAACAAAATGATCTCTCTCTCACAAATGTATTTCTCACTCATAAAAATGATCTTTCAAAAGATAAAAATATTCAGAAAAACTTAGGAGAGAGTGCTCCGAATATAAGTATGAGAGATACAAAATAAACCAGCCGAGCCTGTCTTAAATAGGCCTGGCGCAGGGCTTTCTCACTGCTGTGGACCACATGGTCACAGCCGTGGTCATTATTGCGGCCGCGACCATCCTTTGCGGGATGTAGAGCCAACTTCTAGAGCTGATTTGGTCGCGACTTGGCCCCAGCGCGATGTCCTTTACCGCGGGCGCGATTGTGAGAAACAAGACCAGCTGATTTTGCTGACTTCTTACTGCATCTTTTGCATATTTTCTTCCATATTTTGAACCACGATTTTTCCATGTTTTGGCCACGCTTTGTCTCTTACTTTTCCCAACACAAACACATCTTTCAAGACTTTTTGAGATTGGAAAGATTTCATAAATCTGACGCATGCTTGAACACAAGTTGACAACTAAGGTGTGCGGGGGCGAAATATCCTCTGCTTTCCATACTCCTTGTACTCCAAGCTTCTCTTGACGGCGTCTAACTTGGCAACACAGAAACGGTGAGCTGCCCAGCGGTGGTGTGCCGGATAGACCCTCCGACGGTCAAGTCAGACCACTAGAGGAAGATGATGGAGACTATTAGAGAGAGAGTATTTTAGATGGCGAAAAATGGTTCCATGTTGCATACCTCTAACGTTCATCTTCCTCCCCTATTTCTAGGCTGGCCATGCAGCCTCAAGATCGTGCGCCGCACCACCTCTGTTGTCCTTCCATGGACAGATGGCAGTGCGCGCCTCCCACCACCTTACACGTGTAAAGGTTTTGTCCTCCAACCAGTACATGCAGAACTGCCAAACGGTATTGGCGCGTGCCTGGAGCAGACTTCCTCTTTCTCACGCCATTAGCCCAGGTGGCTCACTTAACCGGAGTACCACGACCGGCGTATCCCTTGTGCATAATTTACCAATTTATGCACGCAACCGAGCTATCTGTCGTCGACCTGCCCCTTGGCCAAGGAGTAAAAACGTGATGATCACGACCGAGCCGTCATTGACTGGTTCACCATGGCAAAACGGTCGCGAGGCATGCCGGCCTCCCCCCGCTCTACCTTCACTCCCGATTATTCGAAGTCCGCCTATCTCGGCTGACCGAAGTAGAGGCAAGCCGGTTCTAGTTGCGCCCTCAATCTAGCCCGGGTCACTCTTAGCTCGGTTGCCAGACACCAATGCGCGTATTGACAAATGCCGCAGCTCGGTCAGACCGGGCTCGTGCTTGATCGGGCCGATCTCTTTGATCGTCCAACACGGACCACGGACCGTGTCAGTAGAGGAAACGGCGTGGCACCGTGGGGTCTGTCACAACCCGCGCTGCCGTAGCTCGGCCATACTAACGGTGCAAATCTCCCCTCTCAATTGCCCCTTAATCCCATCTGAGCTATTGTGATTGGGGTTACCCCGCGACCGAGATAACGGTCTAAGGTGCATCACTTCTAAGCCGAGCATGACTGGGGTCAAAGCCGTTGCCGAGTTATCCCATTTGGTCGGTCATCGCTTCAGCGGTCTCATCAAAGGTCGTACAGCCGTACTGACAACCGCGTTCCCAGTGCCACGTGGTCTCATGCCATTGGTCCGTACGCCCTAGCTGTCTTCCACGCGCCGAATTTCAAACGGCTGCGCCGTTTGGTTTTCCCCTAATCTTTAAACCCTACACGAAGGGTCACTTCGACCCCTCATGTTCATCTTCTTCTGCAGCCAAAACCCTAGCACACAATAACTCCAAACTTCCTCTCCTCAGTGCCGTCGCTGCCCCCTGCTCCGCTTGCCATTTCCATCCCTTTTGAAGCTGCCATCAAGCTGGTGAAGGCGAACCCTACTTGTCTTCTAACGCTAGTGAGTCCCTTCATTCCTCCATTGTGTTTTCAGTTTCCATCTTCTAGTCCTTCAAACCTGTTCTTCATGTTTTTTCTACTATTGTTCTTCGTGCCCCTTGCTTGGGACTACCAGTGTTGCCTTTTATTTGTAGAACCCTTACACCCTAGGCCAAATGGAAACTGTAGGAATGGGAGGGGCCTCCGTGCCCCTTGTTCCTCCTTGGTTCAAACGAATTTGCCCCATTTCTGGGATCAACAGTTTGAATCTGGGTAGAACCGAGCTAAATGCTCACTTAGATCCATAGATAGGGCCTCAGCCGAGCAAAAAATTGGTTTGTGGCTTCTCGCCGATGCCGCAACCAAGCTAAATGTAAAATTAGATCAGTAAGTGGTCTGAACCGAGCGAAAATTTGTCTGAGGTTTTTACTTGGGGCCTTGACCGAGCTAAAGGCTCAATAAAATCCGTAAATAAAACCGAACCGAGCTATATCTTGTTCAAATCTCCTTCTTGGACCTTGACCGAGCCAGAAGTCGAGAGTTAGAACCGAACTAGGGAATCGACCTAATGGTCTAGCCGAGATAGGGGTCGGACTGGTTAAACACTGTAATCCTTCCACTGAGCCAGTTCCAACAGGAGCCGTGTAATTTATGCCGTGCTAACCCTTGGAATTATTTTTTTAACAATACAAAACAAACTAGGACCGACCAGGCCAGTCCAGCACTATCACTGGTGGAGCTCAAAAACCGAGCAAACACACCAACATTTTTGACCGAGACACAAATTTAATTACCCAATAAAACCGAGGTAGATGGGGAAGTACCGATTCATGGTGAGCTCGCCCAGTGCGATGGCCGAGTTTCGTAGGGAGTACAACATCCCAGATGACGTCGTCCTAGAGCTCGCCAAAAAGGGAGACACCCCTTGGGGAGACCTAGACCGGTGCCCCTTCACAGTCGTGTCTATTGTTGAAGGAGGACTTCGCTTCCCAGTCCAACCCTTGATCTGCGAATTTTTAAGGCAGACAAGGCTTTGCCCGACCCAAGTCTCCAACAACATGTACAAAATAATAAACGGCGTCGCCGAGCTGAACCGGAGGCTCGGTCTCAATCTCGGCCTTGTTGAAATTTTCCACCAATATAGCCTTAGTAAAAATAAGGGTGGGTTTTGCTGGTACCTGAAGATAAAGAAGGGCCAAGCAAAACTCATAGAGGGCAACCCGGACAAGGAGATCGACGACGAAGATTTCTTGTGGGTGTCCAGTCGCTATGAAGACACCGAGGCACCCATACTGGGATGGTATATTAGGAAAGATTTTGGCAGTGCTGGTGAGTGGCCCAGCTGACCGCACTATTTTCTTTCTGCACTTTATTTTTATTATTTTTACCGGTCTAACACTTGTCTTCTTTTTACAGATTCCAAGCACTTAGCAGAGGACTACAACCGGGCTAACCAAGAGGCCATTCGCGTCCTACTGCGTCATCCCGAAGAAGAAAGAGAAGCCTCAAAGCTCCTCAGCTTCGAGCCGACTTACACCTACATAGCACTGCGCAAGAGCCGGGTCACCGACTTCCTTCGCGCTCCATCGCCAGAGCCCGACCCAAATTTACCGCCAATCAGACTTGTCTCTCTTACTGCCGAGCAAGAAATGGCGAAGATTCGGGCAATCAAGTCCATGATCACAGGCGAACCGAGCGACTCCCAGCCCCCAGAAGCTTCTGGGCGGACTTCCTCCACACCAACCGGGCAACAAGAAGGTGCTGTGCTAGCTTTGGCCAGCGAGCAAGTAGCTGGCCGGTCAAGGAAGAGGCAGAGAAAGGGCCTTCCTGAGCGACTTTTGGTTGATGAAGAATCGACCGAGCACGCCTCCACCGAACTAGGGGACCAGACCAAGCAGCCACTGACCGGGCCATCCAAGACCCCAGCCTCCCCCCCGGTCTGGGTGCCAGAGTTCAAATACAAGGACCGTGTTGTTTCGGCAGAAGACTCAGTTTAGGCGGACAAGGACTACTCGCTTGGTTTTAACTTGACCAAGGGGTTGATCTTGCCCGCCGACATGAAAAAACACGACGAGCTTTCTGACCTGAAGGTCCTCCGCTCGGCGGCAAAATCCATTGTGCTAGTAAGTTCCCCATTCTTTCCCTCAAAGTTATCGCGCGGTTGTTGCTCGGTTTCACGAATATTCACAATCTTTTACTTGTTTCAGGCCGCACAAAAGAACTATCTGGCACATGATCGCATGATCACTGTGCGGCAGAGCCCAAGCGGCCGAGATAGCTAAGCTAAAGGCCGCGCTAGAGGCGGTTGCGGCCGAGCGAGATGACCTGCGTCTGAAGGTTGACCGAGCTGAGGCGGATAAACAGCGGGCCGTGAAGTCAACCAAGGCCCGGTACCTTGCCGAATTGCGCAAGCTGCGTGACGCCCATAAAGAAGAGAAGGACAAGGCCGTTGATGATGCCGAGGGACCGGGGATACGCTCAGGGCGAGAAGACTTATGAGCGGCAGGTCCAAGCGATGAAGGAAATCTTTTTCCAGTGCGGTTGGAAAGCAGCCGTGGAAAAAGTTGGCCCTGGTCAGGACGCCGATATGTTCCTGAATCCCCATGCAGCCCATAGCCTGGTCTACATGCAGGCGTTCGCCAATGCAACTCAGAACCGGCTCATCACAGAGGCAAGGAAGGAGGCCGAGGAAGAAGTCGCCGTCGCGCAACTAGCCGAGCAAGCTTCTCAAGAAGCATCCCAAGATGCAGAAGATGAAGTGGCTGATCGGGATGCTGCCGTGGTGGATGGATCTAACAATGAGGCCGAAGAAAACTTGCCCGAGCAGAACATTCAGATTGCCGAGCAGACGACCGACGTCGCCGACCAAACCGTCAACCTAGAATTGGACTGATGATTTCCCTTCTTGTTTTACTTGTTTTCTTTTGTTTTCATTTCTTTGTTTTGATGTAACCGGGCTAAGCCCCTCATTTTGTAATAAACCTCCCTGATCAATGAAATTTCAGCTTTTTGCTCGTTCGGCTTCGATTGTTGTTCGGTTGACACATGCAAAAATTTCTCGATTTCAACTCTGATAAATCACAACTGATAGGTCGGCCTTGCCGTGCAACACGCTGAGCTAAAATCAGAGTTGCTTGGACTTAAACTAGTTCGGCTCTTTGATCTTTCGAATGAACCCAGACATTTTCACGAGCCAAGCAAAATCAGCTCGGTTTGAGTGAAATTACCTCCGCCATTCGGGCTTTGACAATACTTGAAGCCGTGTATTTGGGCGGGCAGACATTAGCTCGGCCCTATTAACCCTATTAAGAAGGTGGGGGAAATCACCAACATGCCTTCGGTCGAGCAAAATCAGCCCGGCATATATTGGATAAGTCACTAACATTCCGATGTGGCCGAGCAAAATCAGCTCGGCCTTTGGGTTGGACAGGACGCCAACATTACCTTCGCCCAAGCAAAGCCAGCCTGGATCTTGTAAGTTGGGCAATTCACCAACTCATCTCTTGGCCGAGCAAATTCAGCTCAGCTCCTATCAGTTGGACACAACACCAACGTGACGTTCTGGCCGAGCAAAATCCGCTCGACCTTTTCCTTGCACAGAACACCAATATTCCATTTAAATCGGTCATGACGCCGACACAGCAAAAGTCAGGTCGGCCCTTACGCGATCTCGACAGCACACCAATTATTTCGCTGGAGTCAACTGTTTGTGCGGTCCATGTTTATGCCGACGGGAGAAAGTCAGCCCGGCCCCGTTCAGGTCGGTCTCCTTGCCCCTAGCACTCATAGTGGCCCAGGGTCCTTGTGGTGTCATTTGCACATAAAGATGTAATACGAAACAAAGAAAAGGGGGCTATTTTTCATTACAAGAAAATGTGCTACTTCTTACATCAAATGCTACGAGGCTAAAGGTCTAGAGAGCTAAGCAGCAAAAGCAAATTACATCTTAAAAGTAGAAAATCTTAAGGTTGGCTGCGTTCCACGGTCGGGGGGACAGCTTTGCCATCTAAATCTTCCAGATGGTATGCCCATTTTCTAGCAAGACCAGTCACCTTATATGGTCCTTCCCAGTTGGCTCCGAGCTTTCCTTCGCCAGGGATCACCATGTTGCCGAGCACCTTTCTTAAGACCCAGTCTCCAATTTTGAACAGCCTGGGGTGTATAGCCTTGTTGTAATTCTTGGAAAGTTCTTGCTGATAAGCCGCTATGTGGATCAGTGTGCGCTCTCTCCTTTCCTCAGCAAGATCCAGCTCCAACGCCACAGCTTCATTGTTCAGATCTGGCTGGAAACTTTCAGACCGGCGGGTTGGCATGCCAATCTCCAGTGGGATGACGGCCTCCATGCCGTAGGCCAGGGCAAATGGAGTCTCTCCGGTCGATCGCCTTGGCGTAGTGCGGTATGCCCAGAGCACATTAGGGAGTTCTTCAGCTCACTTCCCCTTGGCTTCCTCAAGCCGCTTCTTCAGCCCATCCAGGATGGTCTTGTTCGAGGCCTCTGCTTGACCATTTGACTGAGGATAGGCCGGCGTTGAATTGTAGAACTCAATCTTCAACTCTTCGCAAAATCCGCGAGAGAGTTTCCCATCGAATTGAGTGCCATTATCCGAGATGAGGGCCTTAGGAATACCGAAGCGAGTGACAACGTTTTGCCAAACAAACTTCTTCACATCCTTTTCCTTTATGGTCGCCAGTGGCTCGGCCTCGACCCACTTGGTGAAGTAGTCGGTGGCAGCGATGAAGAACTTGCGATTGCCCGGCGCTGCTGGTAATGGTCCAACAATATCCAACCCCCAAGGCACGAACGGCCAAGGACTAGCGAGGGGGAGCAATTCTCTAGCTGGCTGGTGGATCTGGTGAGTGAATTTCTGACACTTTTCACACCGGCGAACGTATTTCTGCGCGTCCGCCTGCATGCACGGCCACCAGTAACCTTAGGAAATTGCTCGGTAAGCCAAAGATCTGCCCCCAGTATGGCTGCCGCAGATGCCTTCATGGATCTCGTAGAGAAAAGCTTCCACTTTGGTGGGGTGTACACACTTTAGATACGGCCCGGTAAAAGATTTTTTATACAAGGCTCCAGAGGGGGAGAGCCAAAACCGCTCTGACTTTGCCCGGATCTTATGGGCCGCCTTCTTTTCTTCCGGCAGAATTCTGTCTTTCAAGAAGGCGATGATGGGATCCATCCAGGAAGGACCCAAGTCGGTGCAAAGTACCTTGGTCACTTCCGGTTCCTCTATACTTGGTCGAGGTAAAAATTCTATCATCAATGGGTTAGGAAAAGCTGTCTAAGTAGAAGCTAGCCCGGCCAATTCATCAGCCGTGTCGTTTCCTTTGCGGTTGATCTGTTCTACTCTTATGGCGTCGAACTTCTTGATCTCTGCATGCACCAGCGCCTGATACTTGGCCATTCTTTCATCCCTGGCCTCATACTCTCCTGAGACTTGATTGACCACCAGCTTGGAATCGCTGAACACTATAAGGGCCGACGCTTTCATTCTCAGCGCGCTTCTTGGTCCGGCAAGGAGGGCTTCATATTCCGCCTCGTTGTTGGATGCTGGGAAGCCGAGCATAATTGCCTACTTGATGACCAGCCCGTCTGGTGAAGTCAGCACGATGCCCAGCCCGGCCCCATGCCTATTGAATGCCCCATCGATGAAGAGTTTCCACATCTTGCCAATGAACAGCTTTCAGCAATCAGAAGGGTTTTGGGAGCTTCTTAATTCCAAGTCTCTGATCGGCTCATTCTGGTCTCTCTCCTTGTCATGGTTGACTCCGCCCTCCAACAAGTTAGTCGCCTTTGCTGGTTCAGTCACTCTTTGCTCCTCCTCCTCTTGCACACCAACACTTGCTTCTATCGCCTAAACCATGGGCTGTGCTAAACCCACGCCAGTCAAATCAACCAGGAAAACCGGATGCGTTCCAGGGGCAAATTCTGCCACAAAGTCTGCAAGCACTTGAGCTTTGATTGCGGTGCGCGGGCGGAACTTGATGTCGTACTGTCCTAATTCCACAGCCCATTTCAGAATCCTCCCCGTGAAGTCTGCCTTTTCAAAGAGCACCTTAAGTGGAAACTTGGTCAGCATAACTATTGTATGGGCATGAAAATAGTGTGCCAGCTTCCTTGACGCCATCATCAGGGCCAGCGCCAATTTTTCCAAAGGAAGATATCTCGTCTCGGCTGGGAGCAAAGTCTTGCTTACATAGAAGATGGGCAAGTGCTGGACGCCTTCAGCGCGAACCAGGACGGCACTCACCGCATGTTGAGAGACCGCCAAGTAGAGATACAACTCTTCGCCCGGCTGAGGTGTGACCAAAACAGGGGTGGATGAGAGGTATGCTTTTAGGTCTGCTAGCGCGCGGTCACACTCATCGTCCCAGAAAAACTGAGCCTTCAAAGTCTGGAAGAAGGGCCTGCAACGATCCGAAGACCAGCTGATGAATCTGTTCAGCGCGGCTGCCATCCCGGCGAGATGTTGCACGTCCTTTGTGGAGTTTGGGCGCTCCAATTCCTGTATCGCCTTGATTTGGGATGGGTCGGCTTCGATTCCTCGGTTTGTGACCAAAAATCCCAGAAACTTTCCGGTGCCTACTCCAAAGGCGCGCTTGGAGGCGTTCAAACGAAGCTTGTGGTGCTTAAGTATGGCTAACATCTCTGCTAGGTCGGCGAGGTGTTGAGACTTCTCCTTACTCTTCACCACCATATCGTCAATATAGGCCTCCATTGTTCGGCCCAAGAGGGGAGCGAACATTTTTGTTACCATCCGCTGAAAGGTCGCCCTGGCGTTCTTCAGTCCGAACGGCATGACTCTGTAACAATATAAGCCTCTGGGGGTAGTAAATGAAGTGATCTCTTTGTCCGGTTTATACATGGCTATCTGGTGGTAACCGCAATATGCGTCCAAGAAGCTAAACCTCTGATGGCCAGTGGTTAAGTCCACCAGCTGGTCAATTCGAGGGAGGGGAAAGTTATCCTTCGGGCAAGCTCGGTTGACAGTCTTATAGTCAACGCAGACTCGCCACTTGCCGTTCTTCTTCGGAACAACCACCGTGTTGGATATCCACCGAGGGTATTGCACCTCCTCTATGGCCCCAGCTTCTAACAAATTCTTCACTTCTTCTGCCACCACTTCAACGTGGTGCAAGGCTGAGCGGCGTGTCCTTTGAATAACTGGCCGCGCGTTGGGGAAGACATTCAACTGATGGCAAATGAAGCTCAGGTCGACGCCAGGCATGTCGTAAGGCGTCCAAGCAAAGGCCTCCAAATTGGAAACCAAAAAGTTGACATAATCCATCCGCTCGGCACTAGACAAGGATGATCCTAAGAGGAAGAATTTGGTTGGATCGCTCTCGTCAATGCGCACTTCCACCAAATCTTCGACCGATTTTTCCTCGGCCTTTCTTCCCACATCTTCAAGGACTTCCTTCCCTTCGGGTCCCTCAATCATTTGGACAAACCCTTCGGCTGCTCGGCTGCCATTTACCGCAACGAAGCATTGTTTGCCATCACCTGGTCTCCCCAAACTTCCTCTATTTGTCCGCTCGGCGCCGGAAAGCGCATAACCTAGTGGAAGGTTGAAGCGACTGCTTACATGGCGTGCAGCCAGCCCCTGCCCAAGATCAAGTTGTAAGTGGATGGAACTTTGAGCACCCAGAATTCTACTTGCTTTACGACCGAACCCGCTTTGACCGGCAAAATTATCTTTCCGATTGGCCATTCTGGCTGTGAGTTGAAGCCGACCAAAGGGGACGTTGCAGGGGCCAAGTCCTTGTCTTCTAACTTCATTTGTTTAAACGCGTCATAATACATAATTTCAACCGAACTCCCCTGGTCGATCAAGATTCTCTTGATGTCAAAGTCTTTGACGCGAATAGTAACTACTAAAGCATCATTGTGCGGCATTTGAACCCTTTCCAAGTCCTTAGTTGAGAACGAAAGGATGTCCCTCTCTGCGGTCCTTCCCTTCTTTACGGCGGGCTGCACAAAGAGCACTTCCCTCATGTGCTCGGCCTTCTTGATCATCCCTCTAAGCTCGCAGACCCTTGCTGGTTCGATGATGCCATGGATGACATTGATTACACCTTGCGGGGGCACCTCTAGGGCGGCCAGGCCGTTCGGCTCGGTTTGTCCCGCTGGCACGGCCTTGATGCCCCCATCTATGTATTGGTCAAGATGCCCCACCGCCACCAACTCCTCTAAGTGCTGTTTGAGCGGCAAGCAATCCTCTGTTCGGTGCCCCCGTTCTTCATGAAAGGTGCAGCGATATTTTGAGTTAAAGCCCCCTCTGCGTACTCCCCAACTTGGCTGGCCATCGGACAAAAGGCTCACCTCGGATCTCGCTCAAAATGCGATAGATAGGGATTTTGAAGACCGTGTTAATTCCAGTCCGCACCTTCAATTTTCTCTTGGCATCCTCTGCTGCATCACGGGGAGCATCAGTTCGGTCGTTCCTACGACCCTTGTTTCTGTCATCACGGTTTGGGCCACGCCGTTGGTCTTTTGACCAATCGTCTGGGCAGTTGTCCTCCTGCCTGACCGCGTGAACTTTCCCTGCCACCTTTCTGTCCGCCGCGACCGGATTAGCCTTCTCGGTCGCAGAGGCAGCGTCCTCCTCCACACGGATGTGCTCATTGATCCGCTGCATCAAGGACTCCATAGTGGTCAGCTGGCGCATCGTGAGCGAGTCTCGCAGCCTATGTCTGACTGGGAGACCCCGCTTGTACTGAGTGATCGCCAGATTGGTAGGGCAGTCGAGGATCTCGTTGTAAGTTTCCCAGTACCTCGCATTGTACGCCTTCAATGAACCTCCGGATTCCATCTTGACGCCGAGGAGATGGTCGACCTCTTTCGACATTTGAGTGTTGGTTTTGAATCTGGTGACGAAGGCTTCTGCTAGTTGCTGCCACCCCTCAATACTCCCCTTCCTCCGGGAGCCTTTCGAACCACTTCAAGCCCAGCTCTCCCAAGCTTGCTGGGAATATGAGGCACATCAAGACGTCATTGTGCCGGTGGCCAGCCATTACTTGCCGGTAATGACTCACGTGCATGTACGGATCCGTCTTGCCGTCGTACAAAGTGAACTTTGGGTGGTGGAATCCGGCAGAGAGTAGCGTACTCTCGATTTCTAGAGACAGCGGCGTGGCTATAAGTCTCGCTAATTCCTTGTCCACCAGCGCAGGGGCTATCACTCTGGGAGATGGCATCGCTACTTCTTCGCTACAGCGGACTAGAGCGCTCAACCTCTGCAACGCCAGCACTCTTTGGACCTCGCGACAACGAGCCCTCTCTTCCAACACATTTCTCAGGTCACCAGAACGGGAGGAGAAAGAGTATCTCGACGTCGATGACGGGCGCGAGGGGCGGTATGTGCTGTCGCAAGTGAGGGATCTGCCCTCTCTTTGGTCGGAATCTCCAACCCCATAGTTCCTGGTGATGGAGAGAGTGTGAGTCCTCTCCTGGCGACGACTGCTAGAACGAGGGGACGGGGTGTGCTCACTGAGGTTGCCCTCTCCAACAACACCCTTCCCTTTAATCTGGCGTTTCAGCATCTCCATCTCCGCCGCCATCTCGCGAATGAGGGCGTCCTGGTCTTTGAGTTTGTGCTCCAGGCGCTGTACACGAGACTCCCCCCGCTGCCGACGGCCCTCTGGACTCTTCAAGCGATCAGAACTCCTCCCGCGTTTGTCTCGCACACCTCGCGAAGAAGTTTCGAGGCCCGCCATAGCCGGAACATCTGGGGGGCCATCTATCCTCCAGACATACTCCGGAGTGACACCATCGACGACGGACAGCAGAATTTCATCATTGTTGGCCATGGAAATGGTCGAAGAGGCTTGAAGAGCAAGGATCGAATTATCATAAGCTTCCCACAGACGGCGCCAATTGTGCGGGGGCGAAATATCCTCTGCTTTCCGTACTCCTTGTACTCCAAGCTTCTCTTGACGGCGTCTAACCTGGCAACACAGAAACGGTGAGCTGCCCGGCGGTGGTGTGCCGGATAGAACCTCCGACGGTTAAGTCAGACCACTAGAGGAAGATGATGGAGACTGTTAGAGAGAGAGTATTTCAGATGGCGAAAAATGGTTCCAAGTTGCATACCTCTAACGTTCATCTTCCTCCCCTATTTCTAGGCTGGCCATGCAGCCTCAAGATCATGCGCACACCACCTCTGTTGTCCTTCCATGGACAGATGGCAGTGCGCGCCTCCCACCACCTTACACGTGTAAAGGTTTTGTCCTCCAACCAGTACATGCAGAACTGCCAAACGGTATTGGCGCGTGCCTGGAGCAGACTTCCTCTTTCTCACGCCATTGGCCCAGGTGGCTCACTTAACCGGAGTACCACGACCGGCCTATCCCTTGTGCATAATTTACCAATTTATGCACGCAACCGAGCTATCCGTCATCGACCTACCCCTTGGCCAAGGAGAAAAAACGTGATGATCACGACCGAGCCGTCATTGACCGGTTCACCATGGCTAAATGGTCGCGAGGCATGCCGGCCTCCCCCCGCTCTACCTTCACTCCCGATTATTCGAAGTCCGCCTATCTCGGCTGACCGAGTAGAGGCAAGCCGGTTCTAGTCGCGCCCTCAATCTAGCCCGGGTCACTCTTAGCTCAGTTGCCAGACACCAATGCGCGTATTGACAAATGCCGCAGCTCGGTCAGACCGGGCTCGTGCTTGATCGGCCGATCTCTTTGATTGTCCAAGACGGACCACAGACCGTGTCAGTAGAGGAAACGGCGTGGCACCGTGGGGTCTGTCACAAACCGCGCTGCCGTAGCTCGGCCGTACTAACGGTGCAAATCTCCCCTCTCATAAGGAAAGAAGAAAAAATCTTTAGTCAATGTGCCAATATTTCCAATTCAATTTCGAGCCACCAAACTTTGTGTCACCATGCTTATAGCCACAAGGTCAACCATAATCTAAAGCCAACCCATCTTGGGCCCCCCAATCTGCAACTTTGTCATTTGAGAAAACCAAGTTGATAATACCACAAGAAGACAACATAAATATAAAAAACAAACACAACCAACTCAGAAAGAGAGAAAATAAATGAATCAATTTTGGAACGGAATTTGCCAAAATAAATTAAACACAAAGATTAGAATTAAAAATCTTAACATTTTTACTTGTACAATTTATGAAGCATGGTTATTTCGAAAAACATGTCGTCCGTATTGGGTACTTACTGGCATATGGTACCTCGTATGATACTTCTGCACACGTACCGAGTACACAAAATACGTATCTAAATTTTTTCTTCTTAATTTTTAACGTACCTAGACGTACCTAGTATATACCCAAGTCGTACCGTATTTCAATTGAAACAATATTTTCTTCTACTACAGCGATAAATCTCTTTTCACTAGATTTCTTTATTTATATTTAATTTTATACTTAGCATGATTTTAAAATTAAACTATGATTTGTAAGTTATTTAACATATTGACATTTAATTTTAATCTATACCTTTACTTTTGGCATTAAATGTTAATTATAAGTTGGATCTTAACAAATTAAACCATTTAATTAATTTTTATATTACTCTAAATTAAGAATAAATATTTTTTTACAAATGCACTAAGTCGTACCCGTACCCCTTTTTTTTTAGATTTTACCATATCGATATACCCATATCGTACCAGTACCAATACTCGTACCCGTACTCGTGCTTCATAACCTAGAATCTCTTTGGCGTCCGAAGATTGGTTGCATTGGGAGGCATCATCATCAGGTCAGTTCAGTGTGGCATCATTATCAAAATGGTGAAGCTGCTAATGGCCCATCTCTTCGGATAACAAATTCGATTTGGAAGAATGTGGCTACTCCCAAAATTCAGTTCTTTTGGTGGCTTGGTTGGAAGGGCAGATTGAAGACATCGGACCTTTTAAAGAAAATTGGAGTGCTTGACACCAATGCTAATTCATTGTGTGTTTTCTGCAAATTAGAAGAGGAATATGTCAACCATATTCTTTTACACTGTCCTTTGATTTGGAGGGTTTGGTCAGGGATTTTGAAGTGGTGCATTTGATTTGGGCAATCCCTAGGTCTGTGGAGTTGCTTTAGCAATGGTGGGCAGGTGTAAAATTCAAAAAGGAGGAGTTATGTATTTGGAAGTTGGTCCCTCTTATATTGATGTGGTCTATATGGAAATTAAGGAATTATTTAGTTTTCAATGGGTGTCAACCTGATTTTGTAGATTTGGAGGAAATTGTGAAGACAAGAGTTGCCTTTTAGTCCACGAGTGGGTTACCAGAGTTGCAGTTTTTGGTTACTACAACAAAATTGAATTTTTATGACTTGCAATACATGTCGGAAAAACTCTTTCACGGCATGCACACAAATGCTGTTATATGACATGCCGTGGAAAGTTGAGTATCATTTACAACATGCAAGTAAAGTTGTAAAAAATAATAAATTAAACATTAATGATATACTTTGTATGTCGTATATAATTTTTTACGACATTTTTGTCATGTCATAAATCATCATACTTTCCATGGCATAATTTTGTATAGCGACCCCGGTCTTTTCCCATTTGATTATTGTATCCGGACTTAGGTTCCGTAGATTCTGTCATTGTATAATTGTTGTTGTCATCCTTTATTTTCTCTTGGAGTTGTAGGATGTGCGGGGCAGGTTTGTTTCAAGTTGGTTGGGTTCGGAAACCAAGTGTTGCTATCCAGTTTTTGGGTTGGTCGCTCGAGTGAGGACTTGGTCGCTCGAGCGAGGGTTGTATTTTGTGTCTAGTGGCTCGAGCCAGCTTTTCTTCGCTCGAGCGAGCGTTTGCGTCTAGTATAGACCTGAGAGCAGTGGTTCTTCGCTCGAGCGAGATTTTCTTCGCTCGAGCGATCGAGGTGTATGTTTTCGAGTTCTTCGCTCGAGCGAGCATTCTATCGCTCGAGCGTGCTTCTGGATTGCAGACCTGAAGCATCGAGTTTTTGGCTCGAGCGAGCTTTTCTTCGCTCGAGCGAGGCTTTCTTGTGTCTGGTCGCTCGAGCGACCATGTCTTCGCTCGAGCGAGCCTGTCAGATTTAAATAGGCAGCAGCGGGTTTTAAATCACTTTTTCACATTCTTTTTTACTCCAAAACCCTAGGTCCGTCTTCTCTCTCCCTCTACACACCTTCTCCCTTAGGTTTGATCTACTTAGAGTGCGTTTCTATCCTAGATCCTTTATTAAAAAGATAGTGTGGGTCGAGGGCTTCTGTTTAATCTGAACAATCTTGGATTTGGAGCACTTTGGATTTCGGGTCATCATCTTCGTCTTCTCTATTAGGGTTATTTTCTTCGAGGTAGGGATTTCCTACTCCAACTTATGAGTTTTGTTCTAAGTTTTGGTATTTTAATATGTTGGGGGTATTTTGGTAATTTTGGGAAAAACCCTAGTTGTTTTATTAAATTGAATCGTATGTTTAATTTAAGGAAAATTGGGGAAATTAGTTAAATTCATGAAATTGAGGAATTTGTTGATTAAATGGGGTAGTTGATTAATTTAAATCACTCGCCTATCGTATTGTTGGTTTATTTGTTTCCAGTCTAGAAATAACTGTTTTGGGCTATCGGTGGAGGATAGTCGTGATTGTTGTAGACATTGCATGTGGATTAGGGATAACTGAAACTAATCACATTGGTTAAGTCATTAACTTTGACTGTTGAATTAACACAGACATTATGTGTATTGATTGTGTGTTGTATATGTTATGTGTTTACATACATTGCATTGTGTGGGAGGAGATAGGGGATGTACTCCACGGTTTAGGGGAAGATAGGGGATGGACCTCTAAACCGGATTTTGTTTGGGAGGAGATAGGGGATGGACTCCATTAGCATCACTTTTATGTGTGCTTATTTATATTGAAGTGTTTTTATTGATACAGCACTAAGATGTGTATCAAACTGGAAGTATGAAGTGTTTTGATATGAGCCTGAGTCTCATTTGTGTTGTTGATATTGGAAGTAATGTGAACATGATATATAATTCACTTTTGTAAGTTTGGCCAGGTTCTGAGCCATATTGCTAATAACGAGTAAATGTGTCATATACATTAGTGTCATGAAACTGTATACTGTTATAATTGATTATCCTGGTTAACCATCTATTGAATGCTAATGCTTTATTCAATGCTTATATTTGGTTTAGTATATTTCTGCTGGGCTGTGGCTCACCCTATAAGGGAACATCATTTTCAGGTCCAGGTGATTCACTACCTCCAAGGACTTAGCTTGGAAGGATTTGGACTATGAAGCCTTGTCTTTAGTTATCTGTTTTTATTTGAATTATATGTAAACATTCAAGCCTGGGGCTTTATTTGTATTTGAGTTAGAACTCATGATTTTGTGTCCAAGTGTTGGCTTGGCAAGATGTAAGCCCGTAGGGCATTTATTTTGGATGTTATATGTAATGTCTTTATTTAGTAATGCTCTGATGAATGAATTGGGGTTATTTTCTTACGTAATGCATCTTATTATTGTGTATGTTATGGGTTATTAATTTTGAGGGCGTTACATTTTGCATGCCGTAGAATATTATTTTTAATATATTTATGGCATACTTTGTATGTCGTATATAATATTTTACAGCATTTTCTTACATGTCATAAATCATCACACTTTTCACGACATAATTTTATATGTCGTAAAATGTCATTTTTAATATATTTATGACATACTTTATATGCCCTATATAATCTTTTATGACACTAGTGAATGATTTATTTACAATCTCAATCAGGTCAGATTTTGCTTAAAGGGTTGAGGTGTGAGTGATTGGTTTTTGATGATGCAGTGGGTGTGGTTGAGTGTTTTGCTGCCTTTGGCAGGTGTTTTTTGTTTTGTTTCTTTTGTGTCTGTGGTTGTTTTGTTGGTTGGTCTCTCACCAATTTGGTGGTATGCTGGCATATAATTGTATTGGTTTTACAGTGGCATATAATTGTATTGATGTTTATCTCTTTTGTATGAGTTTCTTCTTCATCAAAAAAAAAAGTAAACAAACCAAGTCTACGGATATGATATAGATATGATACAATATGAAATGTATTAATATATATATACACGATGAATTTTTAAATTATAGGAACATTTATTTATATTCATCTTTACCTACTTATATTCTGTGGGTATGGCTTCTGTCCAGTCCTTAATCGGACTGGACCGTGCTGTTGGGCCCTTGGGGGCCCACCACGGGTTCCGTTTTGATGATCTGAACCGTTCAATGTGTAGAACTCGTCGAGTACTATAAGCTTGTAAAAAATCACGTTGATCGGATATCGGTAGCTATGTGATCCAATCAGTTTTGTATAAAAAAAAATGGACAGTGAATAAATTAACAGTTGACAAAAATCTGTTTTGATCACATAGCTACCGATATCCGATCAACGTGATTTTTTACAGGCATATAATACTCGACGAGTTCTACACATTCAACGGTTCGGATTATCAAAACGGGACCCATGGTGGGCCCCCATGGGCCCAACAGCACGGTCCAGTCCGATTAAGGACTGGACAGAAGCCATGCCCATATTCTATTTAGTTCAAAATAATTTTTTACATTCTAATAAGTTCTTACTAGCCTATCACCCGTGCTATGCACGGGATAATTATAGATCTTTATGTTTATTTTAGATTTTTTTTAATATATAAGTTATGTTTTTTAAGATTTTTTATAAAAATAATTTAACAATCTTATCATTAAACCACTAGCGGCAACCCGTGCTATGCACGAGAATGTATAATTTAAATAATTTATTATACTTATTTTTGTATTATAAAATAAAAAATTCTTATAAATTTAAAATATAATAGAGAGTTATGACTGACAAATATTTTGAATATGATAACTATCTAATACCTAAGTTCATACATTCATTTTTTCCATAAATTTATCATTTGGAACATTGATTATAAAATTATCTTAGTCCAAGTAGGTCATTTAGCAGCATGAACTATATTTCTATCAGACATTATTCTAGCTTTAAAAATGAATAATGTAAAAATGGGTACTATTACAAATAATATAAAAATGTAAAAATGAATACTACTACAAATAATGTGAAAATGTTCAAAGGCCCCTTTAAAGAAAAAAAAAAAAAAAATGCCCCCACTACATATACATATAGGTATACAAAGAGAATAAAATTCATCAAAACCGTAATTAAAATCCCACAACTACCTAACCAATTGTAACGTTGTTGATGGTTGAATGTAACTCGAATCTTAAACACAGAGTTTGAACAAAGCTTTATATCCAATATGCAAACACTAACAAACTCGATGGTATGTTAAAATATATAGCTGAAGTGTGAAGCATTTGAAAAATAAGATAGAAATGAATTTGAAGATAATTATTAGATTAGGGATTAAAATAATTTTTTTTTTTTTAAAAGGGATCATACAAAAAATATAATAAAAATAAAGTTGGAGATAATGATAGGATTGGGCATAAAAAAAAAAATTAAAAAGGAAGAAATAAGAAATAAAGAAAAATGAAAATACTGGAGAAGATTAAGCAAAATAAAAAATCAATAAAAAGAGATAAGGAGTCTTAGATAATAAAAAAAATTTAAAAGTTAAAAATTTAAAATAAAAACAATAGTAGGAGAAAAAAAATATTTTTTATTGGAGAAAAATAAGGATGACAAATTAAAAACATAACTTTGAGAGAGCAACATGTAGGAAATAGAATCTGAACTCTGCTTAAGAATTGAGTATTGAGACTTTGAAAATTTTAAAGAACACACTGTATTTGCTTATATATATAGTATAGATACATACATAGGTAAAAAGATAGATATCAAATCTAATTTGAAAAGTAAAGATAAAAGTAAAATAAACATCCTACAAAAAAATAAGAGAGAGATGTGGGAATTCGGTTGTTGATAATCAAAATTTTCAAAAGATAAAATATTTATGAGAGATTACGTATGAGTAAAAGATAATTTAATTTTGTTTGTTATATCAAAATAAAGGCATATATATATTTTCTTGAATAGTAGCAAAATAAATTTACTTTTTTAATAAAGTTGTAATAGAATAAAATATATTTAATTTTTAAATTGCATGCTTGATGATGATTTTTTCAAAAAAGATAAAAAACATTGATAGAAAATTTTAAAATTGATGGTAGTCAATTGTTATTATTATAGCCATAAAAAAGAATTTTGGATAAAATCATGGATAGGCAATAAAAAATCAACATTTAGCATTAAATTTTGTAAAAATTTAAAAAAATGGAAAATTCAGAAAAAAAGTATTGGAATTCCTTGAATCATATAATTAGACATTTTAGTTAATTTTAAAATTTAAATGTTAAATCCAGTAAGATTATGGCATGTGTGTTAATTCAAAATTTAGATAATACACTAATAGATTTGAATCTTTTTTTTTTTAATATTGTAAAAAAAAATTCAAAATTTTAAATTAGATATGTTTAGATAGAATTTAAAGATTTTAAAATTTTAAAATTAAACATTGTTAGATGTACCTATCACTTTAAGCCAAATATATTTTTTAATTTTAAAAATTTCAAAATTGTGTTTAAGGTTTTGAAGCTGTCTTATGTGTGTGTATTTAATTGGGTGTATATTGGTTGCAGATGATTTGAAGAACTCTCATTTGAGAGAGCTTGAAGGAGCAAATGTGAGATTAACTCTATGCATAGCTGATCTTATTGATTTCGAGAGTTTACCCGAAACCATTAATGGGTGTGATGGTGTGATAGATATGAGATAAAATTTAAAAAAAAAAAATTTCAATATTTGATGAGTTTCAAATCTAATTAAATTGAAGAACAAACACAAATCACAAATTTTTTTTAAAAAAAAAAGGCAAGCCCAAATCATGCAAAATGTAATAATGAAGAAAATGAAAAGATATGTAAATGAATTCAAAAATATTAGAAAAAAATATACACACAAAAGTAATAGACATTGGAAAAATACATATAAAGTAGAAAATAATATTAGGAGCATAAAAATGGAGAAAATGAAAAGATGTGTAGATGAACTGAAAAATATTAGAAAAAAATATATGCAAACAAAGTAACAAACACTAAAAAAATACATATAAAGCAACAAATAATATTGCACTGACCTTGTAATGATTTTCACAGATCATCAAACTTGCAAAATATAACAATTGAGAAGATGAGTTATTTTGAGAAAAGATAAGTAGATGAGAGAATGATTGAATGTAATAATGGAGAAGATGAAAAGATGTGTAGATAAACTGAAAAATATTGGCAATATATATACATACAAAAGTAATAAACACTGAAAAAATAAATATAAAGTAAGAAATAATATTAGGAGCATAAAAATGGAGAAGATGAAAAGATGTGTAGATAAACTGAAAAATATTGAGAAAAAAATATATATACGCGCAAAGTAACAAATACTAAAAAAATACATATAAAATAAGAAATAATATTACACTGACCTTAAAATGTAACAGTGGAGAAGATGAGTTATTATGAGAAGTAAAAGATAGATAGATGAGAGAATGATTGAATTTGATTGGAATAAACTACATAGAGAAACGTGTGTGTAGAAGTTGTAGGAGTTGTTGGGGGGGTTTCAATTGAGATTGAGAGTGAGATAAATATTATTGTGGGTGATGGATATGGATGAATATTTTATTATTTTGGAATAAATATTATTGTTGGTGATGGATATGGATGAATATTTTAGTTTTTTAAATATTTTATAGAGAGAGAGAGAGAGTGAGAAGGCTTGAAGAGTGGGAATGGAGGTGAAAGAAAGTGCCGTTTAATTTCTTTTTTTTCTTTCAAAATTATAAGAAATTAGGATTTAAGTTTTGGAGCTTTTTGACTTAACAACTACATTTGGAAGATGTGTAGATAAATTGAAAAATATTGAGAAAAAGAAATATATACACACAAAGTAACAAACACTAAAAAAATACATATAAAATAAGAAATAATATTGCACTGACCTTAAAATGTAACAATGGAGAAGATGAGTTATTTTGAGAAATAAAAGATGGGTAGATGAGAGAATGATTGAATTTTATTGGAATAAACTGAATAGAGAAACGTGTGTGTGGAAGTTGTGGGAGTTGTGGGGTGTTTTTTTTTTTTTCAATTGAGATTGGGAGTGAGATAGATATTATTGTGGGTGATGGATATAGATGAATATTTTATTATTTTGGGATAAATATTATTGTTGTTGATGGATATGGATGAATATTTTAGTTTTTTATATTTTATATAGAGAGAGAGAGTGAGAAGGCTTGAAGAGTGGGAAGGGAGGTGAAAGAAAGTGCCAAGTAATATATTTTTTTTCTTCAAAATTATGAGAAATTAGGATTCAAGTTTTGGAGCCTTTTGACTTAACAACTACATTTGCTTATATATATAGTATAGAAGTGATATAGTTACCAAAATATTCATAATAATAGTAGGATGAAACTCGCATTAATGTTCACATTATGTGAATGTTTCATGATGTGAACATTTACACTATCAAATTTATTTAATGTGAACATTCACTCTCTCAATGTAAACATCGCACTATTAAATTTATTTATTTATTTATTTTTATTTTATAAAATTACATATTCAAGTGAGATTTTATTTAACAAATCTCGTTAACTAGGTTTTAAATTTATAAATTTGTCACAATCCAGACATCATACCAAGAGGTTAAGAATTCAAATCTTATCGTAGGTAGTACTCCTCATATTACGGCCTCTAATTTATAAATATTAAAAAATCACATAAAAGAAATTAGGATTAAAAGTTACGTGAAAGCAAACGTTGACTAATTTTGACATGCTTCAATCTCATTATTTCTAATTGACATACCTTAGCCTCATTATTCTAATTCTTTCTTCTCTTCAGTTGAAGCTACACTTACATTTGGTATTTTTTTCTTTTTTTCTTTTTTTCTTTTGAATTGGCCACATTTGCTCATGTTTGATGCAACTTATAAAGTTATTTATATAATTTTATTTTTTTTTTTAAAATCTATCTTAGAATATTTATTGTAGTTCTATTTATAACTTATAGAGCAGATATAGCTTAGAAAATTAATTATTGAGAAATAAAAAAAAAAAAAATAGGTGCATTTAGATTCTGTTTTGATTATCAATTTTTAACTTGTAAAAAGTTGCAACTAACAAACCCATTATAAGAATTATAATAATCCTATACACCAACTGACACATTTTAATTTCAAAATAGATCATAAACTTAAAGAGTCACCAACAAAATATCGAACACTTATTTAATATTTAAAAAATAATAATTATAAAATACATTTAAGAATAAGAACTATTACTTGAAAAGTATTGCTACTCAATACGGATATGATACAATGCAACTTATAAAAATATCCATATAGCTTTGCAATTTTCCAAAGATTGAAGTTTATCTAGCTAGTTGAGATAATTATTTCAATTTATTGCTAGTTTGTTTTTAGAATAAATTAGGTTACACCCTTGCACTTTATACTTACTTCCATATTAATTGGTCAACTTTTAATTATAATGGTTTATCTCTTATAATTTTAGTCAAATTGTAATGTGACTTTTCCGTTAATTTTACGTTAAAATTTACTGACAAAAATTATCATTTTTACATTAGGCTTTTTTAAGGAAAAATGTAATTTTCTTTTGTTTTCTTTTTCTTCTCTGTTTATTCAATAGATTTTGTTTCTCTACTATATTATTGCCCTACGCTTTAAGGGAAGGTGTGGAGTGGCAAGAAAAGATGGGTAATTGTTATGGGTGGTGGGGAAAGGGCGGAAGAATAGCAGGGAACGGGTGTTTGGTGGTGGTCTGTTGAGAAAATACAAAAGAAAGCAAAAATACATATTGTATACAGAGAAAAAGAAGAAAATGGAAGAAACATATATTTTTACCTTGAAAAAATGACTTGTGTGAGTCACATAATACCAAAAAATCACATTGTAACTTAACTAAAACTGCAAGAAATTGATTCTTATAATTAAAATGAAAGACTAAAATAAGATTTAATATAAAATGTAGAAATACAAAGTAGGTGTACTCGTGGTTCGTTTGCGGCCGGAGAACCTCTAATCCACCATCTGTCTGCCGTATTGGCGAATTGGAAAAAAATCAATCTGCATCCGTCTGTCGGATTGACAAATGCGGATTGAGCAGATTGGTGGATGGATGCAGATCGGTTTAGTGGTTTAAACTTTTATAAATTTTGAACATAATATAACAACTTGTCAACATTTTTTTTTTTTTATAACAATCCAACTGAACATAACCAAAAGATTATCAAGTAAATTGTCAATACTAATAATAAATACATATAAGAAAATCATGCATTATCAAAACTATTTCATTACTGTTTTTTTATTCAAAAACTATTTAAATTGGTTTTTTTTTTTTTTAAATGACAAAATTAAGCCTTATATTTTTCACACAAAAATATAAACTATCAACACTTGTCATTTGATAAAAAGATTTCTAAATTGAAAACATAACAAAATATCTAACTCTTTATCAATTGAAAACACAAATAGAATATCTAAACAAATTGAAAACACAAAGTCTTACAAATTACTAAAGGTGCTCACGGTTTGACGGTTCGGTTGTGACCAAAAAAACTCAAATCCATCATCCGTCCAAAACTAGGTGGATTGAAAAAAATCAATCCGTAACTATCCGCTCGTCATCACACATCCGTCTAAAATGCAGCGGATCAGTTCTGTTCAATTTGATCAATTTAGACGGATCAAAATATCCGCTAAGCACCCCTACTGCAAAGTGTAAATTACTTTCTGTTTTGAATTCACATAGAATGCTAATTGAATTCGAAGTCCTCCCCTGGATTATATTGTAGGAAAGCAAGTACAAAAGTTTTTGATGGTCCCAAGCTTATCTTTAGTTGTCCACAACCAACATTTACATCGCCCACCACTTGTTTTGGAACATGTTCTTTTATATCTCATCCTTTAAAAGTGCTTTATCAACACGTTTTAGACTTATACATGACTTCAACAGCAATATACTACGAACTAATATATCACCGTACTATACACAAAATAAAATAATATATTATTTTTTTTGTACGGGAAAGAGATTCACCTTCACGTATAATCCTGTTGATCAAGCCTGTGTTCTTCTGCACGTCGTCGTTCTGTCACCTGAAAACTCAAACGTGAGCTGGCCGGCGGGTGTGTGCCGGAAACCTCTCCGATGCCTAAGTCAGCAAACAAGACAAATAGGCAAAAGCTCAATGTGTTCAGAAATCAAAGTTGTGTTACCTCTCCATAGGTGATGTTTGTGAGCTTTTATAGGTTCCGCGTAGCACAATCCTAGTAGGACTCTTACTCCTCCATTCAGAGTCCTCCTAGGATTCATACTCCTGAAGGATAATGCTTATCCTCCAACACCCCCCTCACTGCTTGAACCAAGTGAGATGGTTTTACTTCGGCAAGATGTCATACAACCGAAGTAACATTACCTCGCCGGACTCCAATATGACCGAAGTAAACATGACTATGCTTAGCCGCAGAATAGGCCGAACCATCCTTAATTCGGCTTTTCCTTCTACTACTCTTACTTCGGCTTCTCATGTACAACCCATGGCGTGGTTAGGCCGAACTAACATGTTACGACCGGTCTAACTCCCATGCATCTTTAGACCGGTCTAACTTCAACCTTCCCTTGGACCGGACTAACTTCAAAGCATTCATAAGACCGGAGTAACTTCGAGGCTTCTCCCGGACCGGACTAACTCCGAGGCGTTCTTGGACCGATCTAACTTCAAGGCTTCTCTTGGACCGAACTAACCGGAGTAAGCTTCTACCGCGCTATCCAGAGCGAAGCCCACCAAGAGAAGCCATTACCTCGACTCCGAGTGCCATGGCCGAGATAACTATCTCTACTCCGATTGGTAACTTATAATCACGTTTGGACCGAGGTAACACTTGAAAAAGTTTCTTCCACACTTGGCCCGAACTAACACTTGGACCGAGGTAAAAGTCCCTACCACACTTGGACCGAACTAACACTTAGACCGCGGCCCACTTGCTAGTCTTTTCTACCGCGGCCCATATTCGTTTAGTTCTTGGACCGAAGTAAATCTATCCTTACCTCGGTCCATTACGCGGCCCAATTTCCAAGTCTCCTCTTTAGCTCGGCCCAATTTAGATATAAATTACCCTCTCAATTGCCCCTTAATTCCATCTGCCATGCATGATTTGGGATTACTTGTTTCCAGCCGAGCTAAACTTTAGCCTCTCAACCGAGCTAAACTGTGGCCTTCGTACTCCACAAAATTTGAACAATCCTCAACTCTGCCTCTGCGAAGCTTGTGTTCGTTGCTGCTGCTTTCATCTTCAGTGCCTTCAACCGGGCTACGAATCCTTCGTTCCACTTAGCCGAGTGAGGACTCTATTTATTTCACCTTTGTTTCTTTTAGCAGTCCACCGATCCGTGCTTAATACTTTTCCTTTTTACTTTGCAAACTGACCAGGTTGGCCAGGCACACCTTTGCCCGCTCAACTGAGATGCTGCGCGAGCTATATCCTGCAACGTGAGGCTGCCAAAGACCTCTTCGTCAAGTGTGGGAGGGAAGCAGCTGTGGCGCAACTCGGTCATAGCCAAGAGACCGAGGTCTTCCTAAAACATCCTCCATACTTTATACCGAGCTCCATGGTGGAGTATGTAAATGCCATTCAGCAAAAATTTCTTCAATACTGAGGAAGAGGATGTATCCCAAGAGCCTGACAATAACGCCCAGCTCGGTTGCCAGTCCAACTCTCCAACTCACGTGGTCTCCATCCCACCTTTGCCTGCTGTGTCTGATGCGGTGCCTTTGACCGAGCTCAACCAAAGTATGCTTGCCACGACCGAGCTAACTTTAGGTGAAGCCAGGGTTGATTTGGACGCCGATTTAAATGATCTCTTTGCATGATTTTTCTTCTGTTTACCAAAGGAGTTTGTAACCGGGCTACGGCCCCTCCTTTTGTAATGCACTTGTGGAATGAAATCTTCAGTTCTCTCAACTGCTTGTTCGGCTTGCTCCATGCTTGCATTTATTTTCCACTTATGTTTTGAATGAAGTATGACATTCTCTGGCCGAGATACTCATTTCGGTCTTAACCCTGCAATCTATCTTGCCATACCTGCCAACCTCTTCAGCTTAGGTTTTTACCTCGGCTGAAGATCACAAAAAAGTTGTTATTCCAGCCAACCACTCGTTAGCCTAGATCCTTATCTCGGCTGAAGAGTATTAAAGGTTAGTTTTTCTAGCAAATCACGCTTCAGCGCGGATCCTTATTTCGGCTGAAGAAGAGCTTGATGCTTGGCCATTCCTGCCAAACTCCTTTGGCTGAGGTAACCATCATCCCGGCAAAAGAGTGTCCAAAAAATTTTTTGTTGGTCAAACCTGCCAACCACCTTTAGCCTAGGTCCTTACTTCGGCTAAAGGGTGCAAAAAAGTTTTTTATTGGTCAAACCTGCCAACCACCTTTAGCCTAGGTCCTTACTTCGACTAAAGGGTGCAAAAAAGTTTTTTGTTGGTCAAACCTGCCAACCACCTTTAGCCTAGGTCCTTACTTCGACTAAAGGGCGCAAAAAAGTTTTTTGTTGGTCAAACCTGCCAACCACCTTTAGCCTAGGTCCTTACTTCGGCTAAAGGGTGCAAAAAAGTTTTTTGTTGGTCAAACCTGCCAACCACCTTTAGCCTAGGTCCTTACCTCGGCTTAAAGGGTGCAAAAAGAGTTTTGTTGGTCAAACCTGCCAACCACCTTTAGCCTAGGTCCTTACTTCGGCTAAAGGGTGCAAAAAAGTTTTTTGTTGGTCAAACCTGCCAACCACCTTTAGCCTAGGTCCTTACCTCGGCTTAAAGGGTGCAAAAAGAGTTTTGTTGGTCAAACCTGCCAACCACCTTTAGCCTAGGTCCTTACTTCGGCTAAAGGGTGCAAAAAAGTTTTTTGTTGGTCAAACCTGCCAACCACCTTTAGCCTAGGTCCGTACTTCGGCTAAAGGGTGCAAAAAAGTTTTGTTGGTCAAACCTGCCAACCACCTTTAGCCTAGGTCCTCACCTCGGCTTAAAGGGTGCAAAAAAGTTTTGTTGGTCAAACCTGCCAACCACCTTTAGCCTAGGTCCTCACCTCGGCTTAAAGGGTGCAAAAAAGTTTTGTTGGTCAAACCTGCCAACCTCTTTTAGCCTGGATCCTTATCTCGGCTTAGGAGAGGTAAGTGTTGGTTTTTCCAGCCAACTCTGCTTTCAATGCCCCTTGCTCACTAAAACAACTTTTACAGAAGAAAATAATCTATGCTGAAAAGGGGACTACTTGTTTTATTGAGGAAAATGTAAATTACAAGTACTCTATCGAACAGATAACTCGAGATTGGCAGTGTTCCATGGTCTGGGGATAGCCTTGTTGGCTCCATCCTCCAAGTGATATGCCCCTTTTTCAACTAAACCATCCATTTTGTATGGTCCTTCCCTATTGGGCCCTAGCCTGCCTTCTCTGGGTTCTTTACATCTATCATTTCCTGTACCAAGTCTTCCACTGTTTTCTATTCAGCTACCTTGCTAACATCTGCGGACAGCTCCTTGCTCTCAAGTTCTTCCTTTTATGTATTGGTCCAAGTGCCCAACTGCTACTAACTCCTCCAAATGCTGCTTCAATGGCGTGCAATTTTCAGTGCGGTGCCCCTGTTCATCATGGAAAGTGCACCGTGATCTTTCGTCGTAGTCTTTTTGCGCTTCTCCCAACTTAGCAGGCCATCGGACGAAAGGTTCATTGCGTATCTCGCTGAGGATGCGATAGATCGGTTTTTTGAACACCGTGGTAATGGCAGTGCGGACTCTCCACCTCCTTTCATCTGGGTCCTCACCGTTGTCCTTCTTACCTCGCTCGTCCCTGCTTGGACGTTCTACCGTGTTGACTTTTGTCGTAGTCTTTTTATCTGGTATTGCGGTTGTGCCAGATTTCGTTTTAGCGCGGGCGCTGTCTTCCTCCACACGAATATGTTGGTGTACTCTCTCCATCAAGGCTTCCATCGTAAGGGGTGGCGTCATGGTAATTGAGTCCCTCAACCTGTTTCCGACTGGAAGACCTCTTTTGTACTGCGCGATGGCGAGATTTGTGGGGCAATCTCCTATCTGGTTGAAAGTTTCCCAATATCTTCCATTGTAGGATCTCAACGTCTCTTCGTCGCCCATGTCGATGGAGAGTAGCTGATCGATCTCCACTGGTGTTTTGGTGTTCGTTCTGAACCTTGTAACGAACGCCTCTGCCAATTGTGCCCAGGAAGTTATGCTGCCTTTTGGTAGCTTTTCAAACCAAGTCAAGCCTAGGTCACCAAGGCTTGAGGGGAATAGGATGCACATTAAGGCCTCGTTCCGCCGGTATACAGCCATGACCTGGCGGAAGTGGCTTAAGTGCAAGTAGGGGTCTGTCTTCCCCTCGTATGTAGTGAACTTAGGCTGTAGAAAGCCTGATGGTAGAGGCGCGTTCTCAATTGCTGGGACAAACGGTGAGGTCTGCAGCCTCGCCAATGCCTTGTCCGTTGGTTCGTAGGCCGGGCGCGGTTGTGGCATTCCAACCTCGACGCTTCCATGCGTCCGAGGAGCCAACCGTTGTAAGGCAGAAACTCTATGTGGATCGCGTGCCCTGGCGTCTTCCCTGCATCGTGCTTTTTCTTCTAGCACGGTTCGTAGGTCGGACGATCTGGGCAACTCTGTTTGCCTGGACCTTGTTTGATGCGTATGCGAAGGCCAATATGTGCTTCCTTCCGTGTAAGACCTTTCAGATCTCGCCCTCTCAGACCTGGAGTGACGAGTTCTAGAAGATCTTGATTGCGTATCGCCTGTTCTGAGGCTTCTGTTCTCCGCTTGGGAGGGTGTAGAATTCCTACTACGACCCTCTGAGTGGCGAGGGGGCGTCTTGTTTGTGCGCCCCTCTCCTGTCGCCACTTCTTTTCCTTTCACCTGGCGTTTGAGAGATTCCATGTCCGCCACCATCCGCCGTATCAACTCGTCTTGTTCCCTGACGCGATCTTCCAGAGTTTGAGGATCCATCCTGCGCCTTTGCCTTTCTGGGCTTTGCGAACGAGAGGGATGAGGGCTGTTATTCCTCCTTCGTCCCCTTCCATCCATCCTGGAATTTTGTTGTCTCTGTGGTTCCAGGTTCGCCATGAGAGGGACCAAGGGAAGGCCTTCGCGCCTTGCACCTCTTTCTGGAGTTAGTCCGTCAATGGCGGACTGAGGTAATTCTTCGTTGTTCGCCATTGATGTTCGAGAGAAAAAGCTTGATCAAGAGGTTGTTCTTGTCTGTTCTTCCCACAGACGGCGCCAATTGTACGGGAAAGAGATTCACCTTCACGTATAATCCTGTTGATCAAGCCTGTGTTCTTCTGCACGTCGTCGTTCTGTCACCTGAAAACTCAAACGTGAGCTGGCCGACGGGTGTGTGCCGGAAACCTCTCCGATGCCTAAGTTAGCAAACAAGACAAATAGGCAAAAGCTCAATGTGTTCAGAAATCAAAGTTGTGTTACCTCTCCATAGGTGATGTTTGTGAGCTTTTATAGGTTCCGCGTAGCACAATCCTAGTAGGACTCTTACTCCTCCATTCAGAGTCCTCCTAGGATTCATACTCCTGAAGGATAATGCTTATCCTCCAACACCCCCCTCACTGCTTGAACCAAGTGAGATGGTTTTACTTCGGCAAGATGTCATACAACCGAAGTAACATTACCTCGCCGGACTCCAATATGACCGAAGTAAACATGACTATGTTTAGCCGCAGAATAGGCCGAACCATCCTTAATTCGGCTTTTCCTTCTACTACTCTTACTTCGGCTTCTCATGTACAACCCATGGCGTGGTTAGGCCGAACTAACATGTTACGACCGGTCTAACTCCCATGCATCTTTAGACCGGTCTAACTTCAACCTTCCCTTGGACCGGACTAACTTCAAAGCATTCATAAGACCGGAGTAACTTCGAGGCTTCTCCCGGACCGGACTAACTCCGAGGCGTTCTTGGACCGATCTAACTTCAAGGCTTCTCTTGGACCGAACTAACCGGAGTAAGCTTCTACCGCGCTATCCAGAGCGAAGCCCACCAAGAGAAGCCATTACCTCGACTCCGAGTGCCATGGCCGAGATAACTATCTCTACTCCGATTGGTAACTTATAATCACGTTTAGACCGAGGTAACACTTGAAAAAGTTTCTTCCACACTTGGCCCGAACTAACACTTGGACCGAGGTAAAAGTCCCTACCACACTTGGACCGAACTAACACTTAGACCGCGGCCCACTTGCTAGTCTTTTCTACCGCGGCCCATATTCGTTTAGTTCTTGGACCGAAGTAAATCTATCCTTACCTCGGTCCATTACGCGGCCCAATTTCCAAGTCTCCTCTTTAGCTCGGCCCAATTTAGATATAAATTACCCTCTCATTTTTAAATAAAATATATATTATTTACATTTACTTGTTTTTTTCACTCATAAAAAAAAAATAAATGTAAATTTAAGAAATTGTATATTAATTTGTTCTATCTCCACCCAAACAAATTTAATCGTTAATCAATATATGTTGTTAAATTTTGTTTTTTTTAAATCTAATAATCAACAATTTAGTTTAATAGTTCGCTTCCCACATCTAAAAAATTAATAATTTTTTTCCTTTAAAATACATAAGTGATATGTTAATTTACTGAAATAAAATGAAAAAGTACTAACAATTTTATAGAATGTGTTTAAATATTAAAATATTATTCAAATGATCACAATTAAAAAAAATTGAAAATTATTATATTGATAGATTTTAAGAAATTTGAAAAGAACAAATAATAGTATAAGACATTTCTTTTTGAATTTTATTTATAAGTTTGTAATTGATTTAAGGATATCTATTATAAAAAAAAGTTAAATTTTAAATATTTAAGGTTTAATGGCATAGACAATAGATTTTTTAAAAAAAATTTGTAGTTTGAAACCTTAAAGTTCTAAAAACACTCTTAGTTAAAAAAAACTCTATTGACAATATTACATACTGTTAAAAGGATTGAGTTATGTCATTTTATTTTTTTTAATTTCAAGTTATGACAAATTTTAATTTTTGAGTTTTGTAATGGTTAAAAAGGTCATATTGTTTGGTAACGTTTTTATTTTTTTTTTTTTTAAAAATTATAGCTTACATTTAGGAAGACCTTTATTTTTGGGTTGGGGGGGGGGGGAGGAATTTATTTATAAATCCCTTTTAGAGGAGATCTAACTCAATAAGTTCATAAAGTATTCTTATATTCCACCAAGTCTCATATATTTAGAGTTCTATACCAGGAGATCTTTTTTCTTATTTATAATTTTTTTGGGGACTATTATATGTAAGGACCCACATTTCATGCCTCAGTCATGCTTGCATGTATTTATATGATTTGCCATGTTAAGATTTGCACTCATGAATCTTGCCTTGTTTTGTATGTATATGATTTGCCTAAGTGTATATGTATGCTTTGTTCCTCCCTTGTATTGTTAAGCCTAAGTCATGATGAGCCTAGGATATGTTAAGCCGAGGTCATCCCAAGCCTGTAACTATTCCGGAATCCCTTTGTTTGACCTCATCTTTGTCTAGGCATATTGGCCGAGATGATTATCATCTGGGCCGAGGTGTGTATCGCCGAGGCCGAGATGTGTATTATCCGAGCCGAGATGTTATCTTGAACCCAAGTGATCTTGTCCTGGAAGTGGTATGACCTAGACCGAGGTGTGGCACATCTAGGCCGAGGTGTGACACAGCTTAGTCAAGTGTGGTCCTTCCTAGCCGAGATCATTGTCACCATTAGTTACTGAAGCATTGTTCTTCCAGCCGATGTCTTTATTATCGCACTGCCGAAGTTTGTCCTTAGCCGAGGTCATTGTCCTTTGCTTACCGACGTCTTGCCTTTGCCGATGTCTTGTCTTTTGCCGATGTCATTCCTTGCCGGAGTGTTTCCTGTGAAGCTTGTTAGATACGCCTTGTCAGAACCTTGTCTTGTCAATCTATCACCTTTTTGAGGAGAACCAATCCACCGCTGCCACGTGTCCGAGCTGAGTGTTAAATCAACCGATGGAGAGAGAAATGCATCATTTGTTATATCTTGTTTTGAGAGAAGAGAGAGAAGCTCTAGAGGAGGGAGAAGTGTTCTTGAGAGAGAGTAGATCTTCCAAGCTTGATTCCTAAAGATCAAACCGTTAGATCCGTGTTCTAAGGTTAGATTCTTGATCTACTCTTGATGTTCTTTATGTTTATGTTATTGCATTGCATGATCGAATATGTTTTGAAAGCCATGCATTGTTTTGAAGCTCGGTTTTAGAAAGAGGAAATGATGTTCAAAGTGTTCTTCAAGAAAAGCCATGTTTTGATTCGAAAGCTCATGCCAAGATTCATGTTTTCATGGTTGTTTTCATGTGGTCTTTAAGTATGGGTGCCCAGGTCCTTGTCTTCGAACTCATAGCATGAAAACCCAGGTTTTGAATAAAGGAAATGATGATTTTGGCATTCATGTTCTTCATGTTCATGTTCATGTTCTTCATGATCTTCAACCCAGATTTCCAGACTTCACTTCCCGAAGTGTAGTCGCCGAGATCACTCTCATCTGGACTTCGCACTTAGGCCAAGCATCGTATCTCACCTTGGCCTATCTTGCATGATCACTTGCACATTGGTCTGTCTTGCATGAACCTCGGCATGCAGCCGCATGCCGAAGCCTTGGTAACCACACCTCGGCCAGGAGGTGTGGGACCTCGGCAAAGACCTGGTTAGTACCCAGCATGTCTCCTTGACATGTAAAGCAGTGTTTTGACTCCCAACATGTTTTCCCGAGATCATTTGCATACATGTATGATTTGTTTGGAGAAGTATGTTCAGTAGACCTTGTCATGTATTTGTAGGACTTGGACCTCTGCTGTGAATCCGACGTCCCAAGAACTAAGTGAGTGGTGCTTTTAATAAAGCTATGTTAAACTGTTTTGAATAAGCCTTGCTTTGCTTTGTTTTGAAAAGTATTTGTTAAGTATGAATGATTGCCCTATTTTTGATGTATTAAGTATAAGTTTCATGCAACAAGTATCCGCTTTGTTTTGGGGACCGTGGTGATGGGGACCTAAGCCCAATAACCCGGCCTACAAGTGAATTGTTTTGGAGTCCGTACGTGCTAGGGGACTTTAAACGTTAGTAGCACAACCTATTGGAGTCCGTACGTGCTAGGGGACTTTAAACGTTAGTAGCACAACCTATTGGAGTCCGTACGTGCTAGGGGACTTTAAACATTAGTAGCACAACCTATTGGAGTCCGTACGTGCTAGGGGACTTTAAACGTTAGTAGCACAACCTTTTGGAGTCCGTACGTGCCAAGGGACTTTAAGCATTGGTGGCACAAGTCCGTACGTGCTAGGGGACTTTAAACGTTAGTAGCACATATGATTTGAAAGACCAAGATTGAAGTACAAGTTTGATATGCTTTGTTTGAATGTATTTGCCACTGACGGTCTATGAACGAGTGGATAAGTATGATTTGCCATCGACGGTCTATGAGCGGATGGACATGTTCTGTTTTGGAATGTGATGACCCCAAGTACATGTTTTGATACAAGTTATGCCAAGTATATGTTTTGTATAAGCTTTGCCAAGTACATGTTTTGTTACAAGTCATGCTAAGTATATGTTTCGTTATAAGTTATGCTAAGTACATGCTTTGATGTGAGTTTTGCCAAATATGCTTTGCACAGTTATGCCGAGAACATGCTTTGACCAAGTTATGATATATGTATGTTTTGCAAGAACCTCGGGAATCATTCATGAAACCCCTTTATTACTTGTACCATTCACTGAGTTTTCATACTCACCCTCTCTATATATATGTAGGTTTCAAGCAAGAAGTCGGCTCTGCCGAGATGTTTATTTTGTAGCCGAGGTTTTGAATGCATGTTAGGTCGGCGTTGAGAACGTCGGCACTATGAAGATTATGTCCCTCGTCTTGTGTTTGTTTATGTCGGCTGTGAAGCCCTTTTGTTAAGGATGTAATATGTATTTTGCTTGTATTGTATTCAAGTTGTAAAGCTATAATTGAGATGTATGCCATTTCATTTGACTTATGCACAGCTCTTATGGACCATTTGTATGTTGAATTATTGCTTCCGCTCTTGTTAGCCCCATATGTATACTCTGATTGTGTGTGATCTTTGTAAGTTGGCCTTCGGTAATCTCGGATTACCGGCCATCTCAGCGCCGACCTTCTAGGGGCGGGTTGGGGTCGTGACATTATACCCATTGTTCTATTTTGGTAATACATATTTAACATAGTTGTACTATTCACATTTCCATTGTTTGTTAGAAGCAGTTTTGGTGATCACCGATTTTGTAGGGATTGGGTTGATACATTTCGAATATCTGTTTTGTAGGGATTAGGTTGATCACCGATTTTGTACTATTCACATTTCCATTGTTGTGGTGAAACTTTGTGTTCTTCCATTTTTGCTTTGTGTTCAAAACTCTATGTTCGTCCATTGTTGCTTTGTGTTCAAAACTTTATGTTTTTGTATTGTTGTACGTCGAAGCTCTATTTCATTATAATCAGAGATCCTAGGGGCATTACAAGTTGAGAATTGTTGGACGAAGGTTAAAAATTCTATTTTTTGCCATAGTTGCAATTTTAACTAGAGATCGAAGGAAGAGAGAATGATTTGAATTGAAGGGAGAGACAATGAATTGAATCGAAGGGAGAGCGAATGATTTGAAACTCAATTCTGTATCCAGTCGATTTTTTTACAAACTTGTTCTTCGAATGTGGGTTTGGTTTGTTTTGGATTGGTGTAGTGGTGGAATTGTATGGATTGTTAATGATAGTGATAATGATGAAGACGAGGATGTGGGTGATGATTTTTTGTTTTTAAAAAGATCAAGATTTTTTGGATTTCTAGTTCTGTTGCTACTATTATTTCTGATTTTTTGTTAACATCATCACATCATTAATCAGTGTTAATGTTCAATGGAAATTTGTCATTTACATTGTCAATCAATGTGAATATTCACACACCCATATAATATTGAATGGTGTATACATTTTCATTGTGTTCATGATCATTATGCAATGGTGATGTTAAAGTTCACATCAAACCATTGTATTCTTTCATATAACCACAAGCCATAATGTTTATTTGGACACAAACATGATGTGAATATTCACAATACAACAAATAAATGTGGAGATTCACCTTAATTCTGGTATGTTTGTGAATTAATCATACAACTAATTTATGTACACTGTGAATATTCATATTTGTAGTCAACCACAATAAACATAGGACAGCATGTGATGAAAATAGGCCTTAACATAAATTATGATGTGAACATTCACACCAACTTCGCAATAAGAGAACAGATATGAATGTTCACACTTCATATTGTTTGGTCAACTGTCATTATGCATATTCAATATTCTTTTCTAGTATATTTGTGGATAGAACATTAACACCAATATCAATATAAGAGGAAAAATGTGAATGTTTACACTCCACATTGTTTGGCACACGCAAGACATCAACACCAAATATACAAAGTAGTGTCACTTGTATGTGGTATCCGGATTGTTTTGTTAGGGGTAACCGAAATGGTGGTCTAAACATATATGTATAATTATTTTGTCAACTGACATTGTGTGCATTAATATACCACATATATGTACAATGTGAATAGTCACATCTGTAGTCAACCACAATAAATATAGGACAGAATGTGAACATTCACATTCATTGGAATGGGTTGTAATGTAAGCTATGATGTCAACATTCACACAAATATCAACATAAGAGAACAAATGTGGATGTTCATACTTCAAATTGTTTGGCACACAGCATCTACCATCAAAACACATAAGTGTGTGCGAAATAGATCATTGATTTATATATACATTACCCGTATTTTCAACAAGTTGTCAAAGTTTCAAAAAAAATAAAAGCTAGTTTATGGTGGACATCACCCAACCATAGGATTAAATGAATTGGGAACATGTTTGTGTTTGTGAATTAATAATTTAAATAATATGTATTATGTTTGTGGCAATATGAAGATGCAATTATGAAGTGACTTAGAAGTTTGGAGCTTGTTGGGGACAGCTGTCGATCAAGATGATAGGCTTTGTACAATTGTGGACTGCCAACTTGCCCCCAAGTTGGGATGATGAGCCAATTTTGGTTATGACCAAATTGACATAGGTTTTTTGCCACAGTGGAAACAAGAAGTTGGTTATTTCTGCAATTATTAATGCATACATCCACAAACACAAGCGAGTACACATTGTTAATGTGAATTCATATCCTTTGATAACAAACACTTGTGAAAAATGTGATTAATGTGAAATTTCACATATGTTACATAACAAAGAACTATATGAACATATTTGATTTGGAATTTCATGTAGTGTCCTTGGTCTTAAACCTGACTTGTTTATGCTAAGTAGTAACCATTACCTTATATTTATATATATATATATTTGGACTTTTGACAAGTTATGGGTTACATTTGACCTTTTAGTTATTATAATTGGGACCTCCTCCTCATTGTTTGGATCCTTGATTGATGAGTTAACATGTTGGTTAGGCAAGATTAGACCAAAAATACTAAATTCAAATATTTGTTTCTCCACATTTTGAGTCTTGATGTGAGGCCTAAACCATTGGAAAGCTTATTTTCGAGGCTTTAATTTAGACTAAAATAGACAATATTCTAATTCCGAATGAGGGAGATATGCTTGTTTGAAGTTACCCAATAAAAGTTGTTTGGGTCGAATTCGCATGAGCAGAATATGAATTTTGCATGAGCCGATTTCGTGAGAAAGCCATTCTTCACTAAGTTGATCCGCACAAGTGGTTTGATAATCTGCACGAGCGAATTTTGCACATTCAGACATCGATTTTTGTGTCCTTTTCACTCAAATCAGATCTCTTTCTCTTTTTAACCATTTCTCATCAATCTCTCTCTCTCTAACTTCTCTTTTATTTCTATTCTCTCTAAACTTTCACCAAATTTCACATCCTCTTCGATCTACGAAGATCAAGCGAGATTTTGATACTATCTCCTTATACAAAAATGACAAGCATCTCGAGGGCTACGTTTTGACTGGTGGAGATCAAATTCCGACAAAGTTAATTTTTGAGGTTTTCTCCTCTCCTCTCTTTGAGGTAGGGATTTCTTTACTCATTTTTTGTACCTCATTATAGATAGATATATGGTAGTTTTTATTGCATTAAAAACTTGATTTGTTGGGTATTTTTGAAAAACATGTGATAAGGGTTAGGGTTTTATGATCTAGAGTTAAATCGTGTGTTTTGTTGTGAATCTATGAGATTGTATGTTTAAGGAACATGTTTAAAAGGATTAGAGTAAAAAATCCTAATTAATTGTTTATGGGTTATGAGAAAGATGGGAAAATTGTTGATTTGATATTATTTGGACCACATGGGGGCATTGTGTATTAAAAATGTGAAAATGGGTATGTAAGAAAATAAATAAAAAAGTCTTCATGAATTTAATTTGTGTTAATTATTATCTAAGGTTTTATAATTTTTAAGTTGTAATAATTATCGAAGTTATTTCATGACATGAGTGAATATCAAAGTCTGAAAACGACACTTTTGATGAGGCCATAAGACTTGGGCAAATAAACAAGATGCAAATGCAATTGATTGAACCCGAGAGATGCCTACATATTCCTTTGCAAGGAATCAAATCAGCATAGTTCAAGGGCAGAATGCAAATGACATGCTTGAAATGCAATTGAAAGTTAGACTTACGTGTTTCGCAAAGCCGATTTCATTTTTCTTCTTTTCGAAAGTTCATGATTTACACAATAGGTAATACGTAACGCAAAGCCTCGTACGAATGATATGAAACATAACAAGGGGTACAATCCAAAAAACTCACATGAGATAAGGAAATGCAGTGTTAACCATCAACCCAAAAAGGGATAGTATTAACCGATTGATGGTTTTAACCAACAACCCAAGAACGGGATAGTATTAACCGATGGCGGTATTAACTGACTACCCGAGAAAAGGGATAGTGTCGTCATCCAGAAGAAGGACTAGTATTAACCGAGTGGTGTTAACCATCAACCCCAAAAAGAGCCAGTATTAAGTGATGAAAAGGGTTATAACCAAATGTTTGAACAATTATAATCAAGTGATGTGAATGGATTGTAGCCAAGTGATGCAACAGTGTGATAGTTGTAACCATGCATGACAGATGTAATAAATAGTGCAAGTGTGATGATAAATGCAAAAACATAAAGGGTGCAATGTGAGACATACAATATGCAATGTGATAAATGCACAACAATAATATGATGGATGCACAATAGATGAATACACAAATTGATTTTTTTTTTTTTTTTTTTTTTGTAATTTTTTCTTCTTTTTTTTTATATACATATACATACATATACATATTATATACACTCCTCTTTCCTCCCATGTTCTTGTTTCTCTTTTCCTCCCCCGTCTTCTTCAAGCACCGTGTTTGGCACGAGATTTCAATAAATACGGCACCTGACAGCCAATAGCTGAACCGACCTCGATGTTGATCTTCTCCTTGTCTTCTTCTTCTCCTTTATTATTTTTTTAGCTGAGGCCTCCGAGAGAGACAGAGCAGGAAGCTGCAAAACAAACCTCTATTTGCCATTACTCTGCAAACTCCCTCTTTGGCATTACTCTCCTCTGACATGGCCCATTCCCGTTGCCCTCTTTCTATTTTCTTGACCTCAATGATACATCAATCGAGATAACAAACACTAGCTCTTCCGAGCCTTAACAAAGTGCCCCTGCTCCTGCCCCTGTTTTCCACTTCCCTGCGATGTCAATCGAGTAAATGATGGCAACACAATCTGACATCGATGCCAACTCTTACACATTAAAATCATGTATGGAGACCGTGACCGCGGTATCCAACTTGTCACGTAGTTTGCAGAGTAGAACAAATGAGGTGCAGCGGCTCACTGCGCAACTCTCTCTATTCTAGCGTATGTATCAAGACGCTCAACAGGAGATTAGTCAGTTGAAGAAGCAGAATAAGCAGTTGAAGCGCCAGGCAACAAACATGGAAAGATTTGTGGTGTCTTGGTGTTCCTCATTCGGTGGCCAACGGGGGATGATTTCCTTCGAAAATCCTGCAAATTCTGAGGTAGGGCCTTTAAGGTCCCCCCGAGAATGAAAATGTTCCTCCTTCTTTTTTGTATTTTTGTTTTTATTTTTTCTTAAAGAATCGAGCACCAATGCTTCAAATGATTTCCTCTCTTTTTTTCAAAATTTTCTTTTTGTTGTAATGCAATGTTGTAATCGGGGGATTAAACCCCAAAATTCAATAAAAGGAGTTTCATTCTGGACATCATGGTATGAATGGCTTTGCATTTAAGCATGAAAATATTTTGGTTCTTTAACTTGAATCTGAGAATGATTGATTTCAATGAGTGTTTGTGGATGTTGATTTTTGACCTCACAACCAAACAAATCTCCTTGCCGAGATCTAGGGAACTTAGCTGGAGAGCATGCGGCAGAATAGATTTAACAAAGCACCTGCACACAAGAGAGTTAGAATACCCACGGTGGCTCGTCCACCTAAGGGCACTCCGACGATCAAGTCAATCAAACAATCGCACAAGATCTCAACTCAAATAATCAGTGCACAAGTAAAAGCATACCTTAGACCCACAGGGGTGCCTTACTTTTATAGCCATTGGTGCCCTCATCCCCGAAAGACTCACTTCATAGACTTAAGCGCAATGCTTATCTTGGATTCTTAGCTAGATATGGATAAACTTCCTGAAAGCCTTATCCTTATCCTAACTAAGCACATCACTTATCTAGGGCTCATGTCCTCTATTCAAATGTCTCATATTTCAGTATTACTGCACCACATCTCGGCAATACGGTAACCATCTCGACAATCTAGCTCGTCCACGTGACACCTCGGCCAACACCTCGGCGGCACCTCGGCCATGTGGCACAACCCTAAAAATACAACCCCACAGTTTTGAATTGGACATTGAGCCTTCGATTGAACAAAAATCAAAAACATATGACTCAATGAAAGAAAAATAAAGCAAAAATAATCTAAATACACTTATTTACACTTGTTTTTCATTCTAGCACTCAAAACATGACTCGAAAGCACAGACCATTAATCCTACGCAAATTTTGAAATTTTTCATTATGGATGGATGGTCGACTGAAAAATTGATGGGCCAAATGATTAGTTGTCCAACCAGTTGAAAGATTAACGGGCTAGCTGATTCATTAACCGACCGGCCGAACGAACTAATGAACAGGTTGAATGATAGGCTAGTTGGCTAAACAAGTGGCTAGCCGGCTGGAATAATTAGGAAACACATGTGGAGTCAACTAAGAACTTGGACAGCCGACTGTTATGTTAGCCGGCCAGTTGAAACATGTAACATGGGACTCGAGAGTGTGGGGAGAAGACAAAATTCCTAACTCTACTATGCCTCTAGTTCATTGCTTTGACTTTTTCTTTTTCTTTTTTGTTTTCTGGTAAAAAGATTTTGACCAACATGAAAATTAGATTAGCATGCTTGTTTTGTTCTCTGTTTTGAAATCATGTAAGTCAAGCTGTGGGCACTGAAAATTTTCCTTTTTAAGTCTAAAAAATGGTGTGATTTTGCAAAAATTGAATAATTTTGAAAAAATCAGTCAACTTCACTAAAAATCATCAAAATTTGTTTTCACAAATGGCCATTACCCAACCAACATAAAATCAACCCTTGGGATACACAACCCCAAATCCAACTTAATCTACCTTGCAATTGAATCTACCATAAAGAAGAGAAAGGACAACTGAATCGAACGGAGATGAGCCAATCAAACATGGATAGGACAGCCGAATCGAATAAAGATACACCAATCAAACGTGGACGGGATGAGTGAGTTGAAAATAGTTGGGGTCGAACTTCAAGATAAAGCTATCTACGTATCCCAAAGATAGGAATCAGGCCTTACATAGTTCCCGGGGTAAGGCTTACTTAGGTATTAACACTCTTCTTTTGTGTTCTAGCTTTTGCCAAAGCCGCCCTTCCGAGTTTTTGACCTTGCGAGCTCTCTTTTTTCATTTTTTCTCCTTTGAATTTTTTGTTTTTTTTCATGTTTGCTTTTTTATTTCTTTTTTTCTTTTTTTTCTTTTTGTGTTTATGCTCTAACTTTTGCCTAGGTCGCCTTTCCGGGTTTTCAGCCCAGCGAGCCTCTCAAGGATAGTACTTTGTTTTAGCTTGTCCATGTTAATTGGTTGTGAGAATTCTAAGCCATCCAAATCCATGAGAACGACTACTCGTCCTAACCAAATAGTCTTGATGATGTAGGAACCCCTTCAATTAGGTATGAATTTGCCCCCTAGGGGTTGTGGATAGGGACTCGATTATCCTCTAGCACTAAGTCTCCTTCTCTCAAATTTTGAGATTTGATTTTCTTTCCAAACTCCATTGACTTGAGAAACGACCCAGTTTGAATCTCTGATCACGTCTAACCTTATTGCCCCTATTTCTAGGACTATTTCCAATTCGGCTATGCATGCCTCATACTCTGGTTGATTATTGGACACTCAAAATCAAAGTTTGAAAGCTAGGGGGTCAAGCCTCAGGTCAAGAGGGATCCGATGTTGTACAATCTCAGAATCAATTCCAGACATGTCTTCATAGGACCACGCAAAAATATTTTTTGGAATCTTTTAATAAAGCTACTAATTGCTCATGTTTTTCTGAAGACAACATGGAACCAATCTGGACCAAGCGAGGATCCTTCTCAACACCCATATTAACAAAAATGATCTCATCCATTAAAGGCTTAGCACACCTCTTTTCCTCCAAGTCGATCAAATTTCAAATCTCGAGGAAATTTTTCCTCTTTATTTTCATCAGAGTTCTAGAAAAAAAATTTCAAAATTTTTGGTCAATGCAATGATTTAAAGGCACAAAGAAATAGACAAAAATTACCGCATTTTTATTTATAACTTTTAGCTCAATGGTTAAATACAGACACAAAAAGGACAACGATGTCTGGGTTATCACCCCGGAAATCACCAAAATTAGACTTGCTAGAATGACTCGAGCTTGATCCTAACTCTAGAAACTTGGTGCAATCAAACTCAAACTCAATACTCAATTCAGAACTCAAAATAAAACCATTCTCAATAGTTAAAGTGCAGGTCATCAACTGCGTCTAGAATGAAATTCGTGCAATTCACATGTGGTCCATCCTTGATCACAAAAATGATCACAATATCCCCCGAGTTTAGTAGTCTTGTGCTAGTCTCAAGATCTATCACAGAATCAGCCAATGTTAGACCCAAAACTTCTCCTGTGCTTCTTTGCTTATTGATCACTCCATGGCTCAAGAAAACCATAAAGAGGGAAGTGCATGCTCGTGAGAATGTATGCCATAATATCCAGTTCTGGCTCCAAATCATCTACCACTATGGAGTTTTGGGGTTTTGGCAGGAATCAAGGTGCATATATCATGAATAAATCAGCACTCTCTGAAAAAAGCACCTCGGGGTTGGGCAGATGGGAAGGTGTGATGTATATGCTGGGGTTGAAAGTGGGTGGTAGTGTATGAATGAGGTTGAGATAGGAAGGTGGTGAGGCTTGGTCATGGGGTTGCAATAGGTTGGTGGTGACCTTGGTTCTTTGGAGTAGAGCTATGATCTTATTATCAATAAGATCTTGAATCTCATAATGAAGGTAGATGCAACGGTCGGTATCATGACCGTGTTGTTGGTGGAAGGCACAATACTTGGTGGGGATCATGGCTATATGGAAGTGGACTAGGAAGGGGTTGGGGATCAAAGAACTTGAGGTGCCCCTTTTCTAATAAAATTTCCATGGCATAGTTTAGAGACATGTAGAGAGGGTGAAACCTTTGGGTTCGAGGCCGGGTTGAAGTGGTTGGTTGTGGGTTGACATTAGCAAAAGGGTTGGCCATTTTGGTAAAAGTGGTGACAGTGTTGATCTCTGAGGGTATGGAATTGGCAGCTGTGTGACAATTGATAGTAGCATTGGAACTACGAGTAAATGTCATTCTCACGAGTGCATTCCCTTCTGTAATTATTCCCTATTTGATAACATTCTCAATTTGAACCCAATTTCAAGGAGGTCCTTGAAGTTGATATAATGGTTCGGGTCGAGATCCAAGTTTCTTGTCAAAAATTGGACGTAGTCTGAAATTTTCTAAGTGCAAAAATTGGATTTTTTCAAAACTTACGATTTTGAAAATAATTTTTTGCGGTAATTATTCCTTATACATTAAATAGTCTAATTTGATTTTATGAGATTTTTTTTACGAGGTATTAATCACTTTTCTTTAACGTCAAACTTAGAAATTTCAGTCAGAAAATTATTTTTGTACTAAAATTGGGGGAGTCACTTTTTAATTTAATTGGATTTTAATTTTTTTTGTACTTTTCTTTGAATCCAAATCGGGGATATTTCCTTATTTACATTGTAAACTTAAGTAAATGAAATATAAATGTAAGAGACTAAATGAAATCATTTAATTAAATGGTTACATATAGAAATAAGGTTGATGTGCTGGGAATTCCTTAGGAATTGTGCTATGTGACTAGCTGTGTCTAAAGTGACCACTCGAGCGGTCAAGTGGTCGCTTGAGCGAAGATACGAGGCTCCTAGTATTTTCACTGTAGACCTGCAAAACTTCTGAGAGATTGCATTCACCGCTCGAGCAGTCTGTTTGGGATCAACGTCTTTAAAAGTCATTTTTGGGTCACTTTTCTTGATTCTTATCAGATTCTTTCTCTCTTTCCTCTCTCCTTCCAACCATTGCTGAGTTCCAAGCTCACAAAAGCTTGGATTTCATTTCCTTAGAGTAAGATTCTCACCCATGTTTCTTATAAAAAAATGAAGAGCACGACAAGAGCTTCTTATCAATCTAAGCGGATCGTGTTTTCATCGACATTGGAATTTTGGGGTTCTTCCTCTTCTTGCTAGAGGTAGAGATTTCTTTGCTTCTCTTCAATATTTTCTTATAGATAGATGAGAGGTATGTTGGTATTGCATAACAACCTCATGTTGAAGGATTTTCTTAAAAGCATAGAGATGAAGTAAGGGTTTCCAAATCAAAGGAGTTAACTTTATGATTTATGGGACTTACGAAAGTTTAGAACAATTGGAACATGATTTTGCGCCTTAAAGTAAAAAGGCCTAATTTTTGTCAAACCGTAGTTATGGATTTTATTTTCAAAATGAGGAATTATTTCAATTAGCCTTAAATTCTTGAAATTACGTTTATGATTAGTTAAGATGAGTATAAATGATGATAATTAATTGTTGTGAGAATGATTATGGTATATGAGGGTTGTGCTGGAGGAATTGATAATAGAAATTAAATTAATAAATTTTAATAAATTTTGGAAAGTGTATGACACCAATTGTGTAGTATAATTGAAAATAAGGGGTTGGTGTTAATGTTGAAAAGTAAAGAATGTCGTGGGAAACAAATTGTAATTATTTCTAAAGATGAACTTTTACCTTTATCATGGAATTATGTTGTTGGTTTAATCTATGAGTTGTAATAATGAGTGACATGATGAATTGATGGGTTATGATGTTGGAATAAGGGCTTGTTTCCTTCTGGCTCGTGACCGGTAAAGCATAGCACTTAATAGAGGTTTCGCATTCCTTCCGGAGTGCTACCCAGAAAAGCGTGTGGTCTGTTGAGATATATGGAGGTTCCGCGTTCCTTCCGGGTTGTGACTAGTAAAGTGTGACACTTGATAGAGGTTCCGCCTTCCTTCCGGAGTAGCGTCCGAAAAAGCGTGTGGTTTGTTGGTAGGGCATTGTGAAACTAGTTGTTGGCATGTGAATATTGTTGATAATTCTTGTAACAATTCCATTATGTGATTGTGATAATTGTTAGATATAGATTTGAAGCGTGTAATGTGGAATATGTTATTAATGAGTTGACTCTTATAGTCCAGTTTTGTAAAATTTGTTGTAGTGTATATGTGTTTGGTGTTTTGTGTGTATTGGTGCGGTGATGAGTTGTGGCGTTATTAATGATTGTGATATATGAATTAGAAGAAGTAAATGATTAGTCGGCTTAAAACCTTTATCTAAGGAAACGATGTTTAAGGAAAATTATTCGAATGAATTTTGATAAGATAAAGAGTTAATAAAGGAGGTCTCTATGAAATGTCAAATGGGATTTTGGAAAAGAGTATCTACTTATGAAATCTATTTTGCATATAAAAGGACACAATATTTATGTATGTATCATTTGATAGCATTCATGATCACATTTATCTATTGATTATTATTGTTGAGAATCACTGTAGATCCCTACTGGACCTCGTGTTCATTCCATGTTATTTACCCATTTTTCAGGGACGGAATCGGGTACAACAATTGGAAGATCAAGAAGTTATTTATTATATTATGAGTCTGTCTTATGTAAATTTTGAATGAAAGATTAAAGGATAGTTGTGTCTATGTAATTATTTATTTTGAAATCTTTTATGTAAGCCTTTTTGGCATGTACTGTGAATATTGTTGTGAACATTTTTAGTATCATTGTGTTTATGCGAGAGTGAACCTCATTTATTCTATTTAGCTTGTGTTACTTCTATAACTATTATTGGAAATGGACTTTTATAAGGAAATTTGGTAAATTATCCGAGTAATGAAATTGGGGGCGTGACAGTTGAAGAGTGGAAACACTATCATTTTCTGCAGTAATCTTCCATGCAGATTTTTGACAGCCATACAGACTTGATCTTTTTCCTAGGGTCGGTTATTATCATGGTTGCCTTTACCCTCTACCTAGTGATAAATGTCATGAAGCTCTCGTTAGGCTCTTGTCGGGTCTCATCTAGTTCCCGAGTGGCTACTGCGATCTGTATATTATAGGAGTATTGTGTGACAAATGTTTCAACTAACTCCTCCCAATTTTACTTAACCAAATCATCTAACTTGGCATACCAAGTAGCGGCCACTCCTGACATGGTTCTTCCAAACAAGGAAAGCTTTTGAGCTTGAGATAAGCCCATGGGCTTCAGAATGTATGAGAAGATGTGGATATGAACCATAGGGTCATCAACCCTATCAAATCTATCTATACGCGACATTTTGAACCGCTCGGGCAACCTCACAATTTTTTCCATAAACCGATCCTTGATATCTAGAACAGAGTTGATCCCTTGTGAGTTTTTGAACATTTTCTCTAATTTGAATATTTTTAGCATAATTGGGTCAACTTTATCAATATATGTGGGTAAAAGTCCTTCCATTGGCTATGTAAGAACCCTAAGATCTTCTTGTAGATTAGGTTCATGAAGTTCCGCAACTAGCGGAGGTGGTTCCAGAACCGGATGAACCATTAGAAGTGGATGAAATGTAGACACCCTAGATAGGCGTTGCAATCCGGCAAAAGCCTCACTGTTGGCGACAACCTTGTTGGTAATAGCATCAATGCTTCGTTAAAGGGACAAAAACATGTTTGCTATATCTACCAGAGGTTGGTCTGTTACTATTGGCGGTTAATCTATCACCACTAGAGGTGGATCCATCACAGATTCTAGAAATTTCGACTAAAGAGGTATTGACAGCGAGGTTTTAACCTTTCTCCTTTTAACTGGCAGTAGAGAAACTAACACTGGTTATCCCTGAACCAAATCTACGATTTTACAGAGTCTACCAGCACTAGTCTACAAAACTTAGGGGATATTAGACCGTTCTAAAGCTAAGCATTCCGGCTTAACTGATCATTATATAACATGCTGAAACATTGAACTCAACCCCTCAAAATGATATGCCTAAACCACTGATAAGATTTTCAAAACCCCTGTATATATCCCATACATTGCACATAGCAAGAAAGAGAACAAGCACCTCTATGGAGGGTAGGGTTATCCTGTCCTAGCCTTGAAATTATCTAGGGTTTCACTATTCAAACAAGTGGCATCATACATCCTAGAATAGGGTAGCATCTTGTCCTAAGTTTGGAAGCTTACTATATGCACTAGGTCAGTCTTGGTCAAAAAAGGTACCTCAACAAGACACCGATATACCTACCCAGTCTGTCACCTATAAGTGAATAGTAGATCAAGCGGTATGCTGGTGATCCAGATCCGAGGCTTGTGCTCCCACCATAACAGAGCCCATGTTCGTCTATCCGCCTGAAGCCAGCCGTCTAGGATAATAGGTGACGAGCACGGAACTTAGGCGCCCCAATGCATGAAATGCAATGAACATATAATTGAAAATAAAAATCATATCATGGAGTTTGAATCAAAGTTTCTTAATATCCCCAGCAGAGTCGCCAGAAATTGTAACATCACCCAGGGGGGTTACCCATGCGCGTTAAATAGTTCAGACCCTCAATCTCTTTGGTCTAGTCTCACGAGTACAATGTGACACATAAATAAGAGTCCAAATCCGGCAACTTTTATAGAAAATCCATTTTATTGCAAAACCTTTGCCAAAAATGGACTACGTCATCAAATCTCAGAGTTGCCACCTAATATTTTGGAGAAATTAATCTAACAATCTAAAACTTTTCTTCTTCGTCGCTCGAGTGACGGGTTGTTCGCTCAAGCGGTATTGTGAGTCACCCAGTACCTTTGTAGGTCTGTGATTCTAGGAGTTGTTGAAGTTCGCTTGAGTGCAAGATTGGTCGCTCAAGCAGTCTGCCTTGTATGGTCTGAACTTCTGGGAGTCCTCATTCTGCGCTCGAGTGAAGGTTTCATCTCTCGAGAGGTCTGTTCGAATTCAGTATCTATAAAAGTCACTTTTGATCAAATCAAGATCATTTTTGTCTCTCTCTTCTCTCTCTTTCCTCCATATCCGAATGTCCCAAGCTTTCAAGCTTGGATTTTCATCTCCTTCTACTCAAGATCTTACCTTAGTTCCTCATACCAAAACGTAGAGCTTAGCGAGGGCTTTCATTTAATCTGAACGGATCGTTGTTTCATCGTCGATGATTTTTGCATTGTCTACTCTTCACTTGAAGAGGTAGGGATTTCCTTACTCTTTTTCAATACTTCGTCTATAGATAGATATGTGGTAGATTTTATTGCATAAAATCATGTGTATTGGGAATTTCTTTTAAAAATCATGAAAGAGGGATCTAGGGTTCGATACTTGGGGGTTATAATTAGTTAATTGGAGAGTAGTTTTATGTGTTTATGTTGAGGGGGGGAAAAGCCCTAATTTAATATTGTTGGCTTAATAAATTGAAAAGGGGGTAAAGTTGATTGATGGTTATGTTTTGTTTGGGATGGATTGTGTAAGTGTGTTAATTGTTAAATAGGGGAGTTAACCATGATAATGGGACTAATTGGGATTGATTATGTTGAGTGGAGTTGGGTTGTGGCTTTGACATCATGGATGTGTGTAGACCGCCAGAGAACTCCGCTCCGCGTGCGAGAACGCGAATTGTTTGTTCTTAGCTACTACAGTTCGGACTCGTGTCACAGTTCTGAATCTAATCTCACAAAGTGCAATGTGAGACCGATAAATCACCAAAGAGTCCAAATCCGGCAAATCGTTTTGGAAAATTGATTTTAATAAAGAAGTGCCAAACATAGACTACTTTGCCAGATATAGAGTCGCCACCTAAATATTTTGTTATTGGGAAATTTAGGAAACCCTGACTCGTGCCTAAGGCCACGTGTCCGTCATCACCAAAGTTGTCTCAACTCGGGAACTTGGGTACGAGAGGGGAAGGTCATGCAATGAGCACCCCCGCTCGCCCGATCAAAGATCGGCCTTTACTAACATGATATACGGTTTTTGAAAATACAGGTGTTCTTATTCCAGTTATTAATCTAGAATTACTATGTGATGCGCACAGCATACAAGTATAGACTAGATCGCCTAAGTTGGAACAAAATATTTCATGTTCGTTTGTTTGAAAATGGTTTAGAGGTGCCACTCGCAAGTAGGCTAAGTCTTGGATTTTGCCACCCTAAAGTGGGCTTAGAAAACATGATTTTGACACTCTCAAGTGGGCTTAAAACACACATTTCGATGAATTGTTCCAATTCAAGCAATCCAACCTCCATCCACAGGCATTCATGCAATTAAACACATAAGCAGTTAGCCTCATGGCAAGCATGCTAACATGGCAACACTTACACACATGCAAGGATGCTAAAGCATAAACACTCACAGTGTACTTCGAGCCAAAAAAGAAGTTAGTTAGTAATCAATACATGATCCTAGCTATGTTAAGATGCCTAATGCAACACATGCAAAAATGCAACTAAAATAGGCTCGGCTATTCTAAGATGTCATGTGAAATGCAACTTGATACATATATTCAAATTGGTATTGAAATACAATGCAGTTAGTATGATGCGCCGAGCCCGGTGCATGTAAGACAGATGAATGGATACAAACATGCTAGCATAAGAATGCTAATTGAAAAATGCTCTAGAACTAACCATCGAAAGCTGATAAGTAAAAGAGAGAAAGAAATGGGGGTTGGAAGACATGCATCACATACACGCACCCTTATTACAACAGTTGTGCCCTCTCGACGAAGGGTCCGAATAATAAGCTAACTAGCTAATCTAAGCTAATTGAACTAATTATTACAAGCCAACTAATTAACTAATCCTAGTTAACTAATTATTACAAAACAAGCTAATTAACTAACAAGTTAACTAACTAGTTATTACAACACAAATCAAATAGTTAAGCGCATTAACTAATTAAGTACAAAACCAAAGCATTAGCTAACTAAGTAAAGAAGCTAAGTAAAGCAGTAAAGAGATGTCCTCGGAGGGAGAAGAGTGTATGCATGCTCAGTCGCCTCGTTCGGAAATCCATCGCGATGCCCCAACTTGCCTCTATTTTCAATTGTTCTCAGAACTCTGCACAAGCTTCCAGATAGCTCTTGCTCCACCATGGGAACCTCCAGGAGCATGGCCGACCACTTCTTGGTGTTGCCCATTACCTACCGATCACTTACCTTTGCTGCAGACCAGAAAAAGTGGTCGGCTAGCCACTTTTACTGGTCTGCCGACCAGTTTTTGCTGCACTTCTCCAGTTTGCTGCAACAGAGAGCAAGAAGGGGCATGGCAATGTATTTGCAAAATATGTGTGCACAACCACTCTCCCTATCATTTCATGAGCTCAAGGGAGTGCGGTTCTCGACTCTCGGACCACCAACCAAGCATCTCGATGCATGATGGCCAAAGAGGCAAGATTGCACGAATCAATGTAAATGAATGCACACATAACACATAAATGCCTTAACCTCTATCATGCATGATCAAGAGGCTCGGCGACCGAGAATCAAGGCACGTTTCATCACTCCAAGTATAAAACGTCCTTCGTTTCTCGCGTTTGGACTAACACCCAATCCAAACAAATGCAATGCAACTCAAGCATGCTAAACACAATGTAATGCATGCATACACAATGCAATGCAATATGAGCAACCTATCAATGCTAATGGCGTGCATACACAATGCAAGGCAACATGAGCAACCTATCAATGCTAATAGCATGCATACACAATGCAAGGCAACATAAGCAACATATCAATGCTAATGACATGCATACACAATGCAAGGCAACATAAGCATTTCAACACAAAGCAAACAACAAGCATGCGAATCAACATGCAAACAAACATGCATAATGGACTTAAACCGAATATGGACGAACCTCAGTCATGCCAAAACAGTGGCCACAATGATGAAATGAAGGCACCAAAAGGCAAGACATGCATGCACATGCATTGGCCTATCAACTAGGCATAAGAGCACAACTCTCAAGAGTGCTCAAGGAGTGACAAATGTGGAAGTGTGACGACACTAAGTGCACTGAAATGAAGTAAGAAATGATGCCAAATCATCTAATCAACACAAGTATAACATGCTAGAGTCCTTAAGCATTAAAGCTACCAAGGAGGACTACTCTAGAAACATGCAATACGTGGCACAAATGCATGAACCAAGCATGGATAGAGTTCAAATAGGTCTAAACAAAGACCAAAACATGCTAAGATGGGGGCTCAAATGTCTAAGCATACATGCATACACACTAGGCCATAAGCAAGGCAACAATGCACAACCCTTAGAGGCACTCAAAGGGTGAAAGAAGTAGGATCATGGCAATGCTACATGCTCTGAAATGCCATGTTAAATGATGCCAAATCATCCAAGCAACACAAATGAAGCATGCTATGGTGCTCAAAACTCAAAGCTAGTAAGGCCAATTGTACTACAGCTGTGCAATACATGAAGCATATGGAAAATACAATCCAAAATAGTCCTAGAGCATGTCAAAATGATGCTAAAACATGTATGGAAGGAAGCCAAAACAAGCTAGCATGAAGGGCATAAGGCATGATGTATGCAAGGCCAAAAGGGAGGATTACACTACACCTACCAAGACCAAGCATGAGATGGCTTCGCCAACAAAAATCAGAGTTATATCATGGCAAAATAACCCCAAAAACACATTGAAATGATGGCTCGCAAGCTTAGGCATGAAGGCATACACGATGACTCATTCTTAAGACATAAAGAACCAACCTTCCAAAGCATGGAAAAAGTGACAAATGTGAGTGCATGAACATGAGACATGCCCTGAAATCTCATAACAAATGATGCCAAATCATGTAAATAGTCCAAGCAATGCATGCTACTGACTTGGAAACTCAATGCTAGTGAGCTAAAATGCACCATGGCTATACAAAGCAATGCATGCATGACCAAAACAACATAAATCAGAGCTTAAGCATGGTAAAATATGAACAAAAGCTTCTTATAGTTAAGCCAAAACATGTTAGAATAATGGTCCAAAAGCAAGGTGCATGTTAGGCTAGTAAATGAAAATGCACTACAAGTGCATGGAACATGCATGGGGCCATCAAACCAACCCAAAACAGATCTAAGGCATGTTAAAACAACACCAAAAACCTACTGAGATGGACTCAAAACATGCTAGAAAGACATGCTACTTTATGAAGCACACAAAGCTAGTTTGTAAGGATTACACTACAAGTGTAAAAAGCATGCATGGGGTGACCAAACCAAGTCAAAACAGTGGTGTGCCATGTCAAAATAACCCCAAATACATGCTAAGATGGAGTCAACATAAGCTTAACAAACATGCTCAAACATGAGGCATACAAAGCAAGTAACCAAGCAACAAGCAAAGGGGATGACCCTCTCCTATTTGGGACCTCAAAACACCATTTCCACCACTAAAATTCCTCTGGAATTCAGTGGTAGAAAGGTCATATAAAGGGTAAAACCAAAGCCTAAATGGATGGCTCAAAACAAGGCCAAACAAGGCATAAGAGGGGGTAGACCACCCCCAACACAAAAGAGACCTTAAACAAACATTACAAGCATGCAAAATCAGAACTTTTTGCAGTAGAAAGTTAGGCTTAAAACAACATGCAAGTAGGGCCAAAAGCTTAATCAAGAACAAGGGATTAAGAAGTTAGAAGCTCACCCTTGTAGAACCACTTTAGAGCAACAACTCCAGCAGCTATTTTGGATCAAAACCAGTCCAAAAACTCCAAAACCAACCTCAAGGTACCTCAGCAACAAAAGGGTGGTGTTTGAGTGTGTGTTTGTGTGCAATAGTATGATGAAAATGCACTTTCAAGCACAAAAATGAGACAGAGAGAGAGATATAGAGATATATGTGTATCTATAGCTCAAGCCAACTTTTTTCTAAACCTGGAGAAGGGAGGGAGGGCCTCCCTCTTATAGAAAATCAAGCAAGAAGCTTGTTGAAACACACTTCAGGCTCTAATCCATCCCTCCATACATGTGTATGGAGGATGACTTATGTGCCTTTCAGCTGTCATAGCTAGCAAGAAAAGATCTCCAAAAAGGTGCTAGAAAGCTGCCGACCACTTGGAATGGTCGGCCAGCTACAAGGCAATGGTGTGGTGGCCGACCACTATTGGTGGTCCAAAGACCAAGAAAACCAGTTGGCCGACCAAAAAACTAGCTGGCAGGCAGGAAAAGTGGTCTCCAAAGGGAAGAACTGGTCTCCCACCCTTATTCCACCCTCCAAGCAAGGAAAACAAGGTTTGTGCCAAAAACAAACCAAAAAGGATGCAAGACAAGAGTCTGCGGGTCAAGGCGCGCAGCCGGAAGCCTCAAAAACTAGTCTACGGGCACCAAAAGTGGTCTACGAGGGAAAAGTGGTCTCCCAGACCTCAGTGTCCCTCTAGGCAAAGGCAACAAGGCATGGTCCGAAAACCAGGCCAAAAGGAGAACGTTAACCGATCCCGAAACAAGGCGCGCGGCCAAAGACTTCGGAAACCGAAAACTAGTCTCCAAGAGGGAAAAGTGGTCTACGGACCTCTCCCTCCCTCCAGGCAAGGTCAACAAGGCTTGGTCCACAAACCGAGCCGAAACACAAAGAGTTCAGAGGCCCGGAGGCAAGGCACTCAGCCGAAAACTCCGGAAACTCGAAACGAGCACAAACATGCACTATCACGGAGCGCTCAATCGATGACATCTGAGTCTTAAGGTCGGTCAAAAATGAGGTGTCTACAATGTGGTTGTTAATTAAATGTAGAAACAAATTGTTAGAAAATGATTGAAGTATTGTGAATTGGAGAATAAGGAAATTTGTTTTGGAAAGAAAAGTGAAATCATAACTCTTTGTAAATTAAGAATGAAATTAAGGTTGAATGTTGCACACTTTAAATATTATTGTGGTTGTTGGACTTATAGTCACATGAGAATTAAATTATTGTAAGATGTGTATTAAATACCTATGCTTAAAGCTTTTGTTATTGGTCGTCAGTGGAGGATGACATTGTAATGTTGAATAGATTACGTGTATGTAGTACACTCGAGTTATTTATGCTTATTGTTTATTGTGGTGGTTGGAAATGTACAAGCGCTAAGAATAAGAGGAACCATTACCTTCCAGCTAGCGCAGTACCTTCCAGCTAGTGCCTGGAGAACTTGGTAGAGGTACCATTCCCTTCCAGCCAGTGTCTGGTAAATTGGTAGAGGTTCAATTCCCTTCCAACTAGTGTCTGTTAAATTGGCTTTTGTTATGGAAAGATGTATCATTGGCTTACCGTGCTCAAGGTAGGTAGAGCGTCGTTTGTTTTCTCATTATCATCTCGGTTCTATTTGTGTGCATCATGTATGGTAATGGGGTATACTTTGGAGAAGGTCGGGTTGTCTTATATGGATGTAGGGAGCATCATATACGTATTATCTTCGTGTTCATTTGAGATGTTTTGGAAATGTATTTGAAATGGGTGTAAATCCGGAAATTGGTGGAACGTAAATGGGCCTTGTGAAATTTTTTTGAAAAACCTGTTATTGTCATGTGAATTCGATAAAAGGTTAAAAGAAGAAAGAAAAGTAAATTGTTTACGTTGTTGAATAAATTGACTGATTTTAAGAAAAGTACTTGTATAAGTATATTTTCAGTATAAACCGTCACATTATGTATATGATATGGTATAAATCATTCATGATCATAGCTATATGTTGTTATTGTTTAGGATTATATTGGGATCCCTATTGAACTTTATGTTCATCTCATGTTACTAATTCTTTTCAGGTGCTGTTAAGAAGTGTTCAAGATCGAGGATCATCGTTAGTTGTTGGCCACGGGGCCTTTTATTTGTGGACAGAATGTCGTTATTGTAAAAGGGTTAAACCCTTTCTTTTATTTTTTTAAAGATGTAAGCCTATGGGGAATTTATTAAATTATAACTCTTGTTGCATTCACTTCGTATTCAAATGAGAGAATCTTTATTTATTTGCTCTCATTAATGTAAAGAGTTTCAGCATATTATCTCTGAAGTTGAATTATAATAATGATTTTGGTAATAGAATCCAAGTAAGGCGTTCCAATTAGGGAACTCGTGACTAGTGTCAAGGCCACTGTTCGTTGTAACCAAAGAAGTCTCAGTTCGGAACCTTAGGTATGAGAGGGGAAGGTCTTTAATTAAGCACTCCCGCTCACCCTATCAAAGATCTGTCTCTACTAAACCATGATATAAATTTTATTAACTTTATGTGTTCATATTCCGATTTATTTAAGAAGTCCTAAAATTTACTATGTGAATCATACAAGTATATCATTCATTTTGGAACAATTTGATTTCATGTATTTTTGAAGAGTTTTGAAGATGTACAACTCAAAAAAATTGAGTTTATAAATACGAAAATTAATATTATTCCAAATTAAGCAACACAACCTCCATCCACCGGCAATCATAGAATTATATCAAGTAAGCAAATAGCTACATGGTAGGATGCTAGAGATAAGAAAAACAAACGCAAACGGGATGTTAAAGCATAAATACTCACATATTTACGGGCGTTTCGTGGAAAGTTGCAAAAACAAAATTAGTAAAATATGCATGATCTCATATACAAAATTTTAACGCAAGACACACATAAAATGCAACTAGAGATTCGGCAATTAATATATGACATGTGAATCATCCTAAGAACATGAGGTAGTGCACATAATCACATAACAATTGATTAAATCCATAAATGCAAATTTAGCCGAATCAAGATGCATGAAGCATGGATGCGAAGCATGGATATGATAAAAAGCAAAATCTTATGCATATTCACAAATAAGAAAAGCAAGTAAAGGAATGGAATAGAAAGAAGCGGGGTGGGGAATTATTACAACACTTAAATAATTACATATCTGAATAAGGGAGGAGAGGAAGAAAATATTACAACCAAATAAAACCTCACAAATCTCTCAAATTAAAATAAAAATAGAAAATATGTATGCCTTGGGGATTGCCAGAAACTATTCTGCTCAATGCCGGAAGACTGCTCTATTCTGTCCAAAAGAAGTTAGCCGACAGGCCAATTAATTAGCCGGTCGGCCAATAAGGCTTGGCAAACTTGATTCACAACAAATCCAAAACAAAATAAACAACCACTACAGATTAGATTAAAATAAACAACCACTACAGATTAGATTATAACAAATTTATAAACCAAATATAAGATAGAAAATGTAATAAAATGCAAGAAAATGAAAATTCACTTTTCAAGGAAATGATGGATTTCTGGATTTCCAAACTCCTTTTTGATTACCCTCAAGGTAGTAGATTATGTTCTCAATCCTCAATTCAAAAGCTTGGAATTTGAGCTATAACGGTGGCTTTGGACAATATAATAGTGTGTTTATAGGAAATGATCACTCTTTAAGTTTCTTAAACTTGGCAAGGACTACTTTCTCTTTTATCAAAGCTTTAGGGCTTGGTTATAATGGGGATATATCAGTGAATAGATGGAAGGATGGAGGTTATAGCTTCACTTTGTATTTTTCTCTCAATTTTGGCAACTCTTTGATCAAAGCTTCAACTATCTCTTTTTTTTTCTCTCTTCTCCTTTAGTCTTCTCTCAATCAATTTTTAGTCCTCTTTTTTCAACATTCTGATGTGTTTATATAGGCAATGCGAGTGGAGAGATGGTGGAAAACAATGTGAAAGACTAATGGAGCATTAGTGGTTGATAATAGAGCTAATGAAAGATAAAAGTGGAGCATTACCTTCAATGGATCAAGCACTAGGTAATGGAGGCTGAGTGTGCATGCATTTTGTGCATGAATAGATCAAAAAATGGGATAGTGGAATGCCTCACATGCACTGAACAAGAATTCTGCCAAAACTGTCTTGTTCCTAGACAAATTAGCCGGCCGGCTACTATTCATTGACTTTTTTTTTTGGGGGAGGGAGGGAACAAAATAAAATGTAGAAAAAAAAAAAAAAAAAAGTCTCAGAGATCTTGTTATGGCAAAAAGCGAAATAGAGAAAAGGGTAAACAGAATAAAGGGCAAATTTTATTTGGTTAGGCTTCGTTTGGAACAGATTATTTTAGTAACTTTTTGATTTTTTTAAAAAAAATGTATAAAAAAATAGAGAGATATGACAACTTATAGTGACTTTTTAACTTTTTAGCTAAAATATATAATTGACAAACGAGGCCATAATTTCACTTTGTTCCATGATCTTTTAATTGTCTAAAGTATCTTCTTAGATTTCGAATTAAGTTGCAGTTGGGTCAGTCTTACAACGTCATTTCGAGAGACACTAAAGTGGAGGGAGTAAACAAAATTTTGATAAGCTATAGGGGTGCTAACTACAACTTATATATCAGGTTGTTGCGAAAATTTGGCACAAGAGATACAAAAATCACACTTCAGTGTGCTATTCATAATGTCAGATTTAGTATTATATATCGTGTCAAATTTGTCATAGCATCATGCCAAATTTTAACATAATAAATGTTTGATTGTTGACTTTAACAGTATAGCCCTCAAATTCAATAAAATTAATAAATTGATATAAAAAATAAAATTAATATGTTTTCAAAAAATATTAATCATCCTATTAAAATAATTTTAGTTCGAACTTTAATTCAAATAATTTTCAATAGATAATAACATATACACACCCCAATAGTAAGGAGTTGTATACTTATATGGCCAAAAAAAATAGAAATAATACGAGAAAATGACAAAATAATATTGATTGAACACACAACCACATAATCTTTCAAAAACACTACCTAACTTTTATTTATAAGCAAAGAACAGTGAAAGAGTTTCACTATAAATATACAAGTTAAATATATAAATGGTAATGATTGTATTTTGAGTTAAAAGAAGAAAAAAAAAAGGGAATTCTAATGTTACTGTGAGGAAGGCAAAAAAAATCTTTTTGCATTTTCTGTTAACAATTATTTGTGTGCATTTTAGTCAAAAATTACAGGAAAAGTATGTGATTGTTTTTAAAACATATGAATAAAGTACTACCAAACCATACTACATGAGATAAAAGTGAATTTTTTGTTGTTCTTATTGAAAAATGCTAAAAACAGTCTTAAAGGTTGTTTATGTTGTAAATTATGTCAAAAAAATGTATTAAAAAGTATAAAAATATATATGAAAATATTTTAAGATACGTAAAAAATATATTGAAATTATAAATATTTCATCATTTAGATAAATTATAGTAAATTCTTTTAAAATATGACTTATTTGCACTTTGTCCCCTGAACTTCAAAATTCAACAATTAACGTGACGTTCTTTTATTTAAATATGACTTATATTGAAATTATAAATATTTTGTCATTTAGATAAATTATAGTAAATTCTTTTACAATTTACGTTTTTTGCTATGATTCTTTTAAAAATTTACAGAAAATCAGATCATGTGTAAAACACATGACAAATTTATTAAATTTTTACTACAATACTACCATTTATTGATTGTTTTAAAATAATAATATTCTTATCTAGTGATTTCATTTGCATTTTGTCTCCCTTGTCTTAGTGGCAAAGTGCAAACAGGATCACTAAATAGAAGTATTATTGCCCTCAAAAAATTTCTACAAATTCTTAACAAAATCCTAACAAAAAAAAGGTTAATTGTAATAAGATGATAATTTAAAAGGTTAAATGATAGATTTTGAAATTTAAGGAGATAAAATGCAAATGAATCATACTTTAAGAGGATTTACTGTAATTTACCCATGTCATTTTATATTCTTTATTGTTTTGATTTCTTATGTATCTCTAAGGTTCCAAGGACTTCAGTTAAACCAGCAGCTATAACAGGATCTGTATGGTACTCTATCATCTAATGCATTCTATTTAAGACTCATCAACTAAACTCATTTTTATTCTGAATATCAGAGAGAATAGAACAATGCAGAACTTCCAATAAAAGCCTCCAAGGTCAACAACTTCAAGCTGTAAAGCCATCAAATCACAAAATAAAAGAGTTTCAACTAAATCCGAAAGATCTATCTTCTGACATGTACAAAAAAGATTTAAGAGTCCCCAACCCCCAAAAAGGCATAAAAATAATAATAATAATAAACAATTAAAAAGGAAAGCAAACAAAACTTTAAAATAAAAGAAATGATTAAAAAAGAAACTTGATTAGTTATGCATTTTCAATGATGAGACATAGTCACACCAAAAAGGATGAACAACATTCTTTGAGGAAAGACAAATGTCTGTAACAGAGACTTCGCTACCTTCAAGAAGAGAGAAAGAAATCATACATTTTCTTCTTGCTTGGATAATGTAGAAGAAAAGAGGGAAAAAAAAACTGAGGTATTAAGATCATATGGAGTCTCCGCCGACTCAACCATGTTTTCCCAAATTCCAATTTATCATCATAGTTTTAAAAATTAAAATAAATTTCAAAAACCCAATTTAAATTGCTACCATAAAAACCTTCCCCACTAAAACACAAAAACAAAAAGGTAAATTACACTCACTACCCATAAAATTTATAATATATATATATAATTAGTCCCATAATTTTAAAATTCTTTTACTGACATCCCTCTCGGCTAAAATTGATATAGTGAATAATCATTGAAATAAACAAAAATAGATATATATATTTTAATAAATAAGAAATACCAACATCATTTTTTTTGTTCATACGATTAACAAATTATTGATGATAAAAAACCTAATTGTCACGTAAAATAAAACCTTAAGAGGGGTCAGGCTAATTATGTTAAAAAGGTAGTGTAAGATACCCAAAACAAAAAGGTGCACTGAATGAGGTTTGAAGTGAAGGCAAACATATTAATAATTCAGCACAAATAAACTTCGCAAGTTAACTAGTGCATATACTTGTTCACGTCAACCAAATTCCAAAATTGAATCCTCTCATTATCTCTGACTTAGAAGTTTACCCCTCGAATGAACGACCGACTACGAACAGCTATTGAATAAGAGAATATCTACGCGGCAGCCATGATTACTTGCCAAAACATAAAGTGCAACATCTATTATTCAACATACATAGTCCAAACCTCCTAACCACAGGTCATAACAAGATCATCTCCACCATCCATTTACTATCATCACCACCAACACAGCCTTACCTGCCTGAGTCCGGAGATCCATCTCCGTAAGAGACCAAGCCCTTCTTCCCCGGGGGACTCCCAGAAGATGACCTTGACCTTTCTTTGCTTGCTGCCCTTTTGGGTGATTGCGAGTCAAGTGAGGACCTCGATACTGATGAGGAGCTCCTGCTGCGAGAAGGTGACCTCCGCCTCTCAGCAAGTGGGGGGTACTCACGGTATCTAGACATCTCAATGGGAGAACGGCTGCGACTGCGAATAGGGCTGCGACTATAACGGCGGTCACGGTAGCGGATTGGGCTCCGTGATACAGGACTCCTAGTCCTGCTTCTTCTGCTTCTATATCTGCAAACAGTAGATACCAAGTACGAAGCAAATGTGATAAAGAGAACAATAACAGTGCTACAACTCAGTTAGGGTTCAAGTAAAAGCATTTTGACTCAATGTCCCTGAGACTGAATTAAGACAAACCTAAACATAAAAAGTTGCAGATAAAACCCTTGAAGAAAACCGAACCAATAGACCACTACAATATCACAACTACTAAACCATCAAGCGAGTAGCACCTAACTGAACCAATATTAAATAATTAAAACAATAATTAACATAACAGATTGGACCCTTCAAGGAAAAAAACATATCATGATAAGAATAATTCAAAAATCTCACCATATTTACATGCACAAAACCACATAAATGAACACCACTTATGCAAATATTTGGACTAACCAAAGTATTTAAAGGCAAATGCATAATGTGAGGTGTTTTACCCTTCATGAGATGAGGCGCAAGCATTTCAAACTCTGAAATTTTATATTTAGCAAATAATTTAAACATTTTAAAACAATAAATAAATGCATCAAAATTAAATATAAAGGTGTACATACTATTTTACTCAAGGCTTACTGTGGAGAAAGAAGATTTGCTTTATTGAAAGTGAAATCGGTATTCTTAGTTGTAGTGATTGAGCATTAACTATGTTTTTCCTTGAGGCGTTATTGAGGTTTAAAAGCCGTTATTGAGGTTTGCCTCAAGACGAGGGCAAAGCAAAATGCATGGAGACTATGATTTTTAGGTGACACTCTATGAAGCACGGATACTCCGAAATGGCCCCCATACACATGTCGAATACACATCGGATACGGATACGCGTCCGATACGGCGGGATATGCATCAAATACGGCAAAAGAGTATCCCAATTTTTTTAAAAATTTTTTGAATTTCGGATACGTTTGGGATACGCGAAGATACTTCAGGGATACGCTTGGGATACTTTCGGGATACGGCGGGGCGAAAAAATAATTTTAAAAACTTATAATGGGATCAAAGTGTAAAATAACAAAAGTAATCTAAAATAAAACAAAAAACTAAAACTAAAACAAAAAATAAAATAAAATAAAATAAAATCAACCAATCCCTAGCTCACTCACCTCAAAGTAGCAACAACTCAAACAGAAGCAAGTCGTCGTCGTCTCTATCGCGATTCGCGAACGGCAGCAAGGTAGAGTCATCGTCATCGTCGTCGATCAAGGTTCGTTATCTCCCTCTCGTTCTCGCTACCTCTCTCTCTCTCCCTCTCGCTCGATCTCTCTGTCCCTCTCACTCGATCTCACTCACTCTCTCTCTCTCTCCTTCTTGCTCTCGATCCCTCTCTCTCTCCCTCTCGCTCGATCTTACTCTCTCTCTCTCCCTCTCCCTCTCCCTCGATCATCTAAAGTGTTTGTTAAGAAAAAGACATCTCGGCATGCTAACAAAATGGGAGTAGAATTTTTTACACCTTTTTTTAGGGCACTGAAGACAATTTTTTGACTGTATTTAGAAGACTTGTGGATGGTCTCTTTTCTTTAGGATCATTATGTCTAGTGAGAACAAAATATAAATTTGTATTGATCTAAATGGTAGAATTTATAATTTTAAATATGATCGATACACATTTTAAATATGAGATGGCATTTTAAATCCATCATAATTTATGTTTACGTGAATTAAATTGACCTCTTATGAGATTTAAAGAAAATATAATAAATCTTATAAATTTTACATAATTATATTAGATTTTCTTAACATTTTAATTCACATATTATTTTAATCCCATTTTCATTATTAAAAAAAGAAATTCTTAAATATATTAATAAAAAAAAAGCTACATTACTAAAAATTATAAAAATAATATTTTTTACGAACGTATCCCTGCCATACCTGTAATCCTAATTTTTCAAATTTTGCCGTATCGCCGTATCCGTATCGTATACGCATCCCGTATTCGTATCCGTGCTTCCTAAGGACTTGTGCTTCACAGTCTAATCCGTGCACCTTGTACGCCTTTCATGTATAAGCATATGAGGAGTATGCATAAGGAGAACTTACATTAGGTTGTTGTTAAACATAGTCTAATACATAATTTAAATATTAAAAAGAAGATCCTCTTCTGTAACTATATTCCATGAAGAAAAAAAAAAGTAAAGTAAATGACCAACCCAAAAAATACAAAATAATGGCCCAAGTGAAAGAGTTAAATAACTGGTGCTAAGAATGTCGATTTCACCTTCAAAGGGGGCAAGCATCCTTTCTGCAGTAAAATGTTCCACACCTTAAGAAAGTATTTATACCTTTATATTTTTAATATTACTTACAATTTTAAAATATTTATTTATTTGCTAAATATAAAAATTTGAAATTGAAATGCTTTACATCTCAACTCACTCACCAGGGGTAAAAACATCATCAGGTTCAGCATTCACCCTTAACATCTTTACATATCAAGAGGAGGATGATACATAAACTGACTCAAATCCAACTACACTAATTAAATCAGTTTCACAATGCATTTCTCAACACAAAAGCAAGCCGATTCAGAACTGATGAAAGAAATAAAAGCTGAATTTATGGAACATATTGTGGATTTAAAGTAAATAGATATAGGCAGATCACAGACCTTGGAGGAGTTCTCCCTCTGGGTGGGCTCCTGTAACGCCTAGGGGATCTCCTGTAATATCTGGCGACACAAACAACCATCAACAGGAAAAGTAAATGACATTTCACAGAAAAGCACAACAATGTGAGTAGTGGTCTTACTTGCTAGTGAATTTACAAATACAGATTTGCTTATTACCTGTCACGATCACCTCTACCGCCATAACGGTAGGACCTCACAGGAGAACGAGAAGGGGTTCTGTATCTGCGGGCAAACGCAAATCGCTGACTGAAACCCCTCCCCCTTCTGATGCGCTTGGGCGACCCATCTGGGGAAGGACTTCTTGATGAGCTCCTTCCACGATCAGAAATAGGAGACACCCTGCGTCCTGCACTTACAGGACTCCTTGAATGGCTGCGACGATTATTCCTTGTAGGAGCCCTAACTGGACTCCTGCTAGGGCTTCTCCTAGAAGGGGCCCTACCTGAGCTTCTGCTGACACTTCTTCGGGAGGATCTAACAGGGCTTCCGCTTACACTTCTCACAATTCTTATAGGGCTTCTGCTCACTGACTTTCGCGATGACTTCCTTGATGAGGTTCTTAGTGAGTTTCGGCTAAGGCTCCTTAGAGGTGGGGATGTTGTGGGACTCCTACTAATGCTTCTTCCAGGTCGGGCTCTCAAAGGGCTCCTGCTGATGCTTCTTCCCTTGCCCCTCACAGGACTTCTGCTGCCACTTCTCACTGGGCTTCTGCTGATACTCCTGCTTCTCCGTGAGGCTCGAGGGCTTTTATCAACACTAGGACTTCTGCTCACACTGTGTCTGGGGCTCACACTCTGGCTCTTCTTGGGACTAATACTCATACTCTTGCTCATGGCCCTTTTAGGACTAACGCTTCGGCTCCTGCTCATCAACTTTTAGTAACATGCCATATCTGGAACAATCCATAAGAATAACAGTAACTGAGGTGTGATAAGAATGGGAAGTAAACCTAGATTTTCCTGGGTGATCATCCACTACATCAGGCCGATCTGCACTTCTGTCGGACTTATTTTCCACTTCTATTCCATTGCTCCGCTGCCCTCCATTTTCCTTGGGGTATTCACCCTCTTCCCTTTCATGCATATCAGTTGCCTCTCCCTTTTTATGAGGAATAGAAGTAGCTCTCTCCTCATCCAAAGGAGACTGATTTCCAACTACATGAAGTCAAGAAAAACAGTTGAGGCATTTAAAAAACACTTAAGAAAAAGGAGAACAAATCCGATAAGTGTTCTATCTAAGAAAATTAAGATGTTGGACATAAGAATCTTAGCAGATACTGTAGCCTTAATTGCATTGCTGAAAATAATGTGTCCATGCAAAATGCCAATCATCAACTATGACAAAAATTCCATTGTCTTCATGCATAAATTCTCAAGCATTTTAACAACGAAAAATCTCGTTCCAGTATCTCATCGGATGGACAAAACAAAATAGATACTCAAAAAAGGACATGACTTGAGGCAAAAATGTCAAACATATTATAGGACTTGCAGCTAAAAAACATGCAAAGAAATGCAGAAAACCAACTCGTACTCCGACAGTCCCTCCCTTGCATGCATAAGAACACAACAAACAGAGCTGGAGGTGAGCCTCCCCGTCTCCTCATCAGACAATCAAGTAATCAATATAAAGGAGACTTTGCACATATCATGTACTAAAACTAAGAGACTGCAAAACATACTCGATAATTTACATTTTTATGACATCTCTTAGCATACTTCAAATCTTCAATTATCCGCATTGTACTGTTCAACATATACTATAACAGATGCATACTAACTAATTTAAAATAATTTAAAAATAAAACAAAAGTGCCAATCACACACACCAGCATATATAGGTGACGATACCTTTATGGATACAAATACAACGGGGAGAAGCAAAGTATAAATCTAAGGCATGACATGGATAAGGAATCATACCAGTTATCTGAGGCTGGTTTTTATTCTTCCGGTCAGCATCACCATCATCTGGGCTACTTTCACTTTTACACTCGCTCTCAGAATCAGTAGGACTATCAGATGCCCTATCAAAATATAGCAAAAACAAAAAACGAACTTCAGCAGCAAAACACAACAGTCAAAACAGTTAAAAGGGAAACTTGTTACTGCAGCAAAAGATTTGTAACAAAAAACAATTCCTTCACGAAAACAAACACGGGGGAAAAAAATTTAAACCAGGAAAAAAAATAATAATAATAAATAAATAAAGTAAAGTAAAAAGTAAACAAAGTAAACAAAGAATAGGAAAACCATATGTAGCATAAGTAACGTTCTTCTGACCAGTTAGCACCTCCATGCAGGAGTTACTTCAGATTTTGTCTTCTACTTGAGGTATTAAAAAAACATCAGAATACAAAGTCAATTTTACAGACAAAGACCAGAACTTATCAAAGATGTCAGAAACCCTTTCTTTAGACAGGTATGCAGTGAGCATAGTAATTGTAGAATATGCACATCAACAATTTGCTACACACTGTCAAATTTGAAAGTCATCGCATCAGTATGGTCGACCATGATACCCAGCAAGCTTTGAAGAAAAATTTTACACCAGACAGCAAAGATGATCCTTTGGTGCTAATTATTGGAATTTATTTACACTGGGAAAAGCAATTATTGGTATTATTTACACTGGGAAAAGCAATTATTGGAATTTATTTACACTCTGGGAAAAGCAAGAACTCTAATTCAGAAAGCTCACGGTCTAACAAATATAGAGTTATGCTGAGGTGGAACTTGAATATTAAAGTCTCTTATGCATCTCTAAATTCAGCTAGCTCAATTAATTAAACTATAGAGATTCAAGAGATTATAGTTTTAGCTAACTATAATAAGAAAAAGGGAAATTACATTGCTAGTCCTGTCCTTTGGCCTTTGTAGCATTTTGGTCCTGTAATTTACATTGAATCGATTTTGACCCTGAATTTTTACTGTCTCAATTGGTCCAATTGATTCTAACGGTTAGCATTCTTTTACAGCAAATGAGCATATAAACGAAATGTGTCATGCTTTTAGGAGCAAAATCATAATTTAGATCAATTCAGTAACTCAACCTCAACCAATATTAGTAAAAAAAAATTTGTCAAAACCCTTAATAGCATTATCAATTGAACCAAATTGATGCAAAATCTAAAATTAAGAGTCAAAATTGAGCAAATTGAAACTCTAGGGACTAAAATGACACAAGTGGCAAAATATTAGGACTACCTGCGTAATTTGCTCCAAGGAAAAATAAGTTTGGAGAATTGATAAATTACTAACAGTGCCTCTGTGACAGAAAAACCATAGACCAGACAATACATGTATATTATTCAACAATATATACAAACACCTTTTGGATCTGTGCTTCAACCTCCTATCGCGTCGCCTCCGCTTTTTATCACGCCGTCTATCCCTCCTTTTGCCACGTCTATACCTGTCTCTCTTGGAAGATCTCTTTCTCTTCTTTCGCCTGTCGTCACTCGAAGAGCTTAAATCAGACGATGACGACATAGATGATTCAGAATCACTGTCAGATTCAGATGATTCAATCTCGCTATCTGATGAAGTATCTGATTCAGATGAATAATATCTTCTCTTTTTTCTCCTATCTCTTGAAGATTTCTTGTGCTTTCCTCTACGACGTACTTCATGGTTATTAGCCTCCAAAAAGGCATCCCTTCCCATTTTCAATTTATTCGCCTTCTTTTTCTCTGCACATTACAATTAAATCAACAAGTAAAACCCACTGGATAATGCACCCTTCAGCATATAAAATATAATATTTAACAATTAGGAATTAAAATATAAGTATAATAGCTGAGACCTCTAAAAGAAATATTTTACAAAATAACCTTAAATGTGTTTACAAAACAACCTTAAATATTAGTTATTTTACAAAATAACCTTAAATATTTTACATATGAGACCTCTAACTAGAATATTTTACAAAACAACATTTCTTCTTGACAAAGCAGAATCAATCACTACCAAAAAACAGCAGAGCTCCCTGATTCTCACCCTCATGAAATTCACCACAATTGATAATCTTCACTGTTACAGATGGTCTCCCTTCATCATCACCCACATTTTCAATCTTATTCAGAACTTTATATCCTTCCACAATCTTCCCAAAAACAACATATTTCCTGTTAAGAAATGCCACAATGAAGAAATTAAGATGAAAATATCTAATCATGCAAAAATATGAAGAGCATGCTAAATAGTAATAATTTGTAGAAATATAGGCACCCAAACTGAAGCCAGTTCAACTGCCATGCTAAGTTTCCTAACAGCATTGCAGATAAACAAACCTGTCAAGACGATAATTAGCCTTGAAGGTAATTATGAATAAAGAACCACGTTCATCACGATCTGCCACTGCCATTGATAGAGTACCACGCTCATCATGCTTTAGCTTGGATGGCGGCTCATCTGAAATATGGCACAACAACAACCAGTTGGTTAGATACATGAAAGTAGTTAGCCAGTTTACAAAGACACCCAACAAGTAAAGAACCTAACACAGACACACACACAGCATTTGTTGATTGTCAAAACTTTTGATATTGGAAGACTACCAAATCAGTTAGATCTATACCTTGCGCACACTGGATCCAATCTACAAGATGCTAATTCATATAAAGCACATAGTACGAGACACAAACACTTGCAAATCAAAGGTAGGTATACAGTCTTACCCTATCATACTTCATGGGTAAGATTTTACATTTATACAAAATAAACCCATACTTATAATTTTTGGCAATTAAAAAATCCCTGAAATGTATCCGGAAACAAAAATTGTTGCACTACAACATAATAGATAATCCACTTAAAGAAATAAGCTCATCATTCTATTCAAAAAATGTAGGGCATTGCATCACAGCAAATTGAACTCATTCTCTAGGTGAATGGGTGAATGTTGCAGTGTAGAAAAAATGACATTTGGCAAAAGGCTCAGCTCAGACATTTGCAAGAGTAGGGACACAGGAGATGGCGATTTTAAAATATAAGGATATGGACACGATAGGGATACGAAAAAGATGTATATTATTTTTATATATTTTTATTTGCTATGTATATATTTTAATTTTTAATTTCTTTTCCTATGTATAAGAAAATAAAATTAGGGCATAGAGATATGAGGGGCATCGATTTATATATGGCGTCTTTTTTTTTCTTTTCTTTCTTTTTTCTTTTTTTCACTTACCCCAACCTTGTTCCCCTCTATTTTACTTTGATATCAAATAAGCTTTCTAAAATTATAAAAAATAAAATCCACAAAGTTTCCCTCAAGCATGTCCAAACAGTGGACACATGTCCATGAGTGTTGCCAACATGTCCTGCAAAAAAAATATATAATTAAAATTTTTAAAAAAATGAGCTGCCATGTGGCGTGTCCGATACATGTCGGGAACAACCTAACTCATTTTGGAGCATTGGTGTTTCCTAGGGCAAAGGTGAATGATGATACTTGTGGTTGCACCTAATACCTATAAGCAAAGCTCACTTAGTAGCAACCGTAGTGATGGCATCAAATTCATAACAACAAATGTGGTGTAAGTGGCACCTGTGGCTATGGTGGACGATAAAAGTAATCTAGTCACTACAACAGTAATCATGCAGTTTTGGCAAAGGCAACAAGAATGTGCAATATCACCCACATACCATATCCTTGCATGGCTTCCAACCTACATTTGTTGTGTTGTGGGGGTGAATGCAACTAGCAGCACAGGTAGTAAAAGTGGTGAATGGTGATAAATCTCACAGCACCACATTCATGCAAGAGGAAGCTTACATAAGCAGCACAATTGGTAGTGGTGCAAGTCTGGGTGCTGACGAAGTGACATATTATAAAAGCAAATTGAGATATCCATCCAATGAGAGGGGCTAGTCATGCTTCACAAGTTGAACTGCCAAGTTGTTTGGCCAGACCACTTCATTACAAATATGCAATTTTAAATCACCAAACAAAACCAAACAGAGTCTTGTGTCCTAATCAAGTGGGACGGGCTACATGAATCCTTTTTTGTTATTCCACACTATCAAGGGCTATATGCTTGGTTAAATTAAATAAATTAATATCTTTCATTACCATCACATCCCATGTCATGGATGAACTTAGAGTTGTTTTATAGAATTCTCCTTTCAATTATGTTTGGTGTCCATTGATCATATAATATGCCAGAGGTACTCCTCCACTTAAGTCAACCTACTTTGACTCTATGGATCACATTATCCTCAACTCCTCCATCCTTATTGATAATCAAACCTATGTAATAAAAATAATCACCATGTTATCTTCCAATTTTCAATCTTCACTTCTCCATTTTCTACTACTTTTAAACCCTTTTGGCTCAAGTGCTCCTATCTATATTTCAGATTTCTAATTTAGTGTCAATTTCTTCCTTAGTTAACAATATCATACACGACAATATACACTGTGGGACATCATCTGGAATATATTTAGTTATTCCATCCATAACTAAGGCAAATAGGCAAAGTTAACCTTGATGCAATACTATAGTTAGTTTCTCCAGCATATGATTTAATTATAGTCACAACCTCATTATACACGTCTTTTATTCCATCAATATACCCTTTGGTCACACCCTACTTTATCAATATACATGTCTTACATTTCTAGGCATCCGATCGTAAGCTTTTTCTAAATCTTTGAAAATCGTATGCAGATCATTTTTATTCTCTGTATTTTTTTTATTAATCATCTTAGGCCCCGTTTGGGAACTTACTTTTTTAGTCAAAAAGTCAAAAAGTTACTAAATTAGCCAAAAAGCCAACAACCCATACCAAAAAGTCAAAGATTCTCTCTTCTCTCTACTTTTTGCACATCTTTTCGTAATTAGCCAAAAAGTTATCCCAAACATACAAGTTTTTTTTACCTACCTTTTTAGCCAAATAGTCAAAAAGTTACTAAATTAGCCTATCCCCAAACGAGGCCTTAGTAAATATAAAACATTTGAAAAATTATTTGTACATGAAGCTGAATCATTTAACATTTATTGTGGTAAAAAGGCAACAAAGAATACAGGACCAGGTTCTAAAATTTATAAAGGTGGACAGTAACAGTAGGTGGTCTAGCCACTATAGTAAAGTAATCATGTTGGTATTATCAAAGGCAACAAGAATAGTGTAGTATCATCCACAAATATGATGAAACAAGACTTCCACACACGGTTGTGTGTTGTGGAGGTGAATGCAACTAGTGGCAAAGGTGGCAAAAGATCATGATATTTCACCCAAGACCAAGGAAGCTTACATGCGCAGTGGTAATGCCATGGTGCCAGTCTGGGTACTCATGAGGTGACAATCGCAGCTATAAAGGCAAATTGAGTTGTCAATCAATCCAATTAGGGGGGGCTAGTCATGGTTCACAGGCTGAACTACTGGTCGCTATGCCAGACCACTTCATTACAAATATGCAAATCTAAATTGGTGTTATTGGAACAATTATTTGTATATGAATGTAAATCGTTTAACATTATGTGAAAAAATCAAGCTTTAAGTTCCATTAATTTCTAATTTCATATCTTTTTGATAATTAGATATGTGTAACTAATCTGGCCACCTTCTTACCACTTGGTGGTATGTCTTAAATGTTTAAAAATAGAACTGGACCCACTCAGATTTTGCCTGCACCTGATAGATAATATAGTTCCTACCAAGAGTGACACGTTTAAAACAAGAAGTAGATATAACCTTCCATTGAAGTAAAAACTACTTTAAAAAAAAAGAGTTCAAGATTCAGAGTTATAATGTAAAAGTATATTCTCTTATTCTCACACACACACACACACACACACAACAACCCAAAAATATATACATACATATAACCACCCAACCCAAAAGAATCCATCTTCAACAATCAACTATTCCTAAAGACATAATGGGCACCATCACTGCTTTCATGCATAAAGAAAATTAATGGAAACAAATAAATACAGGAAGAATTACTATATTTTCTCGTACACCCTAACTAGCCACATAGAAAGCATACACCAGCAATAAAACAGGAACTAAATAAAATGGGGGGAAAAAAAACTGATAACAATGCCAACATGAAACAAGTTCATTTTGAACGCATCAAGCACCAGATAGCAATAACACAGCAACCCATAAATCAAGGAGATGCATATACACAGACATAATATCCATACACCCTACCATTTTAAGAGACAAATACAATTGTCCAAATTTCATAGGGTCGAAGCTCCCAAGCACCGAGAATAAGATCAAAGTCAGTCCCAACCTTCACAGGCAATGCAAAAGGAAACCCATTTGCTCTCAAGATACAAATTATATGGGAAATAAGAAATGTATATAGATCTCTGTGGCTGTGTGTCTTTGGGCCATTCTTTTATTAACAATACAAGTCACACTCCTAAAAAGATGATGCAGAAGCTCTAAGCATTGCTTGTTTGAAAGAATGCATCTTGACTAGACCATCAAGACTCCCAGTCATTGGCACACAAAAAACGAAGAAACAAAAAGGAAAAACAATGTAATAGTATCTTACCTGGAAACTTCTCACCGTATATGCTTTCTCCGCAACTCCCTGCACATTTTAAATAACAAGTTAAGACAACCATTACCTGAATACAGCTAGCCTCAGTTTGCTTCACCCCTAGTTCCAAGAGAGTTGCCAACATCAGTAAGTCCAAATTTAAACCTGAACTTGCTATTTGGCATTGTAACCCTCTTTTCATCTTTGGGTTCCACAACCAATTAACATTACAGAGAATTATATGATAATGAGGAGGGTTCCCCAGGACTTCATGATTATCCTTAAATCAGCTGTTGCAGCACTTGCCTTTTCATCAATTTAGTTCAAGCAATCAAATAATAAATTGCATGCAAGAGCATTTATACCAATGTTGTGAATACCATACTATACCTGGTTGTACTGGTAAGAAAATGGTACGACAAAGGGTAGGTCCCATTTCAGCTAATTATTAATTAAGGTTGTACCAAATATACTGATCTATCCTGACCAATTTTGAATTGTAACAAGTTGTAGGATTTAAAATAAGGAAAAGAGTAGCTAAAGTTTAAAAAAATAATGAAGTCAAATATATGTTTAAAAACAAAGATGATTAATGTATATATCAACAATTTATTCAAAACATACGTAGTAAATGTACAAATTGTTGTGATTATACTACTTCGACTTTTTGAGTATTAAAAGGTGTTGTATTTTGTAAAAACTAATTACACATTATGTTACAAATTATATTACTTTTTATGCATTGTTTTATTATCAAGTGCTACAAACTATTTTTTTTTATCAAGTGTTACAAACTATAAAATACTCAAACGTGTAATTTTTTTCAAGTAAAGTAGTATATTTTGTAAAACTTGATAAAACATTGTTAATAAGTAACTACTCTATGATATGGATTGGGTATGGCAAAGTTCAATAAATTCTTTATCATCAGTCACTAGTCAAAGAAAGAAACTCAAACAATAATTTTCCTGAAATTTGCAACATCTAAACTATAGAATGGTAAAAATATTAAAAACTGACTGCCCAAGGAATACATACCATCTCGTTTGATAAAATCGCCACCCTACAGCATAAATAACAAGAGTTAGTGAACTAATAATTAAGAAGGCAACTTTTACTACAAAACTGGGTTGGGTATGGCAAAGTTTAGTAAATTTTTGAGGAGACAACTTAGTAAGCACAACCTTAAAACTACATCACAAGAAAAGCAGTCGTGACCATCAGCCCTGTATCCTACAGCATAAACAAGGATAGCTGACTAAAAGGCAAAGACCACTTCTAAGTCACACTTAACCAGAAAACTAAGCAAGAGCCAATCAATCACATTCTATCTATTGAAAAACTCTTGAGCATGAGAAGCATAGGACATACCTGAGCCATCGATCCTTTAATAATGCGATGGAAAAAGGATCCTTTGTAGTGTAGGGGTCTCCCAGTCTTAGGACTGATTCCCTTCTCCCCTACAAAATAAGAGATCTTGAAAAATTAGATGAAGTTATAATAATCCACTATAAACAACAAATGAACTAGCAAGCATACAATAAGTTAAAGTAGTAGGCTTCTTATGTATAGATATATATATGTATAGAGAGAGAGAGAGAGAGAGAGAGAGAGAGAATTTACAAGCACATCATTTTTTTATTTTTTTTTGATAAATCTTTTTACACGCACATCATAACTCTAATGACATCCCAAAACACAAAATATAGTAATGACAAAGTTCAATTGCATTAAACTTGCTTTTGATGTGAAAGCTATGACATAAATCTTATCCATAATGCACACTAACAAATGGTTAAACTATATGTAATATTTTAAATCCCTAGCTCAAGATCAATTGAACATTTTAATGTTTTTAAGAGAGCATGGGCATCCTCAGAACCAATAAACAATATTTGCACAAAAATTTTAAGTTAACATGGAGCTGCAAAAGAAATATGATGCAAATTAAAAAGTAGAAGCCCTTTAGTGGATAATTATAACTCATCACCCACACAAGATGTACCTGTACAGAGCGCACGAAAATTTTCAACAGTCTTTGGAGCGGCATCAGGGAAAAGCTGTATGGCCAAAGATCACCAATGAATTAATTGTGCAAAATGAAAATAAAATATCAAAAAAATGGAAGAAACAACAAAGATTTTAGCTTATTGAATATGTAGCGAATATCTGACTTGATATTACAGTAGATTGGTTCAAAAAACCTAGTAATACCTGGAAAACCATCCTTTCAGCAGGATCACCATCAATAGAGACGTCCAAAAACACTAACATATTCTTCTTGCTCATTGTCTTCGTATCCAAAGATCTCTATTTCAAAATAGCATCACCGATGATCTGATGGCAAAGTATTAGCTAGAACACCACCGATTTTTATATCATATTTGTAATCACAAACAAACAAAAAAGAAACAAAGAGAACTTAGAGTTAAAACATACCCAAGCTACCAATAAATTATTTGAAGAAAGAAAAAATCACTATACGGGAAATTCAAATGTCATTACATAGACAAATAAACACAAATGCCAAGCATGACTTGTGTATATAATTATGGAGTACAAAATGAATGTTTAGAAAAGTTGCTAATAAACAAATACATAATATGGGTGTTACAGAAAGGAAGAGATGAAGGCAATTCTAGTTCATCATAGTTTCCAACAGGTACTTCCAACCCTCTCTTACATGACATAAACAGAACTCCAAAAAATATAATCAAACTACTTGAGGTTGGCTACTCAAGTTCTTGATCACCCGCCTGTCTCACCAAGGAAATATCCTCTATCAATGTGATTCGTATCACTATATCATAGAACATCAAGTCCTTTCAAACCACAAGCACTTTAGATATCTTGCCCTCATTGCCAACATACGGATCACTGCAAACCTATACAATCATTGCTCTTCACTTGACAAGCCTTTCTCACTTTATGTTCAATTTACATAATGACATGACGTAGTGGTAATCGAAGAACGGATTGGATATCATTCTAGTAGACGAAACGGAGACTATGTATCATTTTAGTAGACATGATTTCTTGAATCCACAAAGAAAATAAAAGAGAAGCTCTTTAAAAATATTATTGATTGAATGAATAATTTTTTTATGCCTACACATGTATTTATAATAAACTAAACCGTGAAGTAAGTACTTCTAAAATAAATTAAGAACTTAAATCAACGCGAATTAGAAAACCTATGTGTAGGCATGAAAATCCTAGTCAAAATATAATTTTTATATTTTGATCTCAAATACAATTTAACAAAATCCTAGTCAAAATATAATTTTGAAGTAATAAGAACAAAAATATAAAAATTCTGAAACTCTTGTCATCATTCTCTCCCTCTTAAAAAAAACTTGCCCTAGAGTTTTCATCGATTGAAACAACTTAATATGCATGAGCAAATCTGCGTCCACCTTGTATTTGAGATCAATCTTTTCTATCACTTGATTGGTCACACCCAAATAATAACATGAACAACCACTCCATTAATCTTGGCATCCAAACCAAAATGAAAACTAGGATCCTGTTTTTGACAATTCAAGGCTTTCACGAATTGTCCTCAAGGATCTTTAGAAATTGGTGAAATAGCTAATGACATCACTGGTTCAGGGACATTCTCATCTTGAAATTGGACAATTTCCTCCTTCGAGGAATCTTTACTTTCCATAACAAGATTTTCAACTTTTGCAATAATTTCTTATCGTCTTCAATTTCTTCATGGTATACTACTATCAAGACTTGTTCTTCAATTATTTCTTGGGCTTGAGGCAATATAGACTTATCTTCAAATGTAAGCTCTTCAAAAATAATTTCGACATGAATATTCACATTTGGTGCTTTGGCTTGTATTTTTCATCCAATAATATTCCATGGCAAAAATTTATCCATTAAATGTCTTTTCATTCTTGACCATGAACAAATACGAGACTTGCCCTGGTGCTCACTTGAAGATTGCAAATCCAACCACTACCACAATGCAAGACCTGTAAGATTTAATAACACATACCACCACTTTTCTTCGTTCGGAATTTTCATTACTTTGAAAAAATCTCCTATATCCAGTGGCCAAACTAGAATATCATCTAAATATTCACATCCACTAGATTTAAGTAAATTTTCATAATACCTAAAATTTTGATGAGATGAAAAGCTCAACACAGAATATTGCAACTATTCGAACACAGGCATGATTACAAACTGCACCTCGGCTTGGTCCACAAGGTTTGGTTGACCTTGATTACCACCAATAGCCATCGAAATCAAGTCAAGGAAAGACCTCACTTTGATACCAATTGGCACAATGGCAATGGACGAAGGGACTAGATATCATTCTAAGACCTCATTTGGCAACATGTTATTTTAGAAACTTTTTAGCTTTTTGACTAAAATATGAGGTAAAAAAAAAATTAATATGTTAAGAATGACTTTTTGGCTTTTTACAAAAAGATGTGGAAAAGGTTTGAATCTTTGACTTTTTGGTATAAGTTGTTGACTTTTTTATTTTTTTAGTAACTTTTTGCCTTTTAGGCTAAAAGATTGAGTTGCCAAAAGAGGCTTAATAAACAAAACTAAGACTATGTATCATTCTAGTAGATGTGATTTCTTGAATTCACAAGAACAACATTGAATCCACAAGGCAAATAATAGAACTCTCTAAAATATTATTGATTGAATGAACAAGTTACCTATGCCCATAGGCTTACACATGTATTTATAATTAACCAAACTTAATACTTGTAGAATAAATAATTTTAAAATAAACTAGGAAACCTAAATATGAAACTAAAAATTCTAGACTATTGAACAAAATCCTACTCAATCTAATTCCAAAATAATAATAATACAAATATAAAAATTCTACAACTCTTATTCTACTTCATTCTCAAACCTCTAGGTGTAACATTTTACTTGATACTAAAATCGACAATTGAAGTATAGCATCTGAGGCTGCATTAACCAACGATACACAACTGAAGGAATTGTTTAATTTCCAAACTTCACCTTCAACAACCATAATTTTTTTTTAAAAAAATTATTATCAATGTATCTTTCTCATAAGAGTAAGAGCAGTAAAAATAAATAAATAAATCAAATCACACCATCTCTATAATAGATAAATGCCTTTTTCTCTAGACATTGTTGAAATTATTTGTAATAAGATATTGGCTACAATTAAAAGGTTTTATCAATATAATTTCCATTCATTCATGATCTAGGCATAGGTAGCAATCCAAGTTCCAACTATAATTCTTCTCATAACCTCTCAAGGAAAAATGATCCCACAAAGAAAAGAATTGTACAGTATGAAATAACATAAAAACATATTCATTTCAAACACACAAAAAAGGGCATTCTACTCAAATTGTTCTTTTTTGGACAAGAATTGATATGAAAAACAAATATTTGAACCCCATTAGATTTCATCCAATTGTAGTAATATAAAAATGAAGGCAATTTATTCGATTTCATTTAAATTACGATCTCTTAACTGCTAACACAAGCACATTCAACTTATTCCATCCTTCCTCTACATTGCCACTTCCCAATAAAAAAACTCCTCATTTGACTATTAGATTATGATACAACAACTCCAAAGCCACTCTCACCTTCATCCAAATATATTTAATTATGGGAAATATCTACCTTAATCTTCTTAACCTTATAGGGGTATCCAATTGCTCATCCAAAATCTAAGATATGAAAAACAAATGGTCATACAAGCCTTTGACAAAAGCACATTTTACAATGCACCCCTTGAAAATAGAATCATATTTTTACCAAAAAGAAATTCCAAAAAAAAATAATCATTGTTGTCTCATTGATACATTCTCATGCTAGTTACAACTTCATTTTGCATCTCCTTGATCACATCAATAGAGAAGTGATTATAACCCTCAAACTCCTCTAGACACATGTTTGCCAAAGCAATTTGACTCACGATATGTTGACCCACTCAACATACCAAATAATTCAAATAAGATCAACACTCAAGTTATAAGAAAGGGTAATAAACTTATCAATAAGTATCCACTATAAAGACCAAACAATGTGCAGAGTTCATGGACCAAACACGATATCCACCCAGAAAACTATACCTTTCCCACCAAAGTAACAAATCATATGGACACCATATACACTTCAACTATATTCCACTAAGTCACATATAAAAGCTTGGAGGAAAGTCCTGCAGATAGTTTTTTTAGTAGATTTGGTACCATGACTTTTTAGTTTACCCAAGAGATCATGTTGACTTTGGTCTTTAATGGGTTAAGAACTATCTTTAAAATTTAGTAGATTCGGACAAATTTGCTGCTTAGTGTTGAGTTATGAAGTTAGTTTTTTTTTCCAAACTTGAAAATGTCATAACGTTCAGTGTCAATCATGGAAGCTAAAATGTCTCCCTCAAAACAACTCTTCTTAGGCTTATATTATATGCGGCACAGAGGGACTGTCAAATTCAAGACAATCATGGATATAAAATGACCTCCTCAAAAGCAAAATAATTTATTATATTCAAGCACACATACAGAAAAAGCATTCAATTGACACAAATACACATTGGCTACGATGATCCGCTACCCAACCAAAAGAGACATTTTCACTTTCAGTATAAACAATATAAAAGCTATACATTCCTAGACATATATACACTTACATATGTAATTAAACCCTAGATATATATACACTTTCAAAACATCAAAACATATGATTACATGGCACTAATTGAATCAATCCCCCAAACCCTAAACCCTACCAAATTTTTTTCACAAACACCAAACTTTCATAATAGCAAATCATCAAAAAAGAAAAATATCAGATTCGGAGACAACAAATTCAAAAAAATTATTGGAAAATACCAAACAGAGTACGGAGAAACTCGAATTATCTGAAGAGAACTCGATCAAAGTCATGAATAGATTTTCATATTATACATATATATATATATATATGAAAGTGCTTATATACATATTCGCAAACCCTAACCCCAACCCTAACTTGTACCTGATAGACGATGCAGCTAGTGGTGCTGCGCCTCCACAGAAATGTAACAGCTAAAGAGAGAGAGAGAGAGCCTAAATAAGCGAACCTAGCTGCTTCTACTTGGATGTGTATTTACTGAAATATCCCTGCATTATATCTGAATTTGCTTGATTTGCCCTTTGGTTGCTAGAATTACACATTTGACACTGTTAAGTTGGTTTTTTTTTTATTACCTTTAAATTTTTTTTTTTTTTGGGAGAGGGGGGGGAGTGTTTGGGGTTGGGGTTGGGGTTGGGGTTGGGGGAATAATTGTAAAGTCTCATTTAAATATCTTGTGATCTATTTGGTCCCACGGGTTTTCTCTTTGTTTGCCAGGTTCGCTTGAACGGTTTGGGGGTGTTGCTAGACGAATATACCCTGCCATGATTTGTGGAGATTTTATTCTTTTTTTTTGACATGTCGTATCCCATTTTTCTTGGGGGGTGAGGGAAGTCGTTTACATAGGTTTCGGAGTGGGATTATGGTTACTTTGGATTCAGTTGTTTGGTATGAGGGACGAGAACTTGGTTTGCTGGACAGAAACGTGACTCACTGTCATCCTAACGAGGGGAACATGGTTCACTGCCATACATGCCGAGATACGTTACGCAACCACTTCTAATGACCTCACCACCCACCATGTATGCGTCATGTTGATATGGAACTATTGCACACTCATGATCACACATTTTCAGAAAATTATTCGATCATTGTTTATCTCTATCGTCACGTTTTGGTTATATATGTCCACTGTATGCATATACACTTTTTCTGAAGGACTTAGCTTTGTTTACATACCACCTGAATCGGGGTCTCGACAGGTAATCCGTTAAGTTTGTAATTAAAATCGTTTCCAACACGATTCCATATTTTTCTCTGTTTTAGTTATATTAATTCGATTTTTCGAGCGTCGTATTTACTACATCTACATTTTATAATTCATGTTGTAGAGTGTATCGGTCGCATTTTTTGTACACATTTCATTTTTTCATTTCCCCCTAATTGTGCATGTTTGTTTACAGATGTGAATTTCCTCTTTGTAGATGGACGCATTTATGATACTTATGTGTTGTTACCAATCTACAAAATGTTGCCTACAACCCACAACCGCCACACACCTACGAAAAACTAGTCAATTTCGTTTATTCAAAATTCAATGAGCTACTCCCGGGAAAGATGTATGGAGAACATGAGGTGTCTTGCTCGTTCATTCAAGTTACAAATTGTCGATGTCACTGTCAAACAAGATATTGGAACTGGGACATGGATACAGTCAACCGACCAGCGTGTCAATGAAACTACTTCACCTTTTCTAGGGGGTGTTGAACAATTTCGACATGTATGACGAGGTCGACCTGCTGCAAACCTTCTGTCCCCATAATGACAAGGTATTTCTATCAAAGTCATGGGCCCGAGGGTTTACTCATATAGGACAATATTTTGAAGGTGGCGCACCTGAATTTCACAATGTCTTGTGCAAATACGCTGTTGAGTGCGGTTTCCAGTTCAAGTACGTAAAGAATGGCTCAATTCGAATTACTACTATTTGCGCAATGACTGAAATGAAAGGCTGCAAATGGACGATTCATGTGAGGGAACTGGAGGCAAATGGGTTTTTCTACCTCCGCAAATGGGTTAGTGAGCACATATGCGGTGTTGCTGTACGCACGTCGACAAACCCGCTCGTTGGTTCTGATTTCGTAGCCAACATCGTGGCAGAGCGGATGTGTGACAGGCCACTCACCCGCCCAATTGAAGTTATACTTGACATGAAACAAGACTACGGTCTGGACATAACTTACCGTGTAGCATGGCTTGAGTTGAAAAAACTAGGGGCAAACTATTTGAAGCACATTCAATATCGTTCGATCAATTGCAGTGGTATAGTGGCACCGTGATGGAACACAATCTCGGCAGTTACATTAACATCGAGTACGATGACCACACCATCGGTTCACAAGATACTTCATATCTTTCAAAGCGTGTATCGATGGTTTTATTCATTGTCGTCCATTGTTTTTCCTTGATGCAACATTCTTCAAAGGCCGTTTCAAAGGATTCTTACTAATAGCCACTGTGAAGGACGGCAACCAAGGTTCGTACCTCCCCTAAAATTAAAGTCAACACATTAGTCTGTAATACTTCATCAGTTCCCACACACATACTATCATGTTACAAAATCACAACCAACTAACAGGTTTCCCAGACCGTACACTACACCATCTCATCTAACTACTCACATGGACAACATGTGTTATAGCTTTATTCCTACAAGCTTACGCAGTAGTCAACTCGAAAAACACGGCAAATTGGTCCTGATTTCTACAACACCTGGCAAATGTGCTTAATGAGGACAGACCACTCACATTCGTTTCGGATCGGAATGCCGGTTTGCTAGATGCAATGCCAACTATTTTCCCTAATGCCGAACATGCTTTTTGTCTGAAGCATCTGTAAAAGGAATCTACGTGACAGATTACGTTATATGAACAGTATTGCATCGGGCTGGATTGGTGAGCAAATTACGCCATTGCGCATACGCACCAATAGTAACCGCATTTAACCTTAAGTTAGAACAGTTCACAAATCTAGACATGGTGTTACATCCAAATTCCTTGCTACCTCACCACCACAACATTGGTCGAATGCATTTTTTAAGTACATGTTACACTACTACATTTAACGTAACGCACTATGCCAACTTTCATTCATGTACACAATGTCATGTCAAACGTATCACATGCACTAATGATTCAATGCAAAGGAAGACGATACAACGAGATGTGCTCAAATGCTGCAGAATCATTCAACTCATGGATCCGAGAGTCTCGCAATCTTTCAATCACCAGGATGGTTGACAGCATTAGAGCAAAAATAATGCGTCAAATTGCAAAACGTCGAGTCGCAGCCCAAACATGGACTGGTGCAATATGTCCCAAAATTGAGTCATATTTAGAAAAGCATTCAACAAATGGAGGTCATGGAGAGTAAATCAAGCAAACGCGGACATGTACGAGGTTCATTCGTTCCGTCGGTAATCGTGAATCTTGCTCTCCAAACATGCTCCTGTTTTCAATGGTAACTTAATGGGTTCCCATGCGCACATGCAATGATAGCCATTTGGAAGAGCGGTAGACATTTGAACGATCTTGTCGAACCGTACTTTCATGTTTCCGTATACCGTTCGACCTACGCCACAACTATCTTTCTAATCCCAACCATCAAGCAACCACTACTTGATCTATATAACTATGTCATTAACCCTCTAGCTGTGAAACGCCCCGGGCAGGCTGAAGAAAAAGAGGATATTGTCAAAGGGAGAGCATATGCAACAGATTCGTTGTGGCCGGTATGATCGCATGGGAAGCCACAACAAGAAAACATGCAAGAAGCCCATTTAGATCACCCGTCACAGTCCGAATATTTAATCTAAGTGTTTTATATTTTCGTACTTACGTTGTATCAGCACCAAATAAATATTTACTTGTATACATTTTATGTTCGCCGCACACTATCTTCCTATATTTGTAAGGCAATCAAACAAAAAGTGTGCGACGACACACCCTATTTTGTTATACAATGCTCGATGTACACATCACAGCAATTGCTTTTCACCACATTGTTCAACCATCCCAACTTCACACACCTACACAATTCACTTCAACTGTACAACGAAATATGTCATCTTATCCATAACCTAGAACTAAATCATAACAATTTGCTACAAACCTGAACTTCACGCATTATAAACTACTCGGTCGTTCTACATCATACAACATATTTACACTGGTATCAACCAGTTGGATTGTACCACACAAGCTATCAAAATTCAGAAACAAAATCACACAATTCAGACACAAGTACGCCAAATTGGAAAAAACGTAAAACAAAACCAAGTACTTAAAAAATTTAGACTGATACACTCATACAACATTGAACAACATGCAGGGAAATTGCAGATGTAGTGAGTACGCCGTTCACAAATTCCGATTAACACAAGTCGGTCAGGGAAAAAAATGAAGTCGTCTTGTGAACTAATGTCTTTATTATTAACTGAGAGTGGGGATCCACTGAAACCCACACAATTCACTTCAACTTCACATAGAACATTACGCCACTATGATAATTTACTTCCACTCGTATTTCCACCACCATACATGCTCCACGTGCAGTCCAATGGCATACCACATACGTTTTGCCTTGTTGCCCCCCTACCACCGTATCAACCACATCAAACACACCTGCACATCTGTCCCGACATGTCACCCCTTTAACCTATATGACATTCTTCGACCCCCGACACAATAGACACAACCCACTATTTCACTTTCATAGCTCCACACAATGACGCCACTTCACGCGAACAAAACAGTCCCCACCCACAAACAATGCCACTTCCATGCCTGCACACCAACGCATCACCATTCCCCAACATACAAAACAACCGCACATTAACTGCACACCTCATAAACACAGCCAAATACAGTTACCCACAATAAACTACAAATTATCTACACACCCATAATTCATACAATTCCTGTATTTTCATAAACACAATGCATCAACACATATAACGTATAACATGCAAATCGCAATCATCCATGTTTAAAAAAATTGGCAATTAACAAAAACCTATGTAAAACCAACAGTAACACATTTCCTGAGTATTCAAAAGATAACATCAAACACTGTACTATGTAAACAAATACTTCATACTAATCCCAAAAACTAATTTAAAATTATGGTCAGTTCTACATCATTCCAATGCCTGCCCAATGTTGCTGGCTACCCCTCTCACCAAATCGCCGACAAACATTTTCACCTGTTCGCCCGGAGTACACTGCAATTGCCTCATTGTAAAGACCTCGCAACATCTACATGATACACATATGGTCTCATGATAGCGCATACTATAATCGCACAATCAAGCCTATGAAGTTAAACATAAAATTAAAAACACACATCATATATTGCTAATGAACCCATTACTACCACTATTCATACAAAACTATTTTTTTTTTCGTCACTTACGATTCTGGACATTGTTGTGGGCATTCCACAATTGACTCCACCGGCGTCTCCACTTCCTGCGTGCTAACCACGTCAAACAAACTACGAGCCACTAACGACTCCCACTGCACTTCAACAACAATTCTTTTCTGTACCAATCACACACAACCCACAATTACATTATACCTGTTGTCAACTAGCTAAATATAACATTTAATTCACACACCATGTCAAAATTCTCACCAACGCAATAGCTTCATCATAATGCCCACTGTTGTCAACATGCCTGTTACACGCTGAGTTGAAGTGTTTCCAACTACCATCGTTAGTATCGTACACAACGAGAGTCCAATGTGAAAGGTGGCATATTGAGAAATAAATGTACCGTGCATCTCATGCAGCAGATAGATTACTAATCACGTATTTGGAACTCGCCGACTTGTTCACATTTTTAATCATGTCCTGCTCACAACAAACCAACAACAACGTGGAATCATATAAGCTTGGAAAACACAATAATATTCCATGCCACTTGCGTGTACTTACCAAGCATATACTGTTGAAAAAATAGGACTGTTCTGGGAAATCAGTACCCGCATTTCTGGTATCCTACTCATCGGTAAGCATATCCACATATGTATCAATCACCTGCAAATAATGATTATAGCTACTTAAAAAACAAGCCCCCCAAAAAACACAAACAAATGCAAACGAATTATAATTCAACGATATTATGATAATCATTTACTACAAATAGTGACCACAACTTACATTCCCTCGCACGCTAGCCTGCCGTACAAGGGCTCAGACATCGGAGAAGTAAACTGCAGTACCATCTACCTGCCCAACCACATCACCGCCCTAGAAACATTGTCACCTACACAAATTGTGAACAAACATTTCAAATAAAATACAACACGGACCATAATGATTGTATAAATACTAATGAAGCACACACGTACTCACCCATCACCGTAATAAGCCTTGCATATAATACCTTTCTCCCCCTCTAATAACATTCTCCGCACTGTGTTACGATTGGTAATCCCAAAACCTGAGAAACTCTTACTCACTTCACCAACCTCATTAACATCAATAAGATCATCACACCCTCCACTGTTCTACTGTTTCAGCATTTACCAGCTAGATCACATCTATTCAGAGCACAACCATCTACCCCTATCATGGTTCAGCCTCCAACAAATCTAGAGGATTTACTGATCCGTCTTTAGCAATCAGTAGGTTCGTTGCAGCAAGATATGGCTAGACAAGCTGAGATATTGCAGAAAATGATATTCAACTTTAAGGACCTTCATGAAATTGGGGTTCAAATCAATGATGCCATCAGACAATGGCTCATTGTGGAAGGTAATGAGTTTATGAGGAAAAATGTTGCTTGCAATTCTAATGCTACTACCAGTGGTAGCACAGTTATGAAATGCTTAGAAGTAAACACTACCACCATGTTTATCAAAAACCCTCTTCCTGATAATAGCCAAAGACCAACCACTTCAACTTGGCCCCAAGCCCGAACTTTTCATCCTCTTTTCATGAATCTCTTTCAAGTTTTGAAAATGCTGCGAGAAAAAGGGCGTCTAGAGCTTCTAGAACCCTGACCCCTCCCAAATCTTTTTTCTTCAAGACATGACCCCGCTAAAACACTGTGTCTATTATCAACAACCGGGTTATGATACAAACCATTGCATCCGCCTCTGTCATAAGATTCAGGATCTTATTGACGAAGAGATCATAGCTCCATCAAAAAGACCTCAGGCTAACACAAACCCATTACCTTCACACCTCAACCTAATCTATACACTACCATCTACCTACAACCCCAGCACATACATCACTCCAGCCCATTTACCCAAGCCTGAGGTGTTCATTCCAGAAAGCACACACTTGTGTATGATGGATGCACTTGAACCCCAATCATCTCAAACTCATGAACCCATTATTTTTGAGCTAATGAGTATGATTGAAGATTTGCAGAGAACTGTGGCAGATTTAGCCTTTGGGATTTTGGCTCCATCATCGACCACATCACATGCCAGAAATTTCACACCAAAAGGCTCCCCAATCTTGAGGCAAGCTGTAATTGAAAAGGGCCAACCCGAAGTCGTTTCAAGTCTAGGTAACGACATGTCAACAACAATTGGGCCTCGCCTCAATATAGTCACCCAATCCCTTGGCAAAGCTGAAGTAAGTCGTACGAAAAAGGCGGGAGCAAGTATTGATCCTTATGAACAGCTTCAATGGGCTATTAAGGCTTTAAAGGTGAAAGGGCTGAACAAACAGCAAGTGCTTGCAGTTGTTGCAAAGACTATGGATGACACTTTTGTCGTTCAGGTTGGAAGCATTTCGAATCAAGGGACAAGCCATGAAAAGGGATGTCATACCAGAAGTACCCATTTCAGCTCCAATCCTACACTCATAAGAGATTATCAAACCCAATCAACACTTGTCAATCTCTCCAAGACTGGTAACCGCACCTACAATCCCCTTTTTATGACCTTATCCAAAGCTCTCTAAATCCTCGTAGGACAAGGTCATCTCAAACCCTTTGACCTTCGGTCTCTCCCTGATCCCTTTCCATCCAGGTATAATGCTACCAAGTACTGTGCCTTCCATCAACAAACCGGCCATGACACTAATAGTTGTTTTCGCCTTCGCCATGAAGTTCAGGATCTGATTGACAATAAGGTCATCACTCCACCAGGTCCCCATAAAGTCTATCGGCACTAGATTAATGAACTTGGAGGATAATGTGACTGTGTGATCGGGGATGAACCACCTGCTGATGGCGCTCATTTTACTCCAGATATGGTGGATGGCATGCACTTTTTAGCACTTTGAAAATACTGTTTATTTTACTTTCAGACTTGGGTATTGAATCAGCCTTGTTGTGTTGTATTGAGTCAATCTTGTTGTATTGAGTTAGTTTTGTTGTGTCGGAGGTTAGTGATTTCGGGGGTGTTAACTTAAACATCATTTCCCTGTTTGTTTTGTTTGCTTTTTTCACTTTTTCTTTTGCATCTGTTTTTATCATTAAGCTAGTTACGCCAGAAGTTCTGAATGAAAATGACAGTTATTTTCACCTACTTCTCCGTGCCTTTAAATTATTGCATTGACCAAAGTTTTTCAAAACTGTTTCCAAAATTGTGATAAAAACAAAGAATGAGGTATTCATTGGGATTTGCAAAAATTTGATGAATTGAGAGGAAGAGAGGCGTGCTAAGCCCTTAATGAATGAGACCATGTCTGTTAATGTGAGTATTGAGAAGGATCATGGCTTGATCCCAAATTGGTTCTACATTATCTGCAGAAGAGTACGGAGCGACTAGTCACTTTTATTAAAAGATTTCAAAAATATTTTTGTGTGGTCTCATGAAGACATGCTTAAAAATTGATCTTGAGATTGTACAATCATAGAATCACTCTCGGCCTCGAGACTCTACCCCCTTTGCTTTCAAACCTTGAACCTTTCAGAATGATCAACCATCGACTAAAATGTGAGGCTTGCATGGTCGGATTGGAAGTAGCCCTTAAACTAGGGGCAAGAAGGTTAGATGTCATCAAAGGAAGCTTGTAAAGCTAGATGAGAAGCAGCCCTTAAACTACGGGCAAAAAAGGTCAGATACGCTCGAAGAGTCAAAACTGGGTCATTTCTCATGCCAATGAAGATCGGCAAGAAAGCTAGATCTTATAAATGGAGAGAAGAAAATTTATTGCTAAAGGACAGTCAAGTTCCTATCCGTGACGCTAAGGGCAGATTCAAACCCAATTGGATGGGCTCTTACATCATCAAGCTTATTTAGTCAAGAACAGCAGCCATTCTCATAGATTCAGATGGCCTAGAGATTTCACAATCAATCAACATGGATGAGTTAACTTTTCTATCCTTGAGAGGCTCGTTGGGCCAAAAACCCGGAAGGGCGACCCAGGCAAAAGTTAGAGGAAGAAAAAGAGAAAAAGAACAAAAATGAAAAAAATGGAAACAAAGAGAAAAGATAAAAATAGAGAAAAATAAAAAGAAAAGAAAAATAGCTAGCAAGGTTGAAAACGTAGAAGGGCGGCTTTGGCAAAAGTTAGAGTGTAAAAGGAGAGAGTTAATACCCGAGTGCACCTTACACCAGGAACTACATACGGCTTGATTCCCATCTTTGGAATACATAAGCAACTTCATCTTGAAGTTCGGCCCTAACCATTTTCAACCTGCTTGTCTTATCCATGTTGATTGGCTTATCCTTGTTCAACTCAGCTATCCTATCCATGTCCAATTGGCTCATCTTCATTCAAAATCGAGTGTCATATTCTATTAAAAGATTCAGTTGTAAGACAAATCAAGTTCAGATATGAGGTTGTGCATCTCAAGAGTTAATTCTATGTCGGTTAAGTAGTGACCATTTGCAAAAACAGTTTTGAGGATTTTTAGTAACGTTGACTAATTTTCTCAAAAATTATTCTCTTTTTTTTCAAAATTGGACCATTTCTTGGCCCCAAAAAAGAAAAAATTTCAGTGCTCATAGCTTGACTTGCACGATTTCAAAACCAAAATTTGAACAAGCATGCCAATCTAACTCTCATGTTGGTCAAAATTGTTTTAGCAGAAAGTCAAAAACAAAAAATGATCAAAATAATGAACTAGGGGTATAGTTGAGTTAGGTTTTCTGTCTTTTCCCCGTTGTCAATGCACTTGCCAAAAAGGGGCATAACTGAAGCTAGTAGTAGGGGCCAAAAACTTCTCATCCTTCAAGCAGTAAGGTACCAAGCCAAGTGCAAAGCATGAATTGGAAATGGAGCTAGATATTCGATTTCCTCGTCTGGACGATCACACCCAAAATGGCGTCTGAACCAGAATGGAAAAGTAGAAAACGCAATGTGTGAGACTAATCAATTATATGCCTGGCCGGTGGGACATGCTGTAACTAATCTCGGTCAAGTTAAGCTAAGGACATCGTCAACCGATGTTAGTTGCAGATCTGCTGCACATCCAGTCGCACCACAGCCCCTATGTGGGAAAGCTCGCTAGTTGTGAGTGAAAGAAGAAGAATCTAGCAGAATACTAGGGGCAAGAGCCCACAACTTCCTGCTTATCCATCAACCACCCACGGGAGGGATAAAAAATGAGAGAGATTAAAGAATAGAGAAATGTGCACTGAGAGAAAAAGTGAGGAAAGGGCTTTTAAGAAAAATAGAGATTAAGGGCCAAAGTGATGTAAGAGCCATAGATAAGAAAAGGATGAGAAACAATACCTAGAGAAACAGTGGGCTCCCCGTGAACTGAGAAATTTTCCACCAGTGGAAAGCAAACATCTAAGTGTTATATTTGTTGTTTTTGTTTTGAGTCTTGTTTTGAGTCGTTTTGACTTTGTTCAGTCGTAGGCTTAATACCCGATCAAGAACTCATTCTCAATTTCAATTTCAAAAATAAATCGTTTTGTGTTCAGAGTGTCGTGCTATTCTCAACATAATCTACAAAACAGGATTCTTTCTTTCATAAGGTGCAGGATCCAACCCCGATCAAGAGAGAGCAACTGAACCAAGACCTATCTAAAGCTACATAGGTTCCGGATTGCAAAGCAAAAGAAAAGAGGGAAAATTTGGAGCATCTTAGTGTGTTTCAACTTCAGCAAATTTTGAGACTGCATTTCAGGTGCACTTTCTTAGGCCTCGCCATTTCTCTGGAGTATGAGTGTACCTCGACTCTGAGTTCAAGCCTGCTTCAAGTCAGAACGGCAATCAAAGCAGCATTCGTGGTTTTCACATGCAGATGCTACCCCTTGCCAATATCTAAGGACCTTTGAACGGTGAATTGAAGTTAGAAAATTTTGAAGAATACAATAAGGAGATCCCCGTTAGAGTAGAGCGGTTCTTCACCACTCATTCCATGAGGTGCCTTCTAAAGTGCCGCTTTGTTGGTTTACTGCATTTTTTAAGCATACCCACTTATATCACTTGTCATCGCATACTACATTATGCATCTATCACACAATCATTATGTGCATCTATCGCACAATAATCTCACTTCGTGTATCTATCGCACAATCTTATCATCTATTGCACTATCTTGTGCACTTTGAATCGCACTATCTTGTGCACTCTGTATCGCACTATCTTGTGCACTGGCATTATCTTATTCATCCCATATCACACTATCTTGTATACTTTGCATCGCACTGTCTTGTGCACCCTCATTTGCACTGTCTTGTGCACTCACTGGGTCTAGAAGACCTTAAATCCTTTAAAGGTGCAATTCCTTTGGTGTTTGCCATGTCCGTACGGCTTCAGTCGGTCTGGCATACCCCGCCTGACTATGTTTGTGATGAGTTCCTAGAAGACCAACTAAGATGGTGGAAACTAGAGTTCGAATGGCCGAGGCCTAGAACGCAAAGGTTCGAGATTTCTGAGACTAAAGTCTAGTTTAAATACCCAGGGGTGTATCCTCGGCTTGACATCTGTATGGCAACCCCATAGGTTGAGATAGCTTGTATACGCCTCAATTTTGGATACTGAACCAACCTAGTCTGTCTTCTTATTGGAGAATAGGGAAAGTTGCGAACATAGCTAGGAAGAAAAGTAGTACCTGTGATTTAGAAGCGCAACTGAGAAGAAGATGAAAGATCCACAGCAGCATAAGGTGAGTCATCGCTGATTGCTCCTGTAAGGTACATTCTAAAAGTGCCACTTTCTAGCTGCTACATTGTATCCTTTATCATCTAGTACTTCTATTAAATTGCATATAGAATTTATTGCATGCATTCATTACATCATCATACCATTTTATTGCCTGCATCCTTTCCATGTTAAGCTTAGTTTGGCATGCGCTCATACATTTCACGTTGAAACATGGTTCTGTCATGTGTAAGTACCCATGCTACGCTGAGGCCAGTATTGAGAGTGTCAACACATTTTCTGTGTTAGACGTGGTCTGTTTTGTGTCCATGCCTTTTCTAAGTAAAATGTGGTTTGGCATGCGCGTTATTCATTTCATCCATTGCATTGTACTTTGTTTGGTTCCATTCAGCATTAAGGATCATTATCTTTCCCGAGCAGATCATTCCTTGCTGATATCATACCACCAAATTACTTGTACTCTTTCTTTTTCTACGAAAAACATAGTTTTGCATGTGCTCGCACCCCTTTCCTTTGTTGAAACATGGTTCTGTTATGTGTAAGCATCTATGTTGCTGTAGACACCCCATTTTTGACCGACCTTAAGACTCAGATGTCACCGATTGAGCGCTTGGTGATGATACATATTGTGCTCATTCTGAGGTTTTAGAGTCTCAGTTGCGAGCATTGCCTCCGGACTTCCGGACTCTTTTGTGCTTTGCCTCGGTTTGCGAACCGGGTCCGGTTTTCTCTATTTTTTTTCTTCCCGAGGGGAGGGAGAGGTCTTGTAGACCATCTCTCAGTGGCGGTAGACTACGTTTCGTGGTCGCAGGCCATTTTTCCTATTTGGAGCCCGGTTTTCGGTTTTCAGAGCCGTCGGCCGTGTGCCTCGGTTCGGGACCGCTTAACTACCTCCGTTTGCTCCGGTTTTTGGTACACACCTTGTTTCCCCTCTTTTGAGGGACACTGTGGCCCGAGAGACCAACTTCATGGTCGAACGCCACCTTCAGTGCTTAACAATCTATTTTCGGGGCCCCGGGCTGCGCGTTTCGACCCCCGAACCTCCGTTTTACATCCGTCTTGGTCCATTTTTGGTAGGGACCTTATTTTCATGGTTAGGAAGGTGGCAGTATGGTGGGAGGCCACTTTTTCCCCTGAAAAACCAGTTTTCTCTTTTTCTCTCTCCAAAAGCCGGTTTTTCTGATGGAAAGCTGGTTTTTCTCACTTTTGAGCCACAATTTCTGGTTTTTCACACCACCATTGTGCTCTACTCATCTGGGAGACCACCAATATGGGTAGGCCGACCAGTAATTCTTCTTGACCCTTTTGAACCCCTCTAAAAAGCTGGTTTTTCTCCCTCTTGGGTCACTTTTTCTGGTTTTTCTCCCTACAACTGTGTTGCACTCATCTGGGGTGGCCGACCAGTAATTTTGCTTGAACCTTTTGACCCCTGGTCGGCCGACCAGGGGAGGTGGTTGGCCGACCACCTTGACCCTTTTAAACTGGTCGGCCAGCTTTGTCTCTGTGAGTGTGTTCCAGCTGTGCCAGCTGTTTTGCACTTGATCCACTGTCCGAGGGTTTTGTCCTTGTTTTGGCCCCTTTAAAGGTGGTTTTGCACCTTTAGCTTAGCTTCCAAAGGAAGTTTGACCCTTTGGTTAAGCTTCTTGAGGAAGCTTGACCCTTTTGGTTTAGCTTCCTCAAGAAGCTTGACCCTTTTGGTCAAGCTTCTTTTAGAAGCTTTGACACCCCCTTTGAGGCTTCTCCAAGAAGCCATGGCCTTCTCCCTCTATATAACCAACCCTCCATCTCATTTTGCAAGGGTTAGAAGATTTTGGCTGGTGATTATACATACAACCCTCTATCTCTATATTTCAAGCCTCCAAACACCCATATTCTTGGCCATTTTACCCTACACCTCATAGCCTACCACCTCCATCATCCATTCCAGCACCTTGGAGGCCATTTGCAAAGGTTGAAAGCTCACCAACTTGGTCTAGAAGCTGCTGGAGGTCGGCTCTACAAGGGTAAGTCTTCATTTCCCCTTTTCTTGCATTCTTTTGCCCCATACCTTAGCCCCTTTTGCTTGCATTTTTGGACTTCAAGCTAAACTGTAAAGTGTCTTATTTTGAGCTCCTCTTTAACTTTTTTTAATGATACTTTGTTGTTTGAGGTCATCTACTTCCCCTTACCCTCTATCTCTCTTTTAGGGCTATTTTTGCATCATATTTTAGCCTTACTTGTGAACATTTTTGAGATTTTCTATAAATTGGAAAAAGTCTTTTTTTGACGTCCTTTTCAAGTTTGGTTAAGGTCCCATTTCTGTTTGGGGTCATCTTCCCCCTATGCATGCTTCATCTCTTCATGATTAGGGCTATGCATTAGAGCACTTGCATTGGCCATAGTTTGGCCTCTTAGCCATTGAAATCTAGTGGATTTTCAGTGGCTTAGATGTATTTTTGAGGGCCAAAATCAGAGAGGGGTGACCCCCTCTCTCCTTGTCTTGTTTGGTGGTCTTGTTGGCCTTCCAAAAGGACCTCCTTTTGCATGCTTTGAAGTCACTTTCCAGGCCTCATTCTGAGGGTTTTGAGGTCTGCCTTGGCTCTGTCCGAGGCCCTTTTGGCCATATTTTATGTCTATGATGCATGTGTAGAGGAATCCCATTCAAGGCCTTTCAAATAGGCCTTTTTTTTGCATGTTTCTGAGACTGATTCCAGGGCCTATTTGGTGGGTTTTAGGGCTGTCATAACCCATTTCCAGAGTAGGTTTGGTCTTTCTAAGTGTCCATCTTGTATGTGCTTAATAATTCCTTGTATGGCCCTCTAAAGGAGCTCATCATTTTTGCATGCATTGACTGCATTTCAGTGGTTATTTGGGCATATTTTGACATGTTTTATTCACTGTTTTTGGCTGGTTTGATGAGTTCTCATACGCTTCATATACATACCATGTAAACCATGTTTGCTAGTCAAAGTTGCATGCTATTTTAGTCCGTCTTGTTAGCATCTTTTGGCCATGCTTTAAACTAGAAATGGGCATGTTTTGGGACTGCCTTGGCTCTATCTTTGTGCTTCATGGTCAAATAATGCTTGCTTTGCATAGTTATAAGTCAATACATGTGCCTAGCTTTGGGTTTTGGTGCTTGTTTCATGCATCAGGTGCCATATCTCCATGTTTCGGGACCATTTAGCATCATGTTTCAATGCTGGAAATTACATGTTTGTATGCCATCTTTCATGCCTTGCCATGCCTTGTTAGAGTTGCATGTTATGCCTTAGGTTCGGTCCTTGGTTTGCGTGCATGTATGCACGCATTTCGGTTGTCTCATTTTCATCTTATGACCGCTGATGTGAGTGTGGCTGAGGTCCACTCATACTGGTGTAAGCCCATATTGCATTGTGTATGCCATCTTAGTCCATAGCATGGTGTATGATAGGTTGTATGTTAGAGCATTGTGTATGCCATGTTACATCGAGCATTGTGTATGCCATTTCATAGCATTGCGTATGCTAGGTTGTATGTTAGTTGCATTCATGCATATCATGCATATTGCGTTGTGTTTGGGATAGGAGTTAGCCCAAGCACGGGAAACGAGGGACGTTTCGTACTCCGAGTGACGGAACGTGTCTTAATTCTCGGTCACCGACACTCCGAATTAACCATGATGGAGTCTCGGTCTTGTTATGTTTTCATGTGCATTCATTTCATATTGAATCGTGCAATTCGACTCCTCGGCCATCATGCATCGAGATACGTGATTGATGGCACGAGGATCGAGGCAAGCATACATATGTGAAAATACTTTGCCATGTCCCTTTCTTGCTCTCTGTTGCAGTAAATCAAGGATCAACATCCTTCAAGAGTTTTGCACAACATTCTAAGATTAATTGCAAGCAGAGGCAAACAGGGGCATCGCACTGGATTTCCGCGCAAGGCAACTCAAGCATGCGTCATTTATCATCCGGAACAGAGCTGAGGCGGTCTATGGGCTTGCATGCTAATTTACTGCTTTCCTAGTTAATTTGTTAATTAATTAGGGTTTTGTACTTATTCGGACTGTAATTATTTATTCGAACTGTATTATTTATTCGGACCCTCTGAGCGAGGGCACAATTGTAATAAGTGTGTGTGCGTGTGATGTATGTCTTCCAACCCCACGTCTTTCTCCCATTTATTTACCAGCTTATGATGGTTAGATTAGGGCATGTTTCGATTAGCATACAGTATGATAGCATGTTTGCATTCATTCATCTGTCTTGCATGCACCGGGCTCGGCGCATCATACTAACTGCATTTGTATTTCAATTCCAAGTTGAATACATGTTAGCTGTAGCATCATCATATGCCATCTTAGAATAGCCGAGCTTATTATAGTTGCATTTTCGCATATGTTGTATTAGGCATTTCTATATAGTTAGGATCATGCATGGATTTCTAACATAGCTTCTGTTTTGGCTTGGAGTACTCAGTAAGTTTTATGTTTTAGCATCCTTGCATATGTGTGAGTGACTGCCATGATAGCATGCTTACCATGAGGCTAACTGCTTATGTGATATAACTGCCTGAATGCCTGTGGGTGAAGGTTGGGTTATTTGGATTGGAACAATTCATCAATTGTGAGTTTTAAGCCCACTTGAGAGTGGCAAAATCATGTTTTCTAAGCCCACCTGAGGGTGGCAAATCCACATTTTAGCCTACTTGAGAGTAGCAAACCGTTTTTCAAAACAAACATGAGATGTTTCGTTCCAATTCAGGCGACCCAGTCTATACTTGTATGCTGTGCGCATCACATAGTAATTCTAGGCTAATAACCGGAATAAGAACACATAATGCTTTCAAAAACTTGATATCATGGTTAGTAGAGGCCGATCTTTGATCGGGCGAGCAGGGGTGCTCACGAAATGACCTTCCCCAATCGTACCCAAGTTCCCAAGCCGAGGCAACTTTGGTGATGACAGACACGTGGCCTTAGGCAACGAGTCAGGGTTTTCTAAATTTCTCAAAATAAAATATTTAGGTGGCGACTCTGTATCTGGTAAAGCAGTCCATGTTTGGCACTTCTTTCAAAAAATCTATTTTCAAAAGCGATTTGCCAGATTTGGACTCTTTGATGATTTATCGGTCTTGCATTGCACTCTGCGAGATTAGATACAGGACCGTGACACAAATTGAGTCCGAACTGTAGTGAGGCCCAAAGGCGCGTCTACAGTTTCTGGCGACTCTGCTGGGGAGTTAGAGAGCTTGACTCGAACTCATGATATCTTGTTTTGATTACACTTATGTGTTTCTTTGCATTGCATGTGCATTGGTGCGCCTAAGACACCATGTTTGCCATCTGCTATTCCTGAGCGGTTTGCCAGAGGCTGCGTGCCATAAGGCTTACCGGTTACGGGCTCTGCCAGTATGAAAACACAAACCTTGGTTTTACCAGGGCACCCTTTTGACCATTCGACCTAGTGCATAGTCGGAATCCGTAGTGACCATTCCAAATTAGGACAGGTTGGCTTACCCGATATAGGTTGTTTGAAACCGCTGCGTGCGTAGTGAAACCCTAGTTCCTGACAAAATAGGACAGGGAAACCCTACCCCTAACATAGGGGTGTTTTGGCTCTCACTTGCTTATTATGTGCTTTTAGAGTGCATCTTTACAGGAATGCATGTATCAGTTTGCAAGTTTGAGCATCAGGCCTGCGGGCACCAGTTCAGTATTTTGGGATTCAGTTCACCTGAGGGTATCAGTTTACAGGCAGAATTTTGGGCATAATTCTGTAAGGGGCACAGTCATTCAACTCTGCTCATATGGGTTATCGTGAAATCAGGCTGAGATGCTCTCTGTTTTCCTTTTTGCTAGGGTAGTCTTGGAACCATAGCTCCAGAAGGCTCTGAGATCCCCCAGATTCATTGGACTTGTGTTGATAGACTTTGGCGGGTCAGAGATTCAATTCAAGGGCAATCAGTGTTCCTTTGCCAGAGGCAGTGTAAAAGGGCCAGTCAGGCACAGATCACCAGTTCAGTAGTTACCAGATCAGTGGCCCTTATCCACCCCACCGGTGAACAGTCAAGCTGAGGCCTCAGTTTTTATCACAGAGATAGATATACCAGTTAGACAGCCGAAACAACAGAACATAGCAGGGATAGAGGAAACGATGCGCCAACTCCAAGAAAGTATGAAACTCATGCAGCAAGATGCTATCCGCCAAGCAGAATTTGCCAAACAGCAGGCTGCGGTCATGGCCCAGCAGGCAGAGCTAATCACCAGGTTGCAACAGCAAAACGGAGCATTTGCTTCGCATCAAGCTCCCCCCCACCAGTAGATCCAATACCCGGGGAGACGCCAAATGACCAGGAAGGTACGGACATTCCGACAGGGCCGGCTCCGCCCACAATCTTACCCCAGCTGTCTAAAGCACAAATCAACCTACCGGACTCTCCTTTTGAGTTCGAGATAGACCCTACAACATTGAAATTGAGCAATCTTGAAAAGTTGTTCAAGAAATCTCAGAGAGTAAAGTTCATCCCGGACATCGAGGATGGGTATACCGACGCAGCTGTGACGCTGCCGGACAGATTTAAAATGCCGCATATCGACCGCTTTGACGGCTCTGGAGACCCAAGGGTGCACCTCCACCTATTTTCTGATATCTTGAGGCCAATCGGTTTGACCACAGCTCAGAAGTTGTCTCTCTTTGGCCGAACCATGTCTGGGATAGCCGCAATCTGGTATGCGAAATTGGAGAACTCTGTGAAATAGAACTGGGAAGAGCTGGCTGAGGCCTTTATTGCTCAATACTCCTACAACACACAGATTGAGGTCACAACTCGTGATCTTGAAGTCACCCGCCAAGAGCCAAAGGAGGGTTTCTTAGAGTTCGTGACGAGATGGAGAGCAAAGGCCTCAATGATGACTACAAAACCTTCCAACAAAGATCAAATCAGGATGATTGTTCGAAATCTACATGGCAAGTTGCTGCAAAAGATGGTCGTTCTACCTCTGTTTACCTTTCCAGCCCTTCATGAAATGGGGGTTCAAATCGAGGATGCCATCAAACAAGGGATCTTTGCAGAAGATAATGAGCCTTTGAAGAGGAATGTTGCTCGCAGTTCCAATGCTACTACTAATGGTAGCACAGCTACGAAATGCTCAGAAGTAGACACTATCACCACTTCCCTCAATGGCCAAGAACCAACCGCTTCAACTCGGCCCCAAGCCCGAAAATTCCATCCTCTTTACACGAGTCTCTCTCAAGCTTTGAAAAAGCTGTGAAAAGAAGGGCACCTAGAACTTCTAGAACCCCAACCCCTTCCAAACCCTCTTCCACCAAGATATGACCCAGCTAAATACTGTGCCTACCATCAACAGCACGGTCATGATACGAACCGTTGCATCCGCCTTCGTCATAAGATTCAGGATCTTATTGATGAAGACACTCTAGCTCCACCAAAAGGACCTCAGGTTAGTACTGACCCGTCACCTCTACGTCTCAACCTCATCCATATACTGCCGTCCACCTATGACCCCAGCATATACATCACCCCGGCCCATCTACCCAAGCCTGAGGTGTTCATTCCAGAAAGCATGGACTTATGCATGATGGATGCACCTGGACCCCAATCATCTCAAACCCGTGAGCCCACTACTTCTGAGCTGAAGAGAATGATCAAAGATCTTCAGAGAACTGTGGCAGATCTGGCCTTTGGAGTTTTGGCTCCGTCATCAACCACATCACATACCAGGGAGTTCATGTCAAAAGGCTCCCCAGTCTTGGAACGGGCTGCATTTGAGGAATGTCAATCCCTTGGCAAAGTGGAGGCGAGTGGAAAGAACAAGATAGGGGCGGACATGGATCCCCATGAACATCTTCTATTGGCTGTTGAAGCTTTGAAAGCCGAGGGACTGAACAAAGAGCAAGTGCTCGCAGTTGTTACAAAAACTGTGGATGACATTTTCGCCACTCAAGTTGGGGGCAGTTTAAATCAAGGGGCAAGTCGGGAGAAGGACCGTTGTACCAGAAACGTTCCTTTCAACTCTAACCCTGTACTCAGAAGAGATCAGCAAACCCAGTTGGCGCCTATCAATCCTTTTGCTGGTGCGTCCAGCAAAAATCCACAAACCTTGAAGCACCAACCCCGAGGTCAAAGGGTCTTTCATGCCCTCTATATGCCTTTGTCCACAGCTCTCCAAATCCTTGTTGGACAAGGCCATCTCAGACCCCTTGAGCCTCGGCCCCTCCCGAATCCTCTTCCAGCTACGCATGATACCACCTAGTACTGTGCCTTCCATCAACAAATCGGTCATGGCACTGACAATTGCTCTCGTCTTCGCAATGAAGTACAGGATCTATTTGACAACGGGGTCATTGCCGCGCCACGCTCTGCAAAGTCTATCGGCACTAGATCGGTGAACTTGGGGCCATGTGATCGGGGGATGAACTAGCTGCGGGTGGCGCTCGATTAACTCCAGACGTGGGAATGGCACGCACTGTTCTGAGTAATACGCAAACACCAGTTTTTGTGATTTCTGACTTGGGTATTGAGTCAATCTTGTTGTTTCGTATAGAGTCAGTCTTTTCTTACCGAGTCAGTCCTATTTTGTTGGAGTCGGGTGATTTCGGGGGTGTTACCTCGGACATCACTTGCTTGTTTTGTGTTTGTCTTTTCGTTTTCTTTTGAGTCTGTTTCTGCCTTGGAGCCAGTAATGCCAACAGATTTGATTGAACAATAGTGATTTTCACATTCTTGTGTTCGCTTCTGCCTTGTGCCAGTTGTGCCAGAAATTCTGAATGAAATGGCAGTGCTTTTCGCCTACTTTTCTATGCCTCAAACTCATTGCATTGACCTAAGTTTTTCAAAACCTTTTGAACACTGTGATGAAAACGAAGAGGAAAGAATTCCTCAGGATTTGTAAAAATTTGATCAATTGAGAGAAAGAGAGGCATGCTAAGCCCTTAATGAATGAAATCATGTTTGTTAATGTGAGTACTGAGAAGGATCCTGGCATGATCCAGATTGGTTCTACATTGTCTTCCGCGCAAGCGATTAGTCGCTTTCTTAAAAGATTTCAAAAAAAAATGTTTTGCGCAATCCTGCGAAGACCTGTGTGGAATTGCTCTTGAGATTGTGCAGCTTAGGATCGCTCTCAGCCTTGAGACTCGACCCCCCTTTGCTTTCCGACCTTGAACCTTAACTCAGAATGTTCAACGGTCAACCGCAATGTGAGGCCTGTGTGGCCAGATTCGAAGCAGCCCTCGACCTAGGGGCAGAAAAATGTCAGATGTGCTCGAAGAGCCGAAGATGGATCATTCTGCAAATCAATGAAGACTGGCAAGAATGCCAAATCCTAGAAAGGAGGAAAAGAAGAAAGTATTGCTGAAGGACAGCCGAGTTCCTATCCACAACCCTAGGGGCAAATTCAGCCCCCTATTGGATGGACTCCTGCGTCGTCAGCAAACAACAGTCATTCTCCTAGATTCAGATGACTTCAGGATCTTAAAACCATTTGACATGGACAAAGCTACACTTTTACCCTTGAGAGGCTCGCTGGGCCGAAAACCCGGAAGGGCGACCCAGGCAAAAGTTAGAGCAAGAAATAGAGAACAAAAAAAAAAAATGCAAAGAGTTGAAAAAAATGAAAAAAGAGAAAAATGAAGAAAATGAAAGAAAAAAAATGAAAAGGAAAAAGTAGAAAAGAAATGAAAAGAAAAGAAAAACAAAGCTCGCAAGGTTGAAAACCCGGAAGGGCGGCCTTGGCAAAAGTTAGAGCGTAAAAGGAGAGATTAATGCCCGAGTGTACCTTAACCCCGAACTACGTAAGGCTTGATTCCCATCTTTGGGATACGTAGGCAACTTCATTCTGAAGTCCAGCCGTAAAACACTTCAAATTGATTGTGCCCATGTAATGGTTTTGATCATCTTCGCCTTCTTTGTATCCAAGAATTTGGTTGTGTTCGTCACTCTGAGGACTGACTACAATGCGCTGCGGTGCCATTCAAACAAGGGGCAACTTTCAGTTGCCATTCAATGCGCTGCAGTGCCGTTCAAACAGGGGGCAACTTTCCGTTGCCACGCAGCTCCCCTCAAGCAAGGGGCAATTTTCCTTCGAATCTGAGGTTTTGCATCTCGAGAGTGGGTTCTATGCTCGTTCAGTAGTGGCCGTTTGCAAAAATAGTTTTTGAGAATTTTTAATGAAGTTGACTAATTCTCTCGAAAATTATTCCATTTTTCCAAAACTGGACCATTTTCTTGGACCCAAAAAAGGAAAATTTTCAGTGCTCATAACCTAACTCGCATGATTTCAAATCAGAAAATCGAACAACCGCGTTAATCTAATTCTCATTTTGGTTAAAATTGTTTTAAGCAGAAAACCAAAACAAAAAATGGTCAAAATGATGAACTAGGGGCACAGTCGAGTCAGGCTTCTTGTCTTTCCTCCGTTGTCAATGCATTTTCCAGAAAGGGCACCATACTTGCCCGGAAGGGCACTCTACTCGCCACAAAGGGCACAACTGAAGCTAACAAGCAAAAGGCTGAAAGCTCTCAACATCCTCCAAGCGATGAGGTATCAAGCCAAGTACGAAGCACAAATTCGAGTGGATCAGGATACTCCACTCCCTTATCCGGGGCATCGACTAAATGTCACCGAAGGAAATAGCCGCGAGCTGATAACGTTGGGCATTAACCCGCAACTTCTTGTTTATCCATCAACCACCCAGGGGAGGGATAAAAAAATGAGAGATTGAAGAATAGAAAGATGTGCGCTGAGAGGAAAAGCGAGAAAAGGGTTTTGAGAGAAAAACCGAGCTTGAGGACCAAGTGATGTGAGAATCACAAATAAGAAAGGGTGGGGAATAATACCCAGAGAAACTGGCTCCTCGTGCACTAAGAGGTCTCTTGCCATTGGAACACGTCTGTGTGTCGTGTCAATCGTTTTGTTTGTCTCGATTCTTGTTTTGAGTCGTTTAGGGTGTCTGTAGATGTGTTTAGTTTGTCTTACCTTGTCTTTCTCTTTGTTGTTGAGTCGTGGTGTGCTGTGTTTAGTCGTAGGCTCAATACCCAGTCGAGAACTTATCCTCACTCTCAATTTCAAAAAATTGTTTGGTGCTCAGAGTGCCGTGCCGTTATCCACATTTGTGCAAAACAAGATTTTATTCTTTCAAAAACCGCAGGGTTCAACCCGGGTCATGTGGGAACAGTAAAACCAGGACCTATCTGAAGCTATATAGGTTCCAGATTTCGAAGCAAAAGAAAAAAGGAAAATGTCGGGCATCTGAGTTTGTTTCAACTTCTGCAAGTTCCGTCATCGCATCCTGTATGTTCAGAATGAGCTGTGTGTTCAAAATTAAAAGAATACTGTGTTATGAGCTGGGTGTTCAGATCGAGCAGTGTTGTGTGTGAGCTGCGTGTTCAAATTCAAATGTCTGAGCTGCGTGTTCAGAATTGAAAAGTGCGAGCTGCGTGTTCAGATTCAAATTTGCGAGCTGCGTGTTCAAATTCAAATGTATGGGCTACGTGTTCAAATTCAAATGTCTGAGCTGTGTGTTTGAATTCAAATGTCTGAGCTGCATGTTCAGAATTGAAAAGTGCGAGCTGCGTGTTCAGATTCAAATCTGCGAGCTACGTGTTCAAATTCAAATGTATGGGCTGCGTGTTCAAATTTAATTGTCTGAGCTGCGTGTTCAAATTCAAATGTGTGAGCTGTGTGTTCAAATTCAAATGTCTGAGCTGCGTGTTCAGATTCAAATGTGTGAGCTGCGTGTTCAAATTCAAATGTGTGAGCTGCGTGTTCAAATTCAAATGTCTGAGCTGTGTGTTCAGATTCAAATCTGTGAGCTGCGTGTTCAAATTCAAATCTGTGAGCTGCGTGTTCAAATTCAAATGTCTGAGCTGCGTGTTCAAGATCCAAATGTATGAGCTGCGTGTTCAGAATTTAGAATGAGCTGTGTGCAAATGAAAATGTATGAGCTGCGTGTTCAGAATCGAAATGTGTGAGCTGCGTGTTCAAAATGAAGTGAATGAGCTGTGTGTTCAAAAATGAAAAGTTTGAGCTGCGTGTTCAGATTTAAGAATGAGCTGCGTGCAAATGAAATGAATAAGCTGTGTGTTCAGAAGTGAAGTGTATGAACTGTGTGTTTAGTGTGTGCTGCGTGTTCACAACCAAAAATGGGCTGCGTGTTCAGAAGGTCAAAAGTTTGGGCTGCGTGTTCAACTTTCAAACAAATGTGTGCTACGTATTCACAACAAAAAATGGGCTACGTGTTTAGAAGTTCAAAAGTTTGGGCTGCGTGTTCAACTTTCAACAAATGTGTGCTGTGTGTTCACATTCGAAAATAGGCTACGTGTTCAAAAGTTTGGGCTGCGTGTTCAACTTTCAACAAGTGTGTGCTGCGTGTTCACAATCAAAAATGGGCTGCGTGTTCAGAAGTTCAAAAGTTTGGGCTGCGTGTTCAACTTTCAACAAGTGTGTGCTGCGTGTTCACATTCGAAAATGGGCTGTGTGTTCAGAAGTTCAAAAGTTTGGGCTGCGTGTTCAACTTTCAACAAATGTGTGCTGTGTATTCACATTCGAAAATGGGCTGCGTGTTCAGAAATTCAAAAGTTTGGGCTGCGTGTTCAACTTTTAACAAGTGTGTGCTACGTGTTCACAATCAAAAAATGGGCTGCGTGTTTAGAAATTCAAAAGTTTGAGCTGTGTGTTCAGATTTCAAAAATGTGGGCTGTGTGTTCACGACAACAAGTTTGAGTTGTGTGTTCAGATTTCAAGAAAATGTGGGCCGCGTGTTCACCGCAAGAGTTTGAGCTGTGTGTTCAGATTTCAAGAAAATGTGGGCTGTGTGTTCGTGACAAAAGTTTGAGCTGTGTGTTCAGATTTCAAAAATGTGGGCTGCGTGTTCACGTCAAAAGTTTAAGCTGCGTGTTCAGAAATTCAAGTGCTTGAGCTGTGTGTTCAAAGTGCAAACCAAATGCTGTGTTATGGACTGAGTGTTCAGATTGAGCAGTGTAACGAGCTGTGTGCCCGAAGAATGAGCTGTGTGCCTTAAATGAGCTGTGTGCCCGAAGAATGAGCTGTGCGCCCGAAATAAACTGGGTGCCCGAAGAATGAGCTGTGTGCCCGAAAACAAGCTGTGTGCCCGAAAATGAGCTGTGTGCCCGAAAACGAGTTGTGTGCCCGAAAATGAGCCGTGTGCCTGAAATGAGCTGTGTGCCCAAGTGAGCTGTGTGCCCAGATAAACAGAGTGCTGTGTTTCGAGCTGCGTGCCAAATAAACAGAGTTTTGTGTTGTGAGCCGCGTGCCAAACAAACAAAGTGTTGTGCTGTGAGCTGTGTGCCAAATGAATGGAATGCTATGTCGTAAGCCGTGTGCCAAGTCTTGCATTGTGCATGCGTTTTATCGCACTATCTTGCGCACCTTTCTTGCACCTGTTAGTGCATTGCTCGCGCTGTTCTGCGCACCTGCACTTGTTTGTGCATTGCATCGCACTGTCTTGTGCACATCTGCGTCGCACTATCTTGTGCATTCACTCTCACTCGCACTGTCTTGTGCACTTTGTTTTTTTTTATCATTCGCACTGTCTTGTGCACTCTCTGGTCTTGGAGACCTTAAATCCTGCATCTTCATTCGCACTGTCTTGTGCACTCTCTGGTCTAGGAGACCTTAAATCCTCTAAAGGTGCAATTCCTTTGGTGTTTGTCGTGCCCGAACGACTTCCGGTGGTCTGGTATAGCCACCTGCCTGTGTTTGCGGTGAGTTCCTAGGAGACCAACTGAGACGGTGGAAACTAGAGTTCGAATGGCTCATGCCTAGAACGCAAAGGTTCAGGATTTCCGAGACTAAAGTCTGGTTTAAATACCAAGGGGTATATCCTCGGCTTGAAATCTGTATGGCAGCCCCATAGATTGAGACAGCATGTGTATGCACCTCAATTCTGGATATTAAACTAACCTAGTCTGTCACCCTGTTGGAGAATAGGGAAAGTTGCGACCATAGTCAGGGAGAAAAGTGGTACCTTTGGTTCAACTAAGAAGAAGCGAAAGACACCCAGCAGCATGAGGCACGATATTGTATGTACGGTTCATTTGAGGCTAGCACAACCAGACGAGCCGGGCAGGTATTGTATCTTCTCCGTGTGAGACGTAGCGAGAATTATAATTCTCCGCATTCTTACTGCATGAAATGTAGTTGCTGCTTTGCATTCTTGCTTAAAACTGTTGCATCTATTGTGAATATTTGTCTCATTACAGCTTGTTGCTTTGCATGATCATGAGTTACATTCGACTTGGTGCATGTCTTTTACATTTTGCCCCCCGCCTGTGGGCATGCCCACGGGCACATCTCTTTGTTTAGCTTGCCTGTTTGTCTAAGTCTTAGGCCTTGTCAAAAATGGGTCGTCTCTGGGCTTTGACATTCACTCCCGTCAATTAAGACTTTCGAGTTCTGTCAAAGAGGGGCAACTGTAGACACCCCATTTTTGACCGACCTTAAGACCCAGATGTCACCGATTGAGCGCTCGGTGATGATGCATATTGTGCTCGTTCTGAGGTTTTAGAGTCTCGGCTGCGAGCATTGCCTCCGGACTTCCGGACTCTTTTGTGCTTTGCCTCGGTTTGCGAACCGGGTCTCGTTTTCTCCATTTTTTTTCTTCCCGAGGGGAGAGAGAGGTCTTGTAGACCATCTCTCAGTGGTCGTAGGCTACATTTCGTGGTCGCAGGCCATTTTTCCCGTTTGGAGCCCGGTTTCTGGTTTTCGGAGCCGTCGGCCGTGTGCCTCGGTTCGGGACCGCTTAACTACCTCTGTTTGCTCCGATTTTTGGCACACACCTTGTTTCCCCTATTTTGAGGGACACTGTGGCCCGAGAGACCAACTTCGTGGTCGAACGCCACCTCCGGTGCTTAACAGCCTATTTTCGAGGCCCCAGGCTGCGCGTTTCGACCCCCGAACCTTCGTTTTACATCCGTTTTGGTCCATTTTTGGTAGGGACCTTATTTTCATGGTTAGGAAGGTGGTAGTATGGTGAGAGGCCACCTTTTCCCCTGAAAAACCAGTTTTCTCTTTTTCTCTCTCCAAAAGCCGGTTTTTCTGACAGAAAGCTGGTTTTTCTCACTTTTGAGCCACAATTTCTGGTTTTTCACACCACCATTGTGCTCTACTCATCTGGGAGACCACCAATATGGATAGGCCGACCAGTAATTCTTCTTGACCCTTTTGAACCCCTCTAAAAAGCTGGTTTTTCTCTCTCCTGGGTCACTTTTTCTGGTTTTTCTCCCTACAGCTGTGTTGCACTCATCTAGGAGGCCACCAATCTGGGGTGGCCGACCAGTAGTTTTGCTTGAACCTTTTAACCCCTGGTCGGCCGACCAGGGGAGGTGGTTGGCCGACCACCTTGACCCTTTTAAACTAGTCGGCCAGCTTTGTCTCTGTGAGTGTGTTCCAGCTGTGCCAGCTGTTTTGCACTTGATCCACTGTCCGAGGGTTTTGTCCTTGTTTTGGCCCCTTTAAAGGTGGTTTTGCACCCTTTGCTTAGCTTCCAAAGGAAGTTTGACCCTTTTGGTCATGCTTCTTTTAGAAGCTTTGACCCCCCCTTGAGGCTTCTCCAAGAAGCCATGGCCTTCTCCCTCTATATAACCAACCCTCCATCTCATTTTGCAAGGGTTAGAAGATTTTGGCTGGTGATTATACATACAACCCTCTATCTCTATATTTCAAGTCTCCAAACACCCATATTCTTGGCCATTTTACCCTACACCTCATAGCCTACCACCTCCATCATCCATTCCAGCACCTTGGAGGCCATTTGCAGAGGTTGAAAGCTCACCAACTTGGTCCAGAAGCTGTTGGAGGTCGGCTCTACAAGGATAAGTCTTCATTTCCCCTTTTCTTGCATTCTTTTGCCCCATACCTTAGCCCATTTTTCTTGCATTTTTGGACTTCGATCTAAACTACAAAGTGTCTTATTTTGAGCTCCTCTTCAACTTTGTTTAAGGGTACTTTTCTCTTTGAGGTCATCTACTTCCCCTTACCCTCTATCTCTCTTTTAGGGTTATTTTTGCATCATATTTTAGCCTTACTTGTGAACATTTTCGAGATTTGCTATAAACTGGGAAAAGTCTTTTTTTGACATTCTCTTCAAGTTTGGTTAAGGTCCCATTTCTGTTTGGGGTCATCTTCCCCCTATGCATGCTTCATCTCTTCATGATTAGGGCTATGCATTAGAGCACTTGCATTGGCCATGGTTTGGCCTCTTAGCCACTGAAATCCAGTGGATTTTCAGTGGCTTAGATGTATTTTTGAGGGCCAAAATCAGAGGGGGGTGACCCCCTCTCTCATTGTCTTGTTTGGTGGTCTTGTTGGCCTTCCAAAAGGACCCCCTTTTGCATGCTTTGAAGTCACTTTTCAGGCCTCATTCTGAGGGTTTTGAGGTCTGCCTTGGCTCTGTCTGAGACCCTTTTGGCCATATTTTATGTCTATGATGCATGTGTAGAGGAATCCCATTCAAGGCCTTTCAAAGAGGCCTTTTTTTTGCATATTTCCGAGACTGATTCCACGGCCTATTTGGTGGGTTTTAGGGCTGTCATAACCCATTTCTAGTGTAGGTTTGGTCTTTCTAGGTGTCCATCTTGTATGTGCTTAATAATCCCTTGTATGGCCCTCTAAAGGAGCTCATCATTTTTGCATGCATTGACTGCATTTCAGTGGTTATTTAGGCATATTTTGACATGTTTTATTCACTGTTTTTGGCTGGTTTGATGAGTTCTCATACGCTTCATATACATACCATGTAAACCATGTTTGCTAGTCAAAGTTGCATGCTATTTTAGTCCGTCTTGTTAGCATCTTTTGGCCATGTTTTAAACTAGAAATGGGCATGTTTTGGGACTGCCTTGGCTCTGTCTTTGTGCTTCATGGTCAAATAATGCTTGCTTTGCATAGTTATAAGTCAATACATGTGCCTAGCTTTGGGTTTCGGGGCTTGTTTCATGCATCAGGTGCCATATCTCCATGTTTCGGGACCATTTAGCATCATGTTTCAGTGCTGGAAATTACATGTTTGTATGCCATCCTTCATGCCTTGCCATGCCTTGTTAGAGTTGCATGTTGTGCCTTAGGTTCGGTCCTCGGTTTGCGTACATGTATGCACGCATTTCGGTTGTCTCATTTTCATCTTATGGCCGCTGATGTGAGTGTGGCTGAGGTCCACTCATATTGGTGTAAGCCCATATTGCATTGTGTATGCCATCTTAGTCCATAGCATGGTGTATGCTAGATTGTATGTTAGAGCATTGTGTATGCCATGTTACATCGAGCATTGTGTATGCTATTTCATAGCATTGCGTATGCTGGGTTGTATGTTAGTTGCATTCATGCATATCATGCATATTGCGTTGTGTTTGGGATAGGAGTTAGCCCAAGCACGGGAAACGAGGGACGTTTCGTACTCCGAGTGACAGAACGTGTCTCAATTCCCGGTCACCGACACTCCGAATTAACCATGATGGAGTCTCGGTCTTGTTGTGTTTTCATGTGCATTCATTTCATATTGAGTCGTGCAATTCGACTCCTCGGCCATCATGCATCGAGATGCGTGATTGATGGCACGAGGATCGAGGCAAGCATACATATGTGAAAATACTTTGCCATGTCCCTTTCTTGCTCTCTGTTGCAGTAAATCAAGGATCAACATCCTTCAAGAGCTTTGCACAACATTCCAGGATTAATTGTAAGCAGAGGCAAACCGGGGCATTGCACTAGATTTCCGCGCAAGGCAACTCAAGCATGCATCATTCATCATCCGGAACAGAGCTAAGGCGGTCCATGGGCTTGCATGCTAATTTACTGCTTTCCTAGTTAATTTGTTAATTAATTAGGGTTTTGTACTTATTCGGACTGTAATTATTTATTCGAACTGTATTATTTATTCGGACCCTTCGAGCGAGGGCACAATTGTAATAAGTGTGTGTGCGTGTGATGTATGTCTTCCAACCCCACGTCTTTCTCCCATTTATTTACCAGCTTATGATGGTTAGATTAGGGCATGTTTCGATTAGCATACAGTATGATAGCATGTTTGCATTCATTCATCTGTCTTGCATGCACCGGGCTCAGCGCATCATACTAACTGCATTTGTATTTCAATTCCAAGTTGAATACATATTAGCTGTAGTATCATCATATGTCATCTTAGAATAGCCGAGCCTATTATAGTTGCATTTTCGCATATATTGCATTAGGCATTTCTGTATAGTTAGGATCATGCATGGATTTCTAACATAGCTTCTGTTTTGGCTTGGAGTACTCGGTAAGTTTTATGTTTTAGCATCCTTGCATATGTGTGAGTGACTGCCATGATAGCATTCTTACTATGAGGCTAACTGTTTATGTGATATAACTGCCTGAATGCCTGTGGGTGAAGGTTGGGTTATTTGGATTGGAACAATTCATCAATTGTGAGTTTTAAGCCCACTTGAGAGTGGCAAAATCATGTTTTCTAAGCCCACCTAAGGGTGGCAAATCCACATTTTAGTCTACTTGCGAGTAGCAAACCATTTTTTAAAACAAACATGAGATGTTTCGTTCCAATTCAGGCGACCCAGTCTATACTTGTACGCTGTGCGCATCACATAGTAATTCTAGGCTAATAACCGGAATAATAACACATAATGCTTTCAAAAACTTGATATCATGGTTAGTAGAGGCCGATCTTTGATCGGGCGAGCGGGGGTGCTACGATGTGACCTTCCCCAATCATACTCAAGTTCCCTAGCCGAGGCAACTTTGGCGATGACAGACACGTGGCCTTAGGCAACGAGTCAGGGTTTCCTAAATTTCCCAAAATAAAATATTTAGGTGGCGACTCTGTATCTGGTAAAGCAGTCCATGTTTGGCACTTCTTTCAAAAAATCTGTTTTCAAAAGCGATTTGCCAAATTTGGACTCTTTGATGATTTATCGGTCTTGCATTGCACTCTGCGAAATTAGATACAGGACCGTGACACAAATTGAGTCCAAAATGTAGTGAGGCCTAAGGGCGCGTCTACAGTTGCGCTGAAGCCAGTATTAAGGATGTAGGCACTTAGCCTGTGTTAGGTGTCATTTAGCTGTGCCCACTTCTTTTCTATAGAAAACGTAGTTTGATTTGGATCTCCATCCCTTTATGATATTTGTGTGGTTAGCACTGCTTGTGGTTTGATTATATTATTATATTTCATTGCATATCATTTGAATTATTTCGTTACATTGCATATCATTTGCATTCTGCCCCTGAACTACGCTGGTTTGATTCCTTGCAAAGGGATACATAGGCAACCCTTGGGTTTAACCAACTACATCCGCATTTTGTTTATTTGCCCAAGTCTTACGGCCTTGTCAAAATGGGTTGTCTTCGAGCTTTGACATTCACTCCTGTCATTTTATGACTTCGAGCTCTGTCAAAGAGGTGCAACTGTAGACACTCCATTTTTTACTGCCCTTAAGACTTAGGCGCCACTGATTGATCACTCGATGATGAAAGTTATGCTATGTAAACGTTCGATTTTCTCAACAAGAAGAGCTTCTAAATCCCAACCTTACACCCCATTTTGACCAAAACTATTTTAGACCTTAAAACCTTCTTTTTCAAAATATTTTTTCAAATGCTTCTACGATATTTCGAGGCTCGCATTTCATTTAAAAGTTGCACTTTTCGGCAAACCAAGCAAGGACAAAGTGGAAATAAATGGAAGAGAGGTGAAATCTTTAAAAAATCTCTAAAACCTCTTATTTATAGGTTTGGAGTTGAAGAAAATAGGAAGGAAGGGAAGAAAACTAGTTGGGGAAGAAGTTGGGCATCAAACCGTTAAGGGAGAACTAAGCAACCTTCATTAAATCAGGCCTATCTCTTTGTACACTTAGACTTAAGTTGTGATGACACCACAATTAGAAAGTGGACTTCTGGGGCTTCAATTTAGACCCAAGACTCTCCTAAAGCCGAGTCCGGATGAAGGAGATATGGTCATTTGAAGTTAGGCATCAATCCGGTTAAGATAGAAATGAGCAGCCTTCACTAAAATAGGTATAGCTCTTTGCACACTTAGAATTTAGATGTTAGGCGACCACCATTGGAAAGTAGACTTCCGAGGCTTAAATTTAGACTCAAGAATGAACTAAAATCGAGTCCAGATAAAGGAAATATGCCCGTTTGAAGTCAGGCCTGAGAGTAGATTTTTATGGCTGGCAACCCACTATTTGTGGATGGCCGTCCACTATTAGTGGCTTGCCGGCCGCTACTTCTAGCCTGCCGGCCACTTGTGTAAAGCCCAGATATTTTGCCAGCTGTCCCCCAAAATCTCCAATTGTTCCTATATAGATATTTTCGACCTGAGAGGCTGTTTTTCTATACATACTTGACCTCTCCTCTTGTTTTTAGGTTAAAAAAAATTCCAAAAATTCCAAAACTTGAAATTCTCTCTTTATCTCTATCTCGCAACACACACACCTTACCCAAACACTTCCTAAACCAATATTGGAGCTCTCCTTGCTAAGACTATTGGGTCCAAATTTCAGCCATTGAGAGTGTAAGCTTTGTGGTTTGTGAACAAAAGTGTTACCTTGCTCCAAGAGGTATAATTTTGAGCATCTTTGCACCACTTCTTTTCTATATTTTCTTGCTGATTTTGAACTACTTTTCAACATTTTTTATGGGCTAAAGCTTGTGGTTTAAGGCTATTAAAGGTAGAATGATTAATCACCCTTCTTTGAACCTTGTTCTCTAAACTTTTACACTTGTGTTTCCCATATTTTCATCAACTTTTTTTGAGCTTTTTACCACTAAATTTCAAAGTTTTTCAGAGGTTAAAAATCATATTTTGAGGTCCCAAAAATGGAGGGGTTAGCCACCCCTCCTTTGGCTTGTTTACTAGCTTAAATTCTTCATTATTTTAGCTTAGTCTTTCAACTATTTTTACCTAAATTCCAGCACTGTTTTTGCTTACTTTAGGACTATTTTGGGCTATTTGTGTCATTTATGCTTTATATTACATACTTGTAGTGTAATGGTCCTCATAGGTTTGGTGGTTTAGGCCTTTGCCACCAACCTATTTGGGTTGATAGTGTTTATTTATGGTTTTCCATACTTGTTTTCATATCTAATCACCTCTGCAACCTCTCTCATTTCTTGGCTTTTTTCTTTACTTTGAAAGTTGTTTCAAACTACTTGCTTGTTTAAGCTTGAGATTGAGGTTGGTTTAATCCCTTTGGGGGTTTATTACCAACGGCATGACACTTCTCTCATGCCTGAAACAACTCTCTGTTTGATGCTCCTTTCCATTGGAGGACTTAAAGATCACTATTGGACTTAATGAACTAAGGAATGGTTGGTAATTAAAATGAAGTAATAAAATTGGAACTAAAAATGATACAAGATGATAATCAACTTGGTGTTCAATCGGACATTAATTGAACACATGAAAACTTGAGGCATTTCGTACTTGCTAGTGATGAAATGGTTTAAGTCTTCCAAGGTCAACCACTTCCCTTGATTAATTCATGATAGAGAGGAGGTTTGAGAGTCTTTCTTGTTGCATTTATTGAAATTGTATACCTTGGTTCATAGACCATCATGTAATGAAATTGCATTGATTAATGGCTTTCGAATCAAGCCTACTCCTCTTTTGACCTATTTGATGATAAGGAGAGGCAGGGTGAACAAATATATCTTGTGAATATTCTGTTTGTGCTCTGTATGCTTTCTGTTGCAGTAAGAGGAACCAGGCTTTAGTGGCCAGCATGCCACTTTTTTTGGCTGGCAGGCCACTTCTTTTGGACGGCAGGCTACCTTTTGTGGCCGGCCGGCCACTACTTCTGGCCTGCTGGCCACTTTTGTCAAATTGAGCAGCAACCTTTTTCGAACAGAACAGAGGAGTGACTGAGGTAAAAGATATTCTACTGTGCAATAGAAACATTCTGGCAGCATAATAGTGTGCTTTTCAGGTGGAAATCCACGCATGCATGAACATCCCTCGTTTCCTGGAGCTAATTAGTTAATTTAGTTACTTTATTTCATGTTGTATTCATGTTGTAATTAATTAGTTAGCTAATTAGAATTTTGTAATTAATTAATTAGTGTAATTAATTAGTTAGTTCTAATTTGTAACGATTAGCTAAAATAGTTAATTAGTTGTGATGTTGTAATAACTAGCTAGCATAGTTAGTTAATTTATTTTGTAATAGCTAGTTAGTTTATTCGGACCCTTTTGCATGAGGGCACAATTGTAATAATGTGTATGTCTTCCAACCCCACGTCTTTCTCCTTTTGATTTACTTGCTTATGATGGTTAGTTTTATAACATCATATTTCTTTTAGCATACTTCATGATTTGCTTCCACTTGTTTTGCATGCATCGAGACTTGGTTCATCATTCTAACAATGCATTGTCATTTAAATACTTCGTTAAATACGTGTTTAAACAGCATGCTATCAAATTGACTCACATGATATAATTAGTACTTGAGCCTATTAATTGCATTATTGCATGTGTTGCATTAGTCATGCTGTATTAGTTAGGGGCATGCATGCTTTCTAACTCTTTTGTTTCTTTTGGCTTGCCTTGGAGTATGAGGTGAGTATTTTTGTGCTTTAGTATATCGCATGCGTGTGATAATTGCCATGTCTAGCATGCTTGCCATGAGGCTAATTGCTTAAATGATGAATTGCCTGAATGTCTGTGGATGAAGGCTAATTGCTTGAATTGGAATAATTTGAGTAATGTACATATGCGATCACTTTTTCAAGTGGTATATATTCGAAACAATTTTCAAAAACAAACATGATATCAAGTGTTCCAATTCTTGCAACTTAGTCTATACTCGTGTGCGCAACACATAGTAAGTTAGCCTAATAAATCGGAACAAGAGCATATAATGTAAATAAGATTCACATCATGATTAGTAGAGGTCAATCTTTGATCGGGCGAGCGGGGGTGCTCAATTCATGACCTTCCCCTCTCATACCTAAGTTTCCGAGCTGAGACAATCTTGGTGATGACGGACACGTGGCCTTTGGCACTAGTTATAGTTTCTAAATTTTTCAAAAATATTTAGGTGGCGACTCTGTATCTGGCAAAGCAGTCAATTTTTGGCAGTTTGATTCAAAATCGATTTTCTAAAAGATTTGTCGGATTTGGACTCTTTAGTGTTTATCTATTTCACATTGCACTTGTGGGATCAGATTCAGAATCGCAGGAGTCCGATATTGTAGGGCTAGTCGTCCTCCGAAAGGGGCATGAAAAGTCGTGCTACAACAAGCAGCTAGGTCCACAAAAAACATGTCAAATTCACACATTCAAACACCAACCCCAACAAAATGGTCCACTACTACCAGCGTGTCCCACATAAATCCAAGTCTCTATGTCCACAAAGGCTACAACAACAAAGTATTAAACGACAAATTACCAACACCACCACGATATGGACATCAAATGTTAAACAAATATTTACAAAATGATTATACTAATTAGCCATGGGAAACAATTTCGTAAACCTAGACTGACACCCCCATAAAACAATTTACATGGCACAATAACTATTATTCAACTTGAACAACAATATATTTCACAGAACACTTATGTTTCCCTGACATCCACTCTGACAACGCCGATATCTACTGGTTAGCACGGACGGAGTTGTAAAATAGTTCGAACAACCCCTGCAACAAAGCCACATTAGGGTTTCTTACACAACATGAAATACCCACAGCCTAGCACATCCACACCGTATTGAATGTTCCCTTACTTGTTCACAATCCCACAAACCACGTACATACAATCCGCGCATAACAATTTGAATTTCAAAATACATAGCACAGCTAAACGGAACAATGTAAGGTTTCTTTGTCGCAATCACCATCCAAATTGTTTCCATTTTGGGGATTTTTTCTATCACGTGGATCGGGGAATACATCGTCTGGTTCGGGTCAACCGGAACGTGAATTGTTACCCAAGTTGCTCTATACTTCCGCGTGTGTACACGTCACTACTAAACCACCATACACAACCTGATGCGTGACCCACCCCCGCGCGTGTTACGAAGCTCCCCAACGTAAATACCTACTGGTGCGCTTTTTCAATCATTGTGACACATACACACCCAGTCCACGTGACCCATACAAAACAATGTCATCGGTCACCCGAAAACACCAACAATGGCAAAATAGTCAACAAACAAATTAAGGGACCACCCAGTCAACAAGAAAACAATGAAGACCTTACAGATTATGATTCCACAAAATGGGATTTACTGGTCAATTCCGCCCTCTTTTTTTAAAAAATTATTTTGAGATAAAAATAGTAGTAAAAAAGACTGAAATGCTTGGCAATTTGCTAAGAAAACATTAATTCTTTTGCTAGAGATTTAATTATTCACAAATATTTCGTAATGGTAATGGGTTGCAAGCATTCAATCAAGAGGTGTTACATAAACAAAATTATCGAGGTCCACAATATTTTTTTATCTCCTTACCTCTCATTTCTTGTTTTTTATTTTTATTTTTATTTGTGGGACTCGTTCTTCTATTTGCGTATCAAATTTTGAGTAAATATTCGTAACACTAATGTTTTAAGGGAAATTTGTGTATAATGCATTATCTTTTTGTTATCAAGAGAGTTTAGGTTAGTTGATATATTTATTTTTTTTCCAGTGAATTTTTCAATAATTTTTTCACACAAAAAGTTTATTTTATTAAAAGGATTTGAACAAATTTTAAAAATACATTTTTAAAAAAAAAATTACACTAAAGATTAAAAAAGAGTTAATAAAATTTTGACTTTTTTAATGATTGTCAAACAAATATGAATCTTGTTTAAAAAGTTAATTTTTTTTCTCAATTATCTTCTAAATAAGCTAAAATTAAATGATTTTGACTTTTTTTACTCTAATAAACAAAAAATGATTAAAAAAAGTCGGAAGCAAACAGAGGGTTGAGCTTTCTTCTTGGGAGAAATAATATTAGTACATTAGAAAGATTATAAATTGAAAATTACTAATGGTAGTTTTAAAAAATAATATTCAATTATGATCACTTTTATAAATAAACAAAATGTATCAATCGCATACTGGAAATGTATTGGCCAAAGTTCCATGAATCGTACTTATGTTTGCAAACTCAAAATCGTTAAGTACTTATGTATAATAAAAAATTGTTATATGAAAATAAAAATTATACCAATTTTCTTATCACTTGATTAAAAAAACAAAATGCAATGTATTTATTAAGAAATATTTACTAATAAATCTCATCTCACAAATAGTTATACTAATCCATCTCACTTTTGACATGTTAATCCGATAAGTCCTACTGGTGGAGAGGTTTATTTCTATGTGATCCTATTTCTCAAGTTTGATAGTGAGGCGTGGACGATTTTGCCCTTATAATTTTAAAGATTAGCTCATCACACTTTCTAAATCCGTTATGGTTCGGGTTATTGGTGTGTATTGCCTCAATCATAATCCAAAACGACATCCTTTTCAACTGCCTCAAGTGTGCCACACATACATGCGCAACACAATATTTACTTGAACAACATAAAATAACCAACACCCACATTCAATTCCAGGCACCCACATGCATTAACACTCAATATCTAAAACCCACACATCACCAATGCATAATGTGTCATCATGACACTACATGTGTTTGGTTTTGTGATTATGTGCTTCCAATATAAATTGTAAGGCTAATGCGCAACACATCACACTTCCAACACCAACGAACAAAATGCATACCCTATCAAACTCACAACACCAACGCCATATTTAATTTGTAGCACCCAACACATCAAAATCTGTGCGCAAAACACACACATCACAACCACGTACATGTCAGTTAGTACACATCACACACAAACATTTTTAGTTTAAGAACTACAAAACCCTAACCCCAACCACATACCTCCTCACACTTGACCACAACCAAACAATCCAAAACAAATGAACCCAAATCAATTACAATATTCAATAAACATTAAAAAAATACACACAACACCTAATCTCAAAAAATGAAGCCCCAACGTCCAATACAGGAGAAATTGTCATACCATGTACGTCATTGTGCCATATACATCAACTAAACGAAAAGCAACAGAGGGTCACGGCACATACCTTTATCTGCCATCGATACAGGCCACCAACAGGAACACTGAAACAAGAATAATTAGGTCTCGCCGTCTTCCACGCCTCCATCCTCGAAGTGTGAGGGCATCATGAACTAAATGTATCAATGTATCGATGTAACAACCTCAATGATTCAGTATATCTCTCTCATCCCCCTCGAATCACGAACAATATATACAACCAATTCACTTTTCAACTTTAGGAAACATACTAATTTAGGATTTTGCAAACGTTACTTAATCTTCCATTAGAAAGATCTCAAATTCAATTTGTTGTTGAAATGGAGCTAGTGCGAGTTATGTGACACATGTCAACTGAATCACTCAAGGCTGCAGTACAAAAAGCCTTAGTGTGCTCTCATATTTTGTGGCACCCAAAATGTGTCACGTGACTAACCTCACCCAAATAACTACGATGTATAAAACACCCTTATTGTACTCGACCGATGTGTGACACATGCACGCAGACCCACTTACCCAATTCCAGTTGTAATGCTTACACCAAACTTCCAACTTATGGCAATTGTGTCCTTTCACAATCGAAAGGACCAAATGGATCGTTAGAAAACAAATGGGACTAGTTGGATCATAAGAACAACATTTAGAATTTATTGGTAAAATTCCCGATTATTAATGTGAACCTACGATTTTGTGTGTAAGGTTAAAAATATATGATAATAAATGTATTTATATGTAGCACTACTCAATTATAATCTTTTGTTAAAGTCATTAATACACTTTTGATGAGTACCAAGCACTCGTTTGGGAAGAGGTTACAGGGCTAAAATAGTCACAAAAAAATAAAATAAACTAAAAAATCAATAAGACAAAATATCACATCGAAACCATAATTATTTTATTTTTTCTCTCACAAAAGTCAAAAAGCCAAAAAGTCCATCACAAACAAGGCTTTTTAGCCTCAGGCTAAAATAGCCTAAAAGCTAAAAAAATTAAAGGGAGACTTATAAGTCCTATTTCGGACACTTATACTATGTTAAGTCCTGTGTAATTTCTTATAGAGTTTCAAGTCCTATTTAGATAGGAATGTATTCCACAAGATCCTATGAGTAGTAAATAAATGGTATTAATTATACACTATAATGGCAAAACTATATATAGGAAATTGAATATTACCATAGATCACATTCAATTTAAAAAATAAAAAACCTAGTAAGTTTGCGAAACGTAACGTGACACGTTACGTTACGTTACGTTTATATAGATGTCACGTCACGTTACGTTTATATAGGTGTCACGTCACGTCACGTTACGTTACGTTTATGTACGTGTTACGTTACGTTTCGCAAATGTGTATTTTGAAATTCAAATTCACATCCATATAGATATGATCTATGATAACATTCAATTTCCTATATATGGTTTTACCATTATTTATGATATTAATAACTAATATTGAGGGTAAATGTGTCAACAAATTTCACACAAGACTTATGGGAACATAAGTTTTTTAGTAGGACCATGTGTAGCATAAATCTCCCTAATAGGACTTATAAATAATTTTTCCAAAATTAAAAAACTAACTCACATCTCAAACGAACTTTAATACATTTAGAAATATTGATTTATTTTTAACGATTGAAGTCAATTAATTACCATTTAATTTCAATTAATTGTTTATTTCAAAAATAACACGCTTGGTTCTATTTCAAATGATTCCACATTATTTCTTCCTTTTTATTTTCTTTCCTTTCTTTTATTCCATTCAATTTTAGTTTTATTTTTATTTTCTCACACGATTTTGTGCAAGGGCCAAATTTCTTGTGATATCGGATCATTAGCAAGATATGAGGATATACAATTACAAACTTGCTTTAGTGAAATCCCTTAGAGCCAAATTAGCCCACAAATTAGAATTAACCACTCAAACAAACAATCTGCAGTCAAATATTATTTAAAAATTCATCAAAAATGACAAAAACAAAACAAAACAAAACTACTAAAATACTATTTTCAAATAATAATAAATTTCTAACTTGACAACAAATTTTGGAGCCAGCATTACCCACCATTACCTTGCACCTCCCTTCTCCCTCCCCTGCCCATCCCATCATTGACCACCAACTAGGATTGATTTTGGGCAAAATAGTTGTTTTGTGCCTTCGAAAATTGAAAATTAAAAAATAAATAAATAAAGGCCTTGAATTTTTTATTAACTATTATACTCCCCCCCCCCCCCCCCCCCAAAACACACACAAAAAAAAAAAAAAAAATCACTTGAATTTGAAAGACCCCAACAAACTTTGGAGAGGATTCAAAACTAATAGATGGCTAATGTAATGAATTATTAAAATTAATAGATAATTATACCAATTGATACGATGAATTATTTGAATTAATGGAGGGTTATTTGTCAAATACATAGATTGCATATAGAAACGATTATTTATACTAATTACAGTTATTTTTGGAAAAATAAACTTCTCAAATTTAAAGTTAATTAAACAATACATTCGGTCAATTATGTCACAAGAATATTTAATGGACTATCAATTTAATCCATTGAAAAGGATTTAGTTAATAAGTTGAATATGATTAACACTCTAAGTTCAAATACAAGAAGGGACAGTTTATTCACTTTTAATTTAGTACTTGAGCTTGAATAATTTTGATTATTTATTTTTATTGTAAACTTTGTTATATATTTGAGTAAATGTTAGTAGTTATATATGAAAATAACCATTTGGTAAGTATGGTCAGATACCTACGAAAAAATATATATATTTATGAGAGGCTCCATGTCAAAAGTTCGTTTGAGCCTTAAAAATGTGAGTTGGCACTAACATGACATCACCAAACACACATTGCCACCCAAACCTTCATGCCAAACTTCATTTTAGGGTTTCTAAGAGTCCCGGATTGATAAAAACATTCATACCTTAAGCACATTGGAAGTACTGCCATAAGCAATACATTTACAGATGAAAGATACACACACAAAAAAAAAAAAAAATGCATTGCTCAAACCACACTGCCAATGCATTGGAAGAAGAGTGTCTTGATTAAAAGCAAAGTGAAAGGGATATCCAGGGAGTGACAAATATTAACTTGGGACCGATTAATGAAAGGAAATGGAAGTCTCTTTGATGCAAAGGACACATTAGACACTCATTATAATTAGGAGTTTCATTTCATCTCATCTGGAGCAGATTTTTTACTCACTGGCATTTCAATATCATTATAAGTCGAATACCTTGAATTCTCAAGCCTATCTCCTTGACCCCAGATAGCATAAGCCTCCTCTCCATGAGCAGCTTCGTCACCAATCTCTAAATCTTCATCAGACATTCTCAGAGGCACAATGACTTTCACTAGAAGGCATATTAAGCTTGTGCTCACAACATTAAGTACAACTATAAACAGAATACCAATTACTTGAACCCCAATTTGTCGAAACCCTAAGTGGATATTTTCCTTTCCCATGTCAAAGCCATAGAATAGGCCAACATACTTATTATAGTCTTTGTAGAACAAAAAATTTAGCCTTGGTTCAGCTAAGAGACCAGTGAGGATTCCTCCAAGGCTTCCTGCAATGGCGTGTGTGTGTAGAACAGCCATTGTATCATCGACTTTTTGAAGGAGCTCAAACTTTTTATGGACAACCATCATAGTGAACCACGGAATGGATCCTGAGCAAATTCCCATTAGTATGGCTGCCCATCCTTGTACAACACCTAAATCAAATTGCAAACAACATTTATTTTTATTTTTTTAAAAATCAAATTCACATAAATCATCATACATATGCAAATTCATGTATTTGTCCCAGGTCAAACATTTAACTATGCAACTAAAATATATAAAAAATAAATAAAAATGCAGCCTTTGGTTCTAGCAGCCATAACAGCAATTTGGTGCAGCTTATGAAGCTGCTTATAGCTTATTTTATTTTGAAAACTGTAGCAAAGTGTTTGATGTAGCTTCTATTTATATTTTGTGAGGTAAAAATAGCTTAAATAAGTTGATCATAGAGAGGCAAATAGAGCGCCTTTAGCTTTTATTTTTTATTATTAACTTTTAGCTTGTAAATAATTGCACTAATAGGCTCAATGTAAAGGCTTGTTACGGGTAATACTATATAAGTAGGATTTTTGTACAAAAAATATATACAAAATGAAATAGTCTTTTAGGGCCTGTTTGTTTTCAGAGGTAAAATGGAGGGGATTGATAGTGAAAATATTAATAGTAAGAGAATTGATAGTGAGGGGATTAGTAAAATTATGTTTGTTTTGATGATAGTTGTTAGTGTGGAGAATTGTTAAATTATTTTTGTATAAAATAATAAAAACAAATAAAATTATGATTTTTACTTAACAAAAAATATAAAATCATTAAACATTAATGTTCAAAAAAAATTCCCACCATATAAAAAAATAAAAAAATTGCAGTTGACCAGCCAAACGTCCCAACGGATGACCGGTAACTCACTAAGCCGACGGACTATTTTCTAATACCATTTCTTCACCCAGACTAACAATCCGCTCATATGAACGGACTATCAATCCGGAGGGCCACAAACAAAACAAACGTGAGCTAAGCTCACTGTTCATCCATCACAGTCCGGAGTGGACTGCTACTTACTCCGGAAGACAAACAATGCCTTAGTCTTTTCTTTTATAACCAAAACACCCATCATTGTAATTCAAAATTGCAAGTATGCCACAGACATATATCATAATGTATGTGTTTTTATGTGTAAAAATTATATTTGTTACTCACTTTCCAATTATTACTATAGTGGCAAATATGAACACATTTGTCAAGTATCAAGTTACTAAAAGTACCGGCTGCAGGGGTGATGCAAACTAGACCGGTGATCATGCCTTGCACTGCACCAATTATGGAGGGTTTTTGGAAGAAGATGACATCAAGGATGATCCACGTCAATATGCTTGTCGCGGCACATACATGTGTGTTCAAGACAGCCAACGAGGCGTCAGTGCTTACGACGCTAGGGCCTCCTCCATTGAACCCAGTCCAACCCATCCATAGCAATCCTGCTCCTGCCATCATAAGTAGGATGTTGTTTGGAGGGAACCTTTCCCTATCTTTGGTTGTACGAGGACCAACCTGCAATTCAAGAACTTTCCATACTATAATCAACTCATAACAAAAAAATTAATTTTCTTTACAAGTTTTTATGAGTTAATGCCAAATAGTAAGGAAGAATTATTGCCCTCAATAGTGCTTCACCTCAAACATTATCATTGGCATTTGCAAAGTATTTTGCTTTTAGAAGCAAAAATTGCTTTGGTTAGTGATTTCAAGGCCAAATTAGTACTTGTTCAAACATTAGAGATGCTATAGAGCTTGAAAAGTTGTCAAAAAATAAAATGTATGGACCATATTCATTATGAATGTGACCAACATCACACACTAACTTTGAATCTACACCATATAATTCATTTTACTGTTTCTTCCCCTTAGTTTTTTCTTTCAAATGTTAGTATGGGAACATTCAAAAGAAGATAAATATGGAAATACACAAGAAAACATCTATCATGATAAAGAAAAATTATAAGTGCACGAAATTTTATCACAAAACCGGATACAACCCTCTCACATGAGGTGAGACCCATTTGATCAGATTCTATGCACGTAGAAGAACTGATAATAAAATGTGAAGAGAAAAAAATGATCAGTGAAAGCACTTTCATACCCAATATGCTGCTGTGAAACCGGCTACTCCAGAAGACAAATGGATCACATAACCACCAGAAAAATCAATGATGCCCATCTTATACAGAAAACCTTGTGGACACCAAATGCTAAATGCTCCAAAAGTGTATGAAAAGGTTAGCCACAGAGGCACAAAAAGCATCCAGGCATAAAAATTCATCCTCCCCAACAAGGCTCCGGCGATCAGAATCAGAGTAATAGCTGCAAAAACGCATTGGAAAAACACCATTGTCGCGTTAGGAAACATGTTAGTGGAATCCTGATCAAGGAGAAACGCTTGGTCCAATGCAACATTAGCCTTCCCCCAAAACGGAATGAGTTTTTCCCCAAAAGACATCTGATATCCCCAACCTACCCAACAAACAAATACACACGCAAAAGCATAGAGTGCCATAAAAGCTGAATTCACAGCCCATTTCTTCTTCACAGCACCTCCATACAAAAGTATGAGTCCTGGGACACTCTGAAGACCGACAAGTGTAGCAGCCACAAGCTGCCACGCATTGTCCCCCTTGTTCATCCAATCTGGGCTCGCATCATTGGTTGCCAAGTTAGAAGGGAGGGGGGCTGAGATATTCATTTTTTTTTGGGGGTAAGTCACTCTCTAAAAGTGAATATTCATGTCATGGTATGCTGAGTTTATATAGATCAGAAACAGATGAGTTGTCACTATGAGGGTATTTCTATATTTGTCATTATTTGACAATAAAACCTTATTGTATACATATAAATATGCTTTTTTTCATAGGTGTCTTCGCTAAGACAAGCTTTGAAATTGGAAGTATTGCAAAAAATGAAACATTTGAGCGACATTTTCAAGGGGGGCATTGTGTACATCAATGTGGTATGTCCAACATGAGACTGTTTTCCACAGAAAATTGGCAGCTTATTGTTGGTGGAGATGGGTAATTTAGTGATTTATGAAGATTTGAATCCGTTTGGTAATCCTCTCAAAATATAATTCTACTTATTGATTTGAGTGTGTTGTTTGTTTGGAGCTTTTAAATCATAATTCTACACCTATTTCTCAAAACTCAATTCAAAATATAATCATTATTTTTCAAAACTCATAACCAAACACATAACTCAAAACTCTTTTCAAAACTCAATTCAAATCAATATTTAAAATTTTTAAATATTTTAAATATTTAAATATTTTAAAAATATTTTAATTTTGTTAAGATTTGAAATATTTTAATATTTAAATATGTTACGATTTTTTTAATTTTTAATTTTTTTGAATATTTTTAAATATTTTAATTTCAAAATATTACGATTTTAATCTTTTAAATTTTAAAATATTTTATAAAAATAAATTCAAACTCTATTTTATAAAAATATTTTTAAATATTTTAATTTTTTTGTTATGTATTTGGTTACGATTTGAGTGTAGAATTGTGAAAGTAGTATAGAGTTTCGAGTTATATGTTTGGTTATGAGTTTTAAAAATAATTTCTTAATAGAGTTTTGTTTTATGTGTTTGTTTACGATTTGAGTGTAAAGTTTTTTAAATTTAAAATATTAACATTTTAAATTATTTAAAATTTTTGAATATTTAAATTATTTAAATTTTTACGATTTAAATTTTTTGAATATTTATTTTAATTTTTTACTTATTAAATTTTTTAGATTATTTAAATTATTAAATATTTATGATTTAAATTTTTTGAATATTTATTTTGGAAAAAAATTATTTCCTTTGTAGTATTTTCAATTAAAAAATTGATTAATGTTATTTTCTGTTAATAATAATTTTTTTTAATTGAATTTTAAAAAGAATTTAGTTATGAGTGTTGATCAGAATTTTCAATAGTGTAAAAGTAGTGTGTTTTGTTATGAGTTATAATAATTTGAATTAAGTTTTGAAAACTCTTTCCAAAACTCATAACCAAACAAATTTTCTTACTTCACATGTCAAATCAAACTTTTAAAACTCAATTTCACATTCAATTCAAAACTCAATTCAACACTCTATGCAAAAACCATAACCAAACAAATTTTTTACACTCAAATCATAATTTCACAACTCATAAACTCAAAATACAACTCATACTCTCAATCATATTTACAAAACTCTACCAAACGCAACCGAAGGTTTTTTTTTTTGGCTTCCTTTTGTAAACCCAGAAAAATATGAATAATTCTACATATACTAATAATTTTACTAAAAATACAAGAGGCCAAATATGATTGGTTGTCAAAAAAAATTATGATGTTTAAACACCCAACGATGTTTAAACATGTATGTTCTTGGTAAGATGTAACATTGCTCAAAAAAAATTTATACATGTGAAGTGTTTTTTTTGATTGAATAGAGGAAGTGATGTTTACAAGGTTGCAGTGGTATAGGATTATGAGTCTGACTTTGAAGCAATCTTGTTTGTTTGGGTGGCGAGCCAAAAATATAAAGAAGATATAAATTTTTATATCACTGATTTTTGATATTATTTAGTAGGGTTAATCATGTTTTTGTTTTCAAAGTATTTATAAGTCTTATTTCATTTTGATTCTTAATATTTAAATTGCATTAATATGATGCCAATGTATGAAAGTGTTTTAATTTGATCCGTCATTGTTTAAATTACATCTAGTAATAGAATTAGATTTTAGTCTCCAAATCTTTAAATTATGTCTATTAACATAATTAGACCATCTTTTATACATTGGTGATGATATTGACACAATTTAAATATTAAAGAGTAAATTGAAATAATTTTATATATTAAAGATCAAATTTACACAACTTAAATGTTAAAGACCAAAACGACATACTGCTAAAACCTTGGGGACTGAAAAATGTAATTAATAATCTTATTTAGGCCTCAGTGAAAATTTTAACTAAGGCTCAATTTGGGAAGAAAGTTATAAGTGGCGTTTTGGCTTTTTGCCAAAACGCAAAAAGTGACTTTTTTTGGCCATAAATTGATTTGGGATGTTGGTTATAAGCCAAAAGAAAAATTACGAAATTACCCTCCATAGGTGGAAAATGAAAGGGTAAAAATGTGTAATTTTTCAATTGGCTAGGGATACTTTGGTCATTTCATTATGATTTGACATTATAAACAAATATTAATCAAAAAAAGTCAAAAGTCACTTTTTACCAACTTCCCAAATCAGTTGTCTAAAAAAGTCAAAAGCTTGGTTAAAAGCTAAAAAATTACTTTTTACCATCTTCCCAAAACAACCCTAAAACATCAATCATTCTCCTTATTTATTTGTATATCTTTGCATTAAATGTCAAAAAATCATCAAAAAAGTGAGTTCTTAAACGCGTCTAGTATAACTTTCTATGTGGATATTTATGACAAACTGGAGGAGTTCAGATCATCTGCCGTAGTCTTCTGCAATGCTTCCTGCTGTGGTTACAAAACGACGTCGTTTTGTAATTAATTTTTTTTTTTTTTTTTTTTTTTGGGTGTGTGTCTTTCCCCCTGTTCTTTTCTCTCTCATTGTTGAGAACCCTAAATCATGAAACAAGAGAGGTGAACAGAGACAGGTTGAGGGCGAAGCGAGGAGCTTGAAATCTGGGCAATTTCATGAGGGATAGATCCCTCATGCAGCTCAATCTTCATCACCCACAAAGCAATGTTCATAATGTTCATGGTTTTGTAATCCAATGAATGGCATGATCTATGGTAAATATGATGATGACCATCAAGTCATTACAATTATTCATGTCCCTCTCCTGTTAGTTGGTTCTCTCTTCAATCTGTTTGTTCATCCTTAGTGGTTCTAGAAACCCATTAACCCAGAATTTCAACACAAATGACCAAGTTCATGGTGATTCAAAAAAAGAGAGTTTAAAGACACACCATAGCTATAGAAATCTGGGCAATTTCATGGTCCCAAATTTTGGAAACATAGATTTTTCCGATTCATTTTCAAGCTTGGCAGGATTGCAGTCTGGTAGATCTCAACCCCACAAAACTCAAGAAGTCAAACCCACTTAAACCAAACCCATTTACAACAACAAGAAATCAAACCTAACCTCGCCTCGCCGCTGCCGTTGCCGTTTCGTCTTACCGACTTCACTCCTTGAGCTTCGTCTCTCTCCTCTCCTCTGTTCTGCTTCAATCGGGTTAGGGTTGTGATTGATGAGAGAGAAAGGAAAGAGGGGGAAAGGAGAACAGGAGCCAAAAAAAAAAAAAAAATAATAATAATAATAATTCAAAACGATGCCGTTTTAAAATCACCGCAGGAAGTATTGCAGGATAGCACGGCAGATGATCCGAACTCAAACTGGGGTGCCTATTGTGGCCATTGCTATGTTGCCAATGGAGCCTATTTTGGAACATATTTTGATCATTTTAGTATTTCATTTTTTAAAATATATTGAATTTAATATATTTATACAAAATAAGTTGATAAGACATTGGTAATCTTTTCGTCAAATTACATTTGTGTACAAAAAATAAAATGGTAAATGTGATTCGAAATATAAAATTGAATATAAATATAATTTGATGAAAGGGTTATCGATGTCAAATCAACTTAATTTTTTACAATATATTTTATTTAATATATTCTAAAAAAATTAACAATATGAATTATCAAAATAACTACAAAATGAATCCCATTGGCCATAGAACCGTGTCCTTGTGCACCGAATAGCAACCACGCATCTCCTATTTATCATTACTTATTTTGTTAAAAACAATTAAATTAGCACAAAAATAAATAATATATAACAGTTGTCAAAAATAAGATTTATTTTTTATTTTTTATGTCTATTCACACAAAAAGCCTGCTAGTTGTGCCTATTCACTGGATAATTTTTATTTTTTTTAATTTTTTTTTGTCACATTTTCTTTATTCTAGTATATAAGCAGCCACTCATAACTTTGGTCGATTTTTAACTTCTTTTTTTTTAGGGTTGGTTTGGGATGTTCTAAAAAAGTGTACTTTTTCACTTATTGACTTATATGGGTTGGGTTTGATGTGATGTGTTAGAGAAGTGATGTGATTTAAATAAGATGATGTGACTTAAATAGGATAGTAACTTTTTGACTTTTTGAATTTTTGTATTATTTAGATCATGCCAAACTTGGCCTTAATCTATTTGTATGGGGAGGGGTACCAACTCGTCAATTTCGATGAGTGAGTTGGCGGCAGATTAAGGTTAAGTTTGGCATCTTCAAAAAAATTTAAAAAGTTAAAAAGTCAAAAAGTTATTATCTTATTTAAGTTACATCATCTTATTTAAGTCACATCACATCACTTCTATATCACATCACTCCAAACCCAACCCATACCCAATCCATATTTCATAAAAAGTCAAAAAGTACACTTATTTAGGACACCCCAAATAACCCCTAAAAATAAAAACTAGTATTTTAATTTAAATCTTATTAGCTCCGTTTGGCAAGAGACAAAATAGGTTATTTTAGTCACAACAAACAAAACATCATATTCAATCTATAATTATTACACTCTTCTCTCACAAAAAAAGTTTAAAAAGCCAAAAAGTCATTCCCAAATCAAATTTTTTAGTCCAGGCTAAAATAGCCAAAAAAATTAAAAAGTTAAAAAGCCAACCCACTTCCCAAACGGAGGCAAAGAAGTATATGTATATTCTCACATAATATAAAATTTTTATTATTATATTAGATTTTAAGCTTTTGTCAGACATGTGAGTTATATATATAATAAAAAAAAATTATGTCACGTGATTGTTAATATGCCATTTTTTTGTCTAAATTTTAACAAAAATTAGTTTCAAAAGTAAAGTGAGAAAAACTTGAGAAAATAAACAAATTTTAAGAGCTAAAGTGAGAAAATTGTAAAACATAAAGGAGGCAAATTATAATTTACTTTTTATTTTATAACTAAATAATATAAAAATTAAAATTAATATTTTACAAACTGACGGACTGAGCTAAATTGGATTAAAACTCTTTATTCCAAGCCAAACTCAAAAATTAAATAAGTTTAAAATCTCAACCCAATCTCACTCTATAAACTAGGCTATGTTTGGAAAAAGAGGATTGTACGCAAAAAAAATAAAAAAAATATTATAAGTTAGCACATTATTCCCACTATTTTTTTTATGTTCTTCTATAAAAATTAAAAAAGTCGAATTAAAATAGTCAAATTTCAAATAAAATCTAAATATATATATATATTTTTTTAAATCCTAAAAATACTAAAACTGAGTTGGGTGAGCCGGACAGTGGGCCATTGGCCACCCTTAATTCAAACATAGAATTAGGAGTGTAAATTGGCCCAGCCTGACCTATGTTAGGTCGTGCGGGCTCCCGCCAAATTTCAAACCGGGCCGAGTTAGTCAATGAACCATAAAATTAGGCCCAATTCCAGGCCCAATGAGGCATTTGGGCCTTAGGCAGGCTAGCAGGCTGAGCCTCGAATCAAGCCAGCAAGCCTAGGACTGGGTTAGGGCTCGGGCCGTGGCTAACCATTTATTTATTTATTTATTATTATTATTATTTTTCTCCACCAAAAATGACACCGGGCCTTTGGCCAAGTCTTGAGTGGGCCTAGAGCAGGCCAATGGGTCGGGATAGGCAGGCCAAGTCGGGCTCCATAACACGGCCCATGCCTAGGGTATTGAGTTAGGTTTGGGCCCAGGCTTGGCCAAGCCAACCCAAGCTATAGGTGAATTTTTGGGAGACTACCGACTTGTAACCCAAATTTACACCCCTACATGAGAGCCGGAGTAAAATAATTCTTTTTTTCTTTTTTTCCCTCTTTCAATTCATAAAGAAGTTTATTTAAAAATTATTTGCCTCTTAAAAAAGCCTATAACATCCCATCTATAGGTTGAAGAATATTATATTCCATTAAATTAACACTTATTACAATCCAAATTGATGCAAGTAGTTTGAATGTTTAATGTTACGTGGTTCTTTGTCCTAAAAAATAATAAAATTACAATCCAAATTAAGGCCTATTTCATACTCACCATACAACTTAACTTATTGATTTAAAATAAGTTGAGAAAATTTTATTTTGTCTTTTAAATTATTACTTAATAATAAATTCGACCCCCCGTCTTTCTAATTATATCAGTTTTTACACTTATACTATACTATTTTGAAACAATTTGACTCTTTCCTTTAGATTCCGTCTAAATTAGATAGAATTTGTTTATGTTTCAAAATTATATCTAAATATCAATTAGACTCTTGAATATATTAAAAAAATAAATTTAGATATCTAATTAATACATTTTTACCTCAAAAAGTAAGAACAATAAATTTTTCAAAAAAAAAAGAAAAAAGAAAAAATGACAAACAAACCACAAAGTTTGACATTTTAACAAAATAAATTTTTAATTTTAACAATTTAAATTTTAAACTTTTGATTTGTTTTCAATATAAACCATTTGTCTATTTTTGTAAACCGAAGGAAAAATAGTATTTTAATTATTAAACTCAATGTAAATGAATGTAGATATATATAAAATATCTAACAGGTTCGAATCTCACTCCCTGCTGTGCTCCTGGCGGACCACTGGAGGTTTACCCGGTCGTTAACTTCAGGGCCCCGAGATTAGTCGAGGTGTGCGTAAGCTGGCCCGGATACTCGGTTATCAAAAAATATATATATATATATATAAAATATCTAAAATATCATTTCCATTGAGTTTAATATCTAAAATATTTACTTTTCTATCGATTTTACTAAACAAAAATCGACAAACAGTTTAGATTAAAAATAAATCAAAATATTAGTGTTTAAATTGATAAAATTTAAATTTTAGGGTTTATTTTGTTACAACGCTTAAGCTTTGGGTTTTTTTTTTTTTTGATTCTCAAAAAATATTAAAAAATATAAAAAGCCTCATTTAAAATTATCTCTTTAACTCTCAAATTACCTCGAGCCAATCCTAAGAAAACTAATTAAACTCAAAATTTCTAATTTATTTCTCTCTCTCTCTCTCTCTTAACAATTGTAACTAGTTTATCTTCTACCACCTGCAGTAGTGCATTAGTTTTGACATCTTTAACCTTATTAAAAGAGAGGTGTATGTAATTATATTAAAACTACGGGTCTTTTTGTTTTTTTCTCTTAATCTCAAGGGCCTTATTTAAATGATGTAAGCTTATTTTAAGAATAAAATTTCATTTTGTCCCAAAAACTATCACTCAAAAGCCAATTTAGCCCTTATTATTTTAATATTATCAATTTTACATCTAAGAGATTGTTTGGGATAATTTAAATAAATATATTTTTTTACTTTTTATAAAAAGATATACAAAAAAATATATAATGTGACTAAAATAAGTGTACTTATTTAGGGAATGCGAAACAAATTCTAAATTATTTAAGTTTGGTTTAATTTTATCATGCCGTTAATTAGTTGTCATCTATAATTAAATAAAAGTTGTTGACTTGACATTAAAACTTTTAATTAGTATTTTATATATAGTTTAAGAAATAAAATGATGTTTTAAATAAAATTTCAATCTCACATCAATAACTTTCATTTAATTTTAAGGGCTATTTGGGGAAGATGGTTATAATCAACGTTTTGATTAAAAGTTGATTATAATCACCTTTTTTGTGAGAGAGAGAAGTGGGTTATAATCTGGGAAGTAGATTATAACCCACTTCCCAAAAGAGGGCTAAGTCAACGGTGAAGACTTAAATTAAGGGCCGGTTTGGCAAGTGTAAAAAAAATCAAAAAATTAAAAAGTTACCAAAAAAGTTAAAAAGTTATCACTATTCACAAAAAAAAATTAAAAAATTAATATACAAATATTAAAATATAAATCAACTTTTTGGCCCATCAATGTCTGATGTCAAGCGAACTGCAGGGAAAGGGGAAAAAAAAATTACATGTGTATATTCATTAAGTTGGATGCTAAAGTTGGGCCCATAAGGGCACACCATGGATCCCGTTTTGATAATCCGAACCTTCAAGATGTAGAATTCATCAAGTACTATATTCTTTAAAAAAATCACGTCTATCAAATATCGCTAACTATATGATGAAATCAGTTTTGTATAAAAATTGGATGGTGTTATAGTTAATAGTTGACAAAAAAAAACTAACACGATCAGATAGTTATCGATATCCAATCAACGTGATTTTTTGTAAGCACATAGTACTCGATGAGTTTTACACATTGCACGGTTCTGATTAGAAAAACGGGACTCAATCAAAGCCCGAAAAGGAGGCAATTTCTTCCAATGTGTTCACCCCGCCGACTGATTGCCAATCCGTACAGTGTACTATGCTATCTTCTCCTACACACTTATTTATACAATTTTTTAATACACATTTTTTCATAAAAAGTCAAAAAATTAACCCAAACATCCATATTTTTTTCCTCAATTTTTTAGTTTAAAAAGACAAAAAATACACTTATTTAAGTTATCCCAAACAACTCTTAATTTTTTAGTGTTAGTTGAGAATAAAACAAAATTTTAATAATATTATAAATTCATATATAACTATTTGAGAATTATAAAAAATTCTTATTTTGAGATTTATATTTATTATACATATAAATTTTATATCACACAAATTAAATCTCAACGACATAATCTTATTCCGATAAATACTATAGAATAGTGGATTACATAGAATTATTCAATAAAAATTTCTCTTATTTTAACCAATCTTCTGTGACATTTTTTGGTCATCAATTCTGACTTTAACTACTAGCAATCTAACCACCGGAGGTGACTTAGTAAAGAAGGCAATCATTTTTATATGGATGTGTTAAGTTTGATTATTAAGAAAACAAAATATTGACTTTATTTAGTTGATTCTCTGCAAAGAATTAAGAGTGTTGGCGGTTCGGTTGCAGTCGGAAAATCTTTAGTCTGTTATTCGGTCGCTGAATTGACAGATTAGAAAAAATGAATCCGCATTCATCAGCCGGATTGACGAATGCAGATTAAGCGAATAGATGTGAATCGGTTTGGCGGTTTAAACTTTTACAAATTTTGAATATAATATAACAATTTATTAACATTTTTTTTTATAACAATCCAACTCAACATAACTAAAAGATTTACCAATAATAAATACATATAAGAAAACCATGCATTATCAAAATTATTTTATTATTTTTTTTATATTCGAAAACTATTTAATTTGATTTTTTTTAAATAAAAAAATTAAGTTATATATTTTTCACACAAAAATACCAAATATTAACACTTGTCATTTGATAAAAGGATTTCTAAATTGAAAATAAATTAAAAACACAATAGAATATTCAATTTTTTTTGAATTGAAAATACAAACAAAATATTTAAACAAATTAAAAATACAAAATCTTACAAATTATTAAGATTATTCGCGATTTAACGATTTAATTACGGTCAAAGGATTCATCTAAAATGTGACGGATCAATTCAATTCAATCGATTTAGACAAATCAAAATATCGACTATACACCCCTAATTTCAATCAATTTTTAATCTCTTCTGTAATAGGTGATTGAGCTCTGAGGCCCTGTTTGTTTCACTGGATATAAAATAGAAGATATAATATGATGCGGGATTTAGTCAGGATATATAATGAATACGATATAGGTATTGAATAATATATCTCCCAATTCATGTTTGTTGACTTGATATATAAGATTGGATATATATTATCCATGTTTGTTTTACAAAATATATTGTGGGATATAAATAAGTAATTTTCAAAATTGCCCTCATAATATTATATTATATTATATTAAATTAAATTAAATAATATTATATTATATTAAATTCAAAATTTATATTAAACTATATTATATTAAATTAAATTAAATTCAATAATATTATATTATATTTGACATGGACAAGCCCACAAAGACCATAAACCACTATAAACAATCCAAGCCCATCAATCGGAGCCCAATACATAACCCAGCCGATGAAGTCCAGAACAGCTGGAATCCAACATGGCATAAAGAACCAATGGCATTCAAACACGTGGCAGGTGAAGGACGAGCCACGTCAGCAGACAAAGATCTGCAAAGTTATTGTCACTGCACATCACCATTAATGCAGTCCATCACAGCATTTATTACGACAACACCTCCCCGTCGGAACAGGACCCCCTTACCCTGAACAAGGTAAGCTACAACATAGACTTTCGGCGAGGAGGGCAGGTCGGAAGAAACAGCGAAATGATTACCAAAGGATATAAGCAAACGTTGAAGACAATGAGAAGATTAGCTTTCTATCTCTAATCCCTCCTTACATCCTACTTCTCTTTCTAACTTGCTCGTCGGAGGGTTCACTGGGGGACTACCCCGTTCCCCGTTGAACTTGTTTGTAGGTAACTCGGTGGGTTAAACCATTTCTACGCGGGCTTGAGGAGCTTGGACAAGTCCGATCCATCCACAGGAACAGACTGTATTATCAATATTAAATTCAAAATTTGTATTAAATTAAATAAAATAATATTATATTATATTAAATTAAATTCAATAATTATATTATATTAAATTCAAAATTTGTATTAAATTATATTATATTAAATTAAATTAAATAATATTATATTATATTAAATTAAAGGGTTGTTTGGGGTGAATCCGGATCGTCGGTTGCGGTTTCCTACCGCCGTTTCCTGTCGCCCCCAAAACGACGTCGTTTTTGGGGCAAATTTTCAAAAAAAAAAAAATCGCAGAGGAAGAGGGAGGAAGGAGAAGGAGAGGGAGGGAGGAAGGAGGGAGGAGGGGGGGAGGAGGAGGAAGCAGCTCAGGCTGCGAGCTCACCGTCGCAGCTCATCCCTCGCCGTCCCTCGTCGCTCGTCGCAGCACCTGTGACCACCGTCGCCTCCGCCTCCGTCCATCGCCTCCGTCCCCTCCGCCTCCTCCTCTTCCCCCTATATTTATGGCCCCCTCCAGTCCGGCCCTTCCCTTCCCTTCCTCCTCCTCCCCCCCTCCTTCCTCCCCTTCCTCCTTCTTCCTCTGCGTTTTTTTTTTTTTTTGAAAATTTGCCCCCAAAACGACGTCGTTTTGGGGGCGACAGGAAACAGCGGTAGGAAACCGCGACCGACGATCCGGATTCTGTTTGGGGTGTCCTAAATAAGTGCACTTTTTGTCTTTTTAGACTAAAAAATTGAGGAAGAAAATATAGATGTTTGGGTTAACTTTTTGACTTTTTATGGAAAAATATGTATTAAAAAATTGTATAAATTAGTGTGTATGGAAAAATTAAGATTGGGAGTTGTGCAGCCGTAATTTTTAACTTTTGGTGAATAGTGAAAGCTTTTTAACTTTTTGAGTAACTTTTTGACTTTTTGACAACCTGCCAAACTTGACCTAAATTCAATAATATTTATATTATATTAAATTCAATAATTATATCATATTAAATTCAAAAAACATATTAAATTATATTATGTTGATAGACAAAAGGGTAAATTGGATTTTTTAAATCATATTCCAACCAAAGGGATATGATATAATGGGGGGTGGTAGTATTATATATTCTCTACTTTTGGGGGATATACAATCTCATAGGATATTATATCCTCTTTAAAAAAAAATTACAAACATAAAATATATAGATCCTACAAAATATAATATTCAATCCCACTCTTTATATCTTGGAATCAAACAAGGCCTGTGTTCCTTTCTTTCTTTAGATTGGCTTAAAAATACTTAGGAGTGGCAACGGGGCGGGGCGGGGCGGGGCCGGGGATCACACTCCCTGTCCCCGATCCCCGATGGTGAACATGGCCCCGTCCCCGGCCCCAATCCCCGACGGGAAACCTTTCCCTCTCCCAACCCTCGCTCCCGATTGGGGATCGGGTTTCCCCGACCCCGAAACTTCCCCGCCTAAATTTGTTTCAACGTCAGCAACACCACCACAAATACATGTTCAACAACATACACAGAAAGATCAAGAAGGCATCATCAACACAGAATCATTAACAACAGAATAAATAAAAAAAAAAAAATAAAAAAAAAAAATTGATAGAGATCTGAGAGCAATGAGCATCATCAACACAGAGGAGATCTTAGTGTATTGCGTGCATCATCAACGAAGGACGATCTGGTGGAGTTCATGGAGGAGGACGATTGGTGGCGATGGACGATCTGAAAGCATCATCGGCGTCGTGATGGGTGGCTGTGGCTGTGACGGCGTCGCGACAGTGGCGATGGACGACGGAAGGACTCCTCCGGCGTCGCGGACAGTGTTGATCGGCGTCGCGAACACAGATCGGCGTCGCGGACAGATCTAGTTTGGTTACAATGATGATCGACGATCGATGTGATGATCGACATCGAGATTGAGTAGAGGGAAGAGAGAGATACAGAAGTGGAGAGGATGAGATGAGATGAGGGTTTGGTTTGGTTAGGTGACTGTAATATATAAATAATATATATAAATACAAGGGAAGAGAGAGATACATTTTGGTTTGTTATTATATATATATATAAATATAAGGGGCATAAAAGTAATTTTACTTCGGGGAAATTCGGGGATAGGGCCGGGGACGGGGGCAGGGCCGGGGATCAAACACTGATCACCGTCCCCGGCCCGTGACAAATCGGGGATTAATTTTCAAATACCGTCACCTCCCCGTCGGGGGATATTTTTCAGAGAAAAACCGTTTAAATCGGGATCGAGATCGGGGATCCCCGTCGGACCGGTTTCAAATTGTCATCCCTAAAAATACTGTGTGATATCTCACGGTGCATTTTTTCTTTTTTTTGGGATAAAAAAAATATCCAAAAAAATAAAAAAATAACTACTAGCAATCTAGGGTTATTGTGAGGTTTACACGCCAAAACAAACACGAGGGTGTTTGTTGAATCACAACAGAAACCAGAGAGATGAGAAGTTGGTTCGCTCCTTCATCTCTTGCTCCGTGGTCGATCCGATCTCTCGCTCCGTGGTCGATCCGATCTCTCGCAGCCCATAGATCTCGCCCCTCAGCTTCGACCTCACACTCTCAACCCCAAATCTTCAACGCAAATTCAACCTCCCAACCAGAGCTTTCTCACAAACCCATCTCAGAGTCTCAACTGTCCGATTTTCTCGAGAAATCCATTTCAGAAACTGAACAATCTAGGTACGAATTCACTGAACCCATTTCACAAAACCCGGTTCTTGAACAAACCCATGTGATACAAGTTCTTCTAAGCCATAGAAATAACCCTGATTCAGCTTTGGAGTACTTCAAATGGGCCGAGAAACAGCGCGGTTTCGTACCCATTGTCGACCCCTTTTGCCTTTTGCTCTACATTTTGGTGGGTTCGCCGAACCATCATCGAATTGCTCGGCATTTGCTTAACCAATACGTTTTGGGGGATTCAGGTCCCTCTGCTAGTGTTCTTGTTGATCACTTGGTTGACTGCTCGAGAAAGTTTCAATTTGAGTTAGATTCACATGTTTTTAATTATTTGTTGAATAGTTATGTTAGGGCTAGTCGAATGGAAGATGCGATTTATTGCTTTGATAAAATGATAATAAGCAAAATAGATCCAGGAATTGAGTATATAAATATTCTCTTGACTGCATTGGTTAGAAAAGACATGATTGGACAAGCTCGAGGTTTGTACAATGATGTAGCTCCCAGAGGATTTAACTATGACTGTTTTACTATACACGTGATGATGCGTGCATGTTTGAAGGAAGGGAAGACCGATGAGGCAGAACGGTACTTTAGAGAAGCTAAGGCTAGTGGGCTTAAGCTCGATGCAGCGATATACAGTACTGCTATTCAGGCTGTTTGTAGAAAACCTAAGTCGAATGTGGCATGTGAGTTGTTGAATGAGATGAAGAAAATGGGGTGGGTTCCTTCTGAGGGCACATTTACAAGTGTGATTGGAGCTTGTGTGAAGCAAAGGAACATGGTAGATGCTTTAAAGCTAAAGGATGAAATGGTTAGTAGCGGAAAGCCGATGAATTTGGTGGTTGCAACTAGCTTGATGAAGGGGTATTGTATGCAAGGTGATTTGGATGGTGCTTTAAATTTGTTCGGTAAGATTGTTCAGGATGGATTTACGCCCAACAAGGTCACTTACTCAGTTCTGATTGAAGGGTGTTGTATGAATGGAAACATGGAAAAGGCATCTGAAGTATATGCCCAAATGAAACTTGAAGGTATCCAGCCAAGTTTCTATAATGTAAATTCGTTGATACGAGGACTTGTGAGAGCCCGGCTGTGGGAGGAGGCATCCAAGCAGTTTGATGAGGCAGTTGACACTGGTATTGCCAATGTTGTCACGTACAATAGCATGATGTTCTGGCTCTGCAAAGAGGGTAAGGTGGAGGAAGCCAGCAATGTATGGAAAAAGATGGTGAATAAGGGAGTGGAACCAAGTGTAGTTTCATACAACAACCTGATACTTGGCCACTGCAGAAAAGGGGGTATGGACTTAGCGGCACATCTATTTTCTGAGATGTTGGAAATAGGTTTCAAAGCTAATGTAGTTACATATAGTATTTTGATCGATGGTTATTTTAAGAATGGTGAGACTGAACGAGCCCTTGGCATGTTTGATCAGATGGTGGACTTGGGAATTGCGCCTACTGACTTCACATTCAATACAATCATCAATGGTTTGTGCAAAGTTGGTCGCACATCTGAGGCAAGGGATATGCTGAAGAAGTTTGTGGAGAAGGGTTTTATCCTCATCTGTAGATCTTACAACAGCATTATCGATGGTTTTATCAAGAAGGGTGCTATCACTTTTGCATTAGATGTTTATAGAGAGATGTGTGAATGTGGGGTTTCCCCCAATGTTGTCACTTACCAGTTTGATTGATGGGTTCTGCAAAAGCAATAATATAGATATTGCATTGAAACTGAGGAATGAAATGAGAAACAAGGGTCTTGAATTGGATGTCACGGCATACAGTGTCCTCATTGATGGATTTTGCAAAAGGAGGGACATGGAAAATGCACGTGAACTCTTCAATGAACTCCTTGAAGTTGGGTTATCTCCTAATGCATTTGTTTATAATTGCATGATCAGTGGCTTCAAAAATCTGAACAACATGGAAGAAGCACTTGCATTGCATAAGAAAATGATTAATGAGGGGATCCCATGTGATTTGGCAACATACACTACATTGATTGATGGGGTTGCTGAAAGAGGGAAAAATACTTTTTGCATCAGAATTGTACACTGAGATGCTTGCCAAAGGTATTGTGCCTGATGCCATCACATATACTGTTTTGGAACACGGTCTTTGTAAGAAAGAGCAGCTAGAGAATGCACGGAAGGTATTGGAAGAGATGGACAAGAAGAGCATGGACTCCTAATGTTGTTATTTATAGTACATTGATTGCTGGATACTTCAAGGAGGGGAATTTGCAGGAAGCTTTTAGATTGCATGATGAGATGCTTGACAGAGGTCTTGTACCTGATAATACAACTTATGATATTCTTGTAAGCGGAAAGTCTAAAGAATTAACTTCCCTGTTGGGGCTTCAAGTGTCTAAATAACCAGTAAATGGTTATTATTTACAACATACATCCAGAGTTTTGGTCTCTCAAAGGGGAAAATTACCTCCGCATGTGATATTTATCATTTTCATGTATGCCGCTGTATCTGTGAAGGTAACATTCATATGTTACCTACATATTGTATTTTTGAATTTGACCAGCACTCTGGTGGGTTTGTACATGACTTACAATTCTTTTTTCTACTTTCGTCTTGTAGGTTGAGTGCTTTAATCCCACCCTAGCTCATCAAGGTGAAAAAAACCAAGGATTGGCACAGAGACTTCCAATATTCACTGGATCTTCGCAGTCCTTCAGAGGTATTAATCCTAACTCCACTATTTTTTGTTCTGCAGTTTCTGTATGCGGTCATTATTTGATTGCATTGTGTCCATTTTTGGTTTGCTTACTATGGTGGAGTAAAAACTACCATTTTTTTGTTGTTGTTGTTGATAAGTGTGGAATAAGCGTCACTTTATTGTTGTAATTTAAGTTGCAAGTTAGAAATAGTGTGACCTATTGTCAAAAGTCTGGTATTGTTCAACCATATGATTTTTTGGTATATAAAAATCGATAAGTTGTAGTATGAAGACAACTGACTAATAATTGAATGTTGTGATCGATTACATACATCTTCTTCTTCTTGTTTATTTATTTATTTTTGGCTTTTGTGTGAAGCCCTTTCAACAGTTGGGGGTAGTGGTATGATACAGTCTCTGATAGTATAGACCAGAGGTGGAAAATGGGCGGGTAAGTTTGGGTTGCACCCTAAATTGGACAAGTCCAAACCCGCTGAATTAACAAGCAGGTTCAATCTGCTGACCCTTGTAAACCCAATTGTCCAACTCTTTCGTAATTTAATCCAAATCATTTTAAACTGGGTTTGACCTTTTTCTTGATCCAGATTCGTATTCTTTGGTCACTTACTCTTCTACCTTTTTAAAATTTTTTCTTCACCTTTCCTGAATGCTTTTGTTTGGCCCGTTTTGGCTGTCAACCAACTTTGGTTGCTGACAAACACCTCCCACTAGCCACAACCACCTCTGGCCATCACCTCCGGTGACCATTTTTGACCATCGGCAACCACTTCGAGTCTCTAGCAATTACCTCTCATTGGCGGCAAGACCACCACCTCTTACTAAAAACCACCTTCAACCACCATCTCCGACCATCAACAACCACCTTCGGCTACCCCCCTTTGTTTTCGAAACAAGTTTATAAAACATATATTTGTACTTAACATGTTTGTTGTTTTCGTTTTTACCAAAAATAAATATAGACATATTTAATGTTTTCTTTAAAAAAAAAAAAGAAAAGCAAACAGAACCTAAGAAAATAGAAAAATTCTAAATTTTAGTTTTTTCAGCTTGATGAATGGTTTGTGTTTTGAATTATTTTGAGCACGTCTTTGGAGCTACTTCTTTTGGCGGCCTTACAAAATTCTATATCTATAATTGCAAAATTGTAAGCCTAACTTTACATTCTTTGTTGTTTGCTTTTCTTTTCTTAAATTTATTTATTTATTTATTTATTTTGATAAGCAAGCAAGATGGTAAGCGCACAAGAAGAGGTGCAACTTTGTGTGCACACTGAGTATTCCAAACCAGTGAGTGACAACAACCAAACAAACCCAAAAATCGAAAGGGTTAAATATCTCTCCCAAAAAAATCTAAAAGACAATACAACAAAAATAGAAAATCTATTCTTAAAAGAATGACAAAGCTAACGCAATGCCTTCCAAAATGTAGACTGAATATTCTTTTCCCTCTCTCTCTCTCTCTCTCTCTCTCTAAATGCAGCACATGATGCATAAAAGAGCGAAATCCCAAAACTTCCTAGCTTTTACCGTTCCTTGGAAAAGTCATATTCTTTGTTAATTTAATTTCTTTAAGAATAATGTTAGGGATACCAAATTCTCTATGAAATGTGAGACATTTGGTCATTTATTTGGTAGAAGATTTGGGACTTATAGCATTTTTCTTTCTTTAATGATGCTCTGTTAGGATGACATGTGGATCTATTAATTTCAGGTCTGAAGGGTTTCCGGGACTCCATCTGGTTTGCTAAATCCAAGGAGATGGTTCCGTCTGATGGTTTTTGGGTTAGGTCTCTGTTCAACTTGAACTGCCCATCTGAATTATTATGCGGCTGTTTATTAGACACTCTCCTCGAGGTAAAAACACATGGGCAAATAACCAGATTGAGCATATATGTCTTTGTTCTGTATTGGCATTACTGATCTTTAAAACAGCAATCAATTGTTGAAGTTTAATGTTATAGTTTAAATTTTTTCAAACACTCTTCTAACTATTAGTTGCTGCATAAAAGAAGACCCGGCCATAGTTTCTGTGTTTTAAAAAGGTGAAAAAAGTTCTATCCTCTTGTACTTGTCGGGAAGAAAAAATAACTGTTCCTATTGTATCAAATGAGCAGTGTAGTTTTTCCTTGAGCTCTTAAGCCTTAAAGTAGTTTTTATTTTTTATTTTTTCAATTTACCCAAAAAAAATACTAACAGAACCTGTATTCTTGTTAGAAGAGGGTATGAATGCTATAAGATGAGATATGTTTCATGAAGATGTGAGCTTCTTGTCCCTAGATAGCTGAAGTATATGCAAAGGTATTGTTGGGGAATTTTTAAAATAGTTTTTAAATTGTGTACTTTAATTTTGAGAGACTTACATGTAGGTCCTAATAAGTGGATTTATTGTCTAATAAGTCCTATGATAATTAATATCATCTTTTATTAAACACTATTAAAAAATATCCCTAATTGTTAATTTTTAGCAACAATATGAAAATTTTGTCACAAAAAATGTCACTAATTATAAGTTTTAGTAACAGTTTGAAGAAATCGTCACAAAAAAGTATCACTAATTCACAACTTTTAGCAACAATTTGAAAAATTCATCACAAAAAAAGGACATTAATTGTAAGTTTTAGCGACAATTTATAAAAATCATGACAAAAAGAGTTACTAATTGTCAATTTTTAATGACATGTAAAAAATCGTCACAAAAAAATATTTTTAGCAACGATTTCACTTAGGCTTATTTTTAATAGGACTTTGTGAGAATTAAATCTAATTATTAGGATCTATTGGTAGGGAATATGTTTGTAATTTACCTTTTTTTTAATTAAGATTGGCCACTGTTGTTACTTGTTGTAGAGATTTTGGGATAATTAGAATAAAAAAAATAAAAATATTTTTGGGTGTTTTCAAAATATTCCTTATTGTTCTTTGGAAAGCTTGAAATAAGCTTAAGGACTTTGTTTTACATCGGAAAGAGAGGAAAACATGGAGCACTTAATAAAGTGCAACATGGAATATTCTTTTGAATTTGAAATTGTGAGGTGAAAGCTAATGTGCATGCAGCCACACTGCAAGGATTGTGCTTCGCACCATCCACACATGCGCGCACATGTGGCGTAGGCTATGTGGCATTTAGTGGCGTTTAATGGCATACTTTGCACTTCACAATGCGCCATGAGAGCGCTTTCCTATTTGTATCGGACAGGTTGGAGTGATGAGGTGGATCCAACGTGGCATGGGTGACGTGGAATACAGTTAGTTCCATGTGACAGTGATGTGGCGTCCGTTGGCGATGAGTCAACCAATTGATCGAATGGTTGCGTGTCCGATTTGGAGCAGTTTGATCATAGTTGTTGATTGGAGATGAGCGTGATCGTATGGATGAGATGGAACTCGATCGTGATCAGGTGTGATAAGTCAAGGCAGCTATTCGGTGTGAGAATCATCTGCACCATAGATCATCGGTCCAACGGTCAGATCTAATCGGATACGATCAAGGGACATGACCATTTGATCGGATACGATCAAGGGACATGAAGGCCTATAAATAAGCTATGAATTCAGTCATTTCAATCCATCCAAAAATTCAAAAGGCATTCATGCAATTCTTTCTCTCTTGATTTAGATTTTTCGATCAAGAGTTTCTTAAGGAATTTTGTGCTTTTCTTACTGGTAATCAAATTTTGCAGATTTGATTATCAATGTCTTGGTTTTCTTGATTATATCAAGAGAGTTCTAATCTATTGTCGTCAGTGCAGACGCTGATAGACTTGATCTTTAGATCAGTCTTCATTGTATTTTGAAGGCGAATTTGCTGTAACCCCCTGCATACCTTTTGGTGGGTGCAAATATTGTTTTTAGGAAAGCGACTAAGTAACGCGACTTGAAATATCATATTTCTGTTTTACATAGACAAGTTTATTGCCAAGTTTTGAAGACTTGAAGACCACCAATTGAAGAATTCAAGACGATTTGTTCGAACAGGTATAACAGAGGAGAACCCATTTTCTTATTTTCTATCATTTTTATGTAACAAATAAGCATTTTCTTATCTATATAGATGAACAACATTTTTTCTAAAAAATTGCACCTACAAGATGGAAAGAAAAAGAGAAAATGAAGAAATGCTTCAATTTGCTAGGGTTGGTGTTGACTAGGGCTGCAAACGAACCGAGTCAACCGAGCTGAGCTTTGCTGAGGGCGAGCTCGACTCGTTTACTTATCGAGTTTGTTTATTGAGTTCGAGCTTGGCTCGATAAGGAATTAGGCTCGAGTTCAGCTCGGCTCCTTAATATTGATGAAACTCGAGTTCGGCTCGGCTCGGCTCGGCTCGGCTCGATAATTTTTTAAAAATATTATTTATATTATTTAATATATAAATTTAATATATTATTTAAATTATTTAATATATAAATAATATATTTATTATATAATTTAAATAATGATAAACGAGCCGAGCTTGATGAGCTAAGCTTATGCGAGCTCGAGTTCGGCTCGTTTACTAAACGAATTGAATAGAGTCGAGCCGAGCCGAGTCGAGCTGAGCTTATTCATGAGCAATTCAATTTATTTGCAATTCTAGTGTGGACTTATTGACAGAACACAAGTGTGGTTAGCCATTATATGTTCTTTTTAATACTTTTATTGGGAAAAAAAAAATGTGTGGTTAGCTTCTCCAAACTTGAAATCTCAGCCGATTTTCTAACAAGAAATGGTTATTAAATAATAAAGTTGAGCCAACCTTAATTAACAAATTTTGAAAAAAGGAATAAAATTGTCAGCAAATAGCAGGAATTTGCAATAGCATAAATAAAAAAAAAAGCGGCCAGCAAGCCTTGTTTATGTAAATTCTAAAAACAGCAATGCTAGGGAGCTCGAATTTGAGCTCCCTGAATCCCCCTAATTCCAAAAATGGCGTCGTTTTTGTATTTTTTTTTTTCCCCCTCTCATTTGTGATTTCGGGGGATTCGGGGGAGAAATTTTAGGGGGAAAAAACATTTTCCTTCTAAAAAATAAGCAAAACAAAAAAATTAAACTAAATTAAATAATGACTTAAAGATGCCTAATATTTTAATGGAAAATGCTAAATCATCAAGAATGATATGACAGAGACATATTTGTAATTAAAAATCATCTTAATGGGCATTTTGTTTTAAAGTCAAAAATTTACATTGAACCATTTTGTATGAATTTTCTGTTTGTATATCATCATCACTATATTTTAATTCATATTTGAAGGACGCAATATACTAAATTTAAAAAGACTTATTTAGATATTGGAATGTCAAAAGAAATGACAAATGTAGAGGAAAAAAATTATTTATACATGTTTACTTCTTTATAGATAATTGAACAAAATAATTCTATATATATTTTTACTAATATCTATCCATTTTATTCTCATTTTTCTAAAATTTCAAGACATACAGACATCAAGACATTATAGGCAAGATGTGTAATATTAAAGTTTGGATTCAAATATAAATAATTATAAAAATAACTTTCCAGATTTCTCATTATGACATGAGAGACAAGCAACTTGTAACTTCTTCATAACATGGAAAGCAACTTTCATCAAGAAAGCAACTTGGAATCAATTATTTGTAACCATAATGGGCAATATGTTTGAGTTAACTCATTATTTTCTTTTGAAATTTCCTATTTTTATGTGGAAATTTTTTATTGTTAAAAAACTTTCAAATTTTCATGCATTAATTGGTATTGCCATATCGAAGGCAAAATACAACAATAACACTGCATTAACTGAAAAGAACTCATAAAATTGAGAACTAAACATGTAGTTTATGATTTTAGCAATAATATGTTTTTTTCCTCCTCATTTTGGTGTTTGATTCACATTTTTTTCTTCTTCTAGAATTTGGTAGAGATATCGGATTAAAAATAACGACATCTTGCACTATATAGTCATATCAAATGCATTCACTACCATCAACATTTTTCAATAAATGCTATTATAAATCTCAAAACAATGGCCCAAAAACAATGTCTAAAAATGTGGGGCTTGTCTTAAGAGTAAAATAAGTAAATAAAACACTTGAAGTGGTTTCCAAATTATAATGTGCGATGACAGAGTATTTTTCAAAATTACTTTTGATTAATATTTTGGGATCCGTAAATTTTTTATTTTTATTTTTTAAAATTTCCTTGTAGGTGATCTATATATATTTTATGTATCACCAACCATTTGTCTTATTTGTTTTTGTTTTGTTTGTTTGTTTTATATTTTTTTTTTCTTCTTCATTCATGCCTTTTTTAACTATCACTCATTACTTATCACTACTAGCTACTATTGCCAATGACCTCATCCACCAACCACGTCCGACCACCACATTCCTCACTCGCCAACCACCTCTCATTGATAGTGTTGGCTTTTTGGCTTTCGAAGGTTATTATTGTAATTTTGAGCGTGCCAGCAAAGATCAATCAATCCTTACAGAATATTAATTGCCAACCAATTATCAGATAATTGTGTTTTAGTTCTTTCAGCCTTAATGAAGAAGACTTTTATGGGTGGCTTTGTTTAGGAGAATTAAGCAAACAATGATTAAATGAAGAACAATTGTAGCATTTCATTAAGTAAAATGGAAGATTTACAAAGATCCAAATGAGCCTCGTAGAGGTTTACAACAACAAACTACTTGAAACTACTCCTATGAACGAAGTGCAGTGCAAGAATTTGAAGTACAGAAATGTAAAGAACAAGAAATATAAAAATTAGAAGGAAAATAAAGTAGATAAAACTGGTTTTTTTGGATCTGAGTCTGGGGCTTTTTCTGGGACCTTCTTTGCTATTTATACTTCTCAATGATAACCGTCGAAATGAACTTCTAACCGTCGAATCATCCATTCATGATTGTTGATCATGTTTCCTCACAGTTAGCTCCACTACGCCATGTCTGCAGTTAGGCTTTCCTCCTGATTTTTGAATTCAAATATGAGTAACCGTTAAAGCCATGTCATCTTGCACTTCTCTGCTGATTCAATGCTATACAGATCCACAATAACCAATACTAACTGTCACGTGTGTGATTTCTATTGAAGACTTGAATTGTCTTCCCGTATTACCCTCATCCTGCCACATGTCAAACTGTGATTGGCTTGTACAAAATATGTAGCCAACATTACCGGATATATTAGTGCGGGGGTAATGTTGGCTACATATTTTATACAAGCCAATCACAGTTTGACACGTGGCAAGATGAGGGTAATACGAGAAGACAATTCACGTCTTCAATCGAAATCACACACGTGGCAGTTAGTATTGGTTATTGTGGATTTGCATAGCATTGAATTAGCAGAGAAGTGCAAGATGACATGATTTTAACGGTTACTCATATTTGAATTCAAAAATCATGAGGGAAGCATAACTGTAGACATGGCGTGGTAGAGCTAACTGTGAAGAAACATGATCAACAATCATGGAGGGATGATTCGACGGTTAGAAATTCATTTCGACGGTTATCATTGAGAAGTATAAATAGCAAAGAAGGTCCCAGAAAAAGCCCCAGACTCAGATCTAAAAAACCAGTTTTATCTACTTTATTTTCCTTCCAGTTTTTATATTTCTTGTTCTTTACATTTCTGTACTTCAAATTCTTGCACTGCACTTCGTTCATAGGAATAGTTTCAAGTAGTTTGTTGCTATAAACCTCTACGAGGCTCATTTGGATCTTTGTAAGTCTTCTATTTTACTTAATGAAATACTACAATTGTTCTTTATTTAATCATTGTTTGCTTAATTCTCCTAAACAAAGCCACCAGTAAAAGTCCTCTTCATTGAGGCTGAAAGAACTAAAACACAATCGTCTGATAATTGGTTGGCAATTAATATTCTGTAAGGACTGATTGATCCTTGCTGGTACGCTCAAAATTACAATAATAACCTTCGAAAGCCTAAAAGCCAACATATATTTTTTGGCAAGCCCAGTGGGACTCATTAAAATGGCTAGACGTAGGAGACAAGGAGAAAATGAACACTTGGAAAAAGGCGTGGAAGGGGAGGTAGAAATGCCTAATCCAGAGGGTAATGTGATAACATATCCTGTAGAAGTACCTATTTTATCAGAACATATGGTCGAACAGACCAGCATTTCGGACCAAGTATCACATGTTCAAAATATTGGACGAGGCCAAGGAATTAGACCATCCACTGTTCTATCTACTCAGCCAATGAATCCATGGGGTGGCCTAGTAGATACCATGGGACAGCAATTAATGAACACAATGGAAAGGTGGGCAACATCCTTTATGGATCGAATGAATACCCATCAACCAACAAACATAAGACATATGGAGGAAATTTCAAATGTCCCTCAGCAAAGATTGGCTAGAGATAAACAGCCTATGCAGAATAATGGACATTCTAATTGTCAAACTAGTAACCAAAACTACGAAAGACCATCACCTCAGTCTTGGTATGAACCTTTTTCGAGACCTGTGATAACTCAAAATGCCTCATTACTTAACAGTAAAGCCATGCAAATTGGTGGATCTAGCCCAACACAAGAAAATGGCATGAGGATGTTTCCAAATCCCATGTTCGAAGCCATACCTGGCATAAGGGGGTTCACTAATCCTTTGTTCGAATTTATACCCGGGGGGTTGGAAGGGTTCCCTACAGTTGGAAGAGACACAACACCTATTCCAGCACCTTTCACAGGACAGGCTCAGAGGGGTTACCCATACCCTCAACAACAGCCAGCACCACAGGGACAACCAGTCCCAAATGTGCAACCCTATGGATTAAGAGGACCTTAGGCTCAAGGTTGTCCACAAAATCCTGTGTTTGTTTCTCCAGTAGTGGTTCAGCAAGTACAAAATATGGTTCCTAGGGACCAAATTGCTGACATTGTTAGAGAGATGTGTGGACCAATAGCTCGGGGGGTTCAAACTCCTGTGTACAAGAAACCATACCCAGAATGGGTAGATAGGGTACATGAATATCTAAGAGGATTTAGGATACCAGACTTTGCTCTTTTTTATGGGAATGGAAACCAGTCAACGACGGAGCATATTGCTAGGTTCGCTGCTTAATATGATGAATTTACCAATAATGATTACAAGAAGTTGAGGTTGTTTCCAAATTCTCTAACTGGGGCAACCTTTGTATGGTATATTAACATTACACCTGGCTCTATCCAAACTTGACAACAGATGAAGGAGGCATTTCATGCCCAATTCTTCCAAACGGAGACAGACGTTTCTATGGTAGACTTGGCAAGGTTGGGTCAAAGGCCTGACGAAAAGGCTGCTCAATTTATTGCCAGATTCAAAAGAGCACGAAACAAATGTAGGATTATCCTACCAGAGTCTGAGTTCGTGAGATTGGCTCAAAATGGTCTAGAGTTTAGGCTTTGAAAGAAGTTTGACTCAATTGAGTTTAGAGACTTAGTAGAACTGACCTATAAGGTGTCTAGGTATGAAGCATTACTAGAAGAAGAACAAGATTGAAGTAATGCATCATATAAGACGTACTATAGAGATCCTAATTATGAGATTGATACAGCAGAGATTGTAGGGAAAGAACCTATGATCTGTGAAGCATTAATTCATAAAGACACAATAATAGATCAACAGTTTAAAAAGAAAGACCTTCATAGGAAATAATCATTCGATTTAACAAAGGCAAATGACATTTTTTATCATTTGCTTGCTGCAAACTTCCTAAAGTTACCAAAAGGAGTCAAAATTCCGTCTCTAGAGGAACTTAAAGGAAAAGTGTATTATAAATGGCATAATTCTTGGTCTCACTCAACTAAAAACTGCATTGTTTTTCGAGATAGGATCCAAGAGCAGATTCGAAATGAGAGTTTGAAATTCCCAGCTAAAGTAGAAAAGGCCATGGGGATTGACCCTAATCCATTCCCAGAAATTGGAGAAGTGGCAGCCAGTGTTATTGTGCCAAATTTCCAGAACTTGTCCTTGAAAGAATTGGAAGAAGTCAATGTGCAAATGCATGTTGCCAGCCAGACTACTGTCAAGAAAGATGCTAGAAGTTTACCAGCTGTTGGACAAGGTTTTGCAGACCAGAGGGAAGACTCTGATGAAGAGGCATTGGATGATGATTCTTTAGAGGCAGCTGTCATACAAAGAATGTGTCCCAGATGCAGGTTGAGCTACAAGTAGTTGAAAGGGCTTCCGATTGATAGGAAATAATAGTACAAGGATGTGCATAGACGTCCTAAATCAACTAGTGCTTATAACAAAAGGCTATATCCAACTGGTATTAGGCAGCAGCCATTAATGGTTCAGCCAACAGCCGCTAGAGTGCACTCCAAAGGTAAAAGATCTCTACATGAATCCAGACCACCTAACTATTACAGAATGGAGGGTAATTATCCTGAAAGGAGACTTAAAAGGGGTTCAAGTTATGGGATCAAAGCCAAAGATTGGCCCCCTAGACCAACCTCACACAGGATAGAAAGTGGCCACTTTCATGGAAGGCCTGAATTGGGTCCAAAATAGGGAGTTAGGGCCAAGCAGTGGCCTTCACAGCTAGCTTCGAAGCTGGCTTCGAATGAAAAAAGAGACAGTTCAACAACTGGGCTTGTAGGTTCATGGGTACTTGGAGTTCCAGATTGGTTTGTTATGCAGAACAAACCTAGGGAAATGTCTACCCAAATAAATGTTGTTGGAGACTAAGGTAGGATGGTTAAACCTCCTTTGGTGACTCCAAACAATTGGGTGTTACTTAAGCATCCAAAAACAAAGGAACCAAATATGGTCCCAGTGATTTCTAGATCCCAAAGGAGGAAGATCCAGCAAAGGTACACTCAGTACTAGAAGGATCTGAAAGAAAATGAAGAAAGCTCTTCATTGGTCCAGCCAAAGGGCTAGGCAGAGGGAAAAGAAAGTTCAAAGTTAGATCATAATCCAAAATCGAATCCTCAAGACAAAAGAAGTTGTAGTAGAGAGCAAGTGGCCAAAGTTCATTCTGAACTGAAAGCCAAAGAAAGATCCAGTTTGGCAGGATTGGAAAAAGCTTTGATGGAAAGTGATATTGAGACAGAGGGAGAAGTTGGCCTAGGCCAAAGGAAGGAAATGGTTGAGGAAGAAATGTTTGAAGCCTTCATTGCTGAACAGACATTTTTGGTCGGAAAACCAGCAGAAACAGACCATTCGAAGAAAGATACTAGTACTGAAGTGCCAGAATGTAGCATGGAAGATGCTTCTGAAGTAATTGAACAAGTTGGCCAAGAAAGAAGCAGGTACAGCCAGTCGTCCAATTTGGCTCGTTCTCTCCTGTGTCAGTGAATATGGTACATATACTACTACAGGAGTTTCAAGCTAAAGATGAAAACCAAGGTCAGGAGATTGGCCCAATTCCAGTTTCTAGTGAGGACTCACAAGTGAGTATGGTGCAAGACGAATCCGAAAGTGGCCACACCAATGGAAACTGAAGATGAGAGTGAAGAAGAGGTGAGTATTAACCTCTCATACCCTTTTGAGTATCCTACGACATCCATGACACAGCATGTCAAACCTTTGTATATCAAGGCCTTTTTCGATGGGATACAGATGAACCGGGTATTGGTGGATAATGGGGTAGCAGTAAACCTGCTTCCGAAATCTTCTTTGAAGAAACTAGGAAAGAGGAACCCCAGACTAATTCCAACCAGTACAACCATTGCTGGTTTCGCTGGAGACAAATAAATGGCTCAAGGCATTTTGCCCATCAACCTAAGTGTGGGAACCAGGGACTGCATGACGGCATTCTTCGTTATCGATAGCAATGCTAAGTATAATGCTCTACTTGGAAGGGATTGAATTCACACCAACAAATATGTGCCTTCCTCTTTACATCAGAAGATCATGATGGCCTTGTGCAATGGAGAGACAGAGGAGATCAATGCAGACCCTCAATCCTTCATAGCTTGTGCAGATTTTGCAGAGGCCAAATTGTATACAAAAGGAGTGACACTACTCAGTATACTGAGAAAGCCTGATGGATCAGTCGAAGTGACGGCTGATGAGGAATTAGCACACCTAAAGCACTTAGTCCAGGAAAGTGCTAATGAAGAGTTTGTTGTTAAGGATGACAATGATGCCTAGTTGTAGGCAAAGAGATGAAACCCAGGAGGCCAGATCTTTGGCTTTGATTAAGTTCTCAGTATTAGACGTAAAATCAATAGTCCAGAAAATGCAAGAACAAGAGAAAGAAGCTATGATAATTGGCTGCAAATAGGAGCAGCAACAGGTCAGATTTTTGGCTTTGGATAAATTATGTGCTTTGGACATTGAAACAAAAGTCCAGGAGATACAGAAAGAAGAAGCTTTATGGACAGACTTTGTCTATGAGGAGGAGGGTAAAGATGTTGAATTAAAGAAACTGGGAACAGGACAAAATAAGGAGATTGCTTTAAAGTCAGAAGAAATCAAAAAAGGAGCATCAGTGAGTTCTCAAATACAAGACCCTTTGGAAAAAGTGAATTTAGGGGAAGATGCTACACAGCAACCCACCTATATCAGTGCTTGGTTGAATGTTCTTGACAGGGACCAGTTATTGGTGGTCTTGAAGAAATATAAAGATTGTTTTGCATGGTCTTACACTGAACTACCAGGATTGGATAGGTCATTAGTAGAACATAGGCTCCTTATAAGGCCTAATTTCAAGCCATATAAGCAAAAACCAAGAAGGATGAGTCCTGAAGTGATTTAGAAGGTCAATGAGGAAATTCCTAGGCTCCTTAAGGCAAGTTTTATTAGGACAGCCAGGTATGTTGAATGGTTGTCCAATATTATGCCTGTAATTAAAAAGAATGGTAAAATGAGAGTATGCATCGATTTCAGAAATTTAAATTTAGCAACTCCAAAAGATGAGTATCCTATGCCCATAGTAGATTTATTGGTGGACAGTTCAGTAGGGCACAAGATTTTATCAATAATGGATAGGCACTCTGGTTATAACCAAATCTGCATTGCAGAAGAGGATATCCATAAGACAGCATTCAGATGTTCTGGGAATATGGGCACATTCGAATGGGTTAAAATGCCGTTTGGCCTGAAGAATGTTGGGACTACATATCAAAGGGCTATGAACACTATCTTTCATGATCTCATTGGAGGATATTTAGAGTGTTACATTGATGATGTTGTAGTAAAGTCCCAATCCATTGAGGAACATTTGTTTCACTTGGAAATAGCTTTTGAAAGAATGAAAAAGTTCAAGTTGAAACTTAATCCTCTCAAATGTGCTTTTGGCGTATCAACTAGAAACTTCTTAGGCTATGTAGTACACAAGAAGGGAATACAAATTGATCAAAATAAAGCCAAAGCTATCATTGAAGCCAGACCTCCATCAAGTAAGAAAAAATTACAAAAATTCCTTGGACAGGTTAATTTTCTTCGAAGATTCATTTCTAATATTGCAGGGAAAACTAAAGTATTTTCTTCCTTATTAAGGCTGAAAGATGAAGAATAGTTTGTGTGGATAGCAGAGCATCAAACTGCTTTCGAAAGAATCAAAGCTTACTTGGCCAACCCTCCAGTGTTGATGCCATCAAAGGGTGATAAGCCCTTGAAGTTGTATATACCTGCAACAGAAGATTCACTAGGAGTTTTCCTAGCCCAAGACAATGAAGAAGGCAAAGAGCAAGTAGTTTATTACCTTAGTAGGTTTCTAAATTCTTGTGAATATAAATATTCAGTTGTAGAAAAGTTGTGCCTTGCATTGTATTTTGCTGCAATGAAATTAAGATACTATCTTTTGCCTACAACTGTCTTAGTAATTGCAACTACAGATTTGGTTAAATATATGTTATCTAGACTTATGTTGAGAGGAAGAATTGGCAAATAGATACTAACTTTATCAGAATTTCATCTAGAATATGTCCCTTAAAAGGTAGTAAAAAGACAAGTTTTAGCTAACTTCTTGGCAGACCATCCATGTCAAACAGAAAGCCAAGAGATAATAGAACTTGGTATGGTTAGTGTTGAACCATGGCAAATGTGGTTCGATGGATCAAAAGCCAATGGTCTAACTGGAATTGGTGTAGTGATTAAGTCACCACTAGGGGTAAAAACCACACATGGTTTCAGAGTGGATGAAATTACTTGTTCCAATGATCAAGTTGAATATGAAGCTTTAATAGTGGGACTCGAAATACTTATTGGATTACAAGCTCATGCAGTTGATATATTTGGAGATTCCCAATTGGTGGTTAACCAGGTAAAGGGGATTTTCAAATGTCAAAGTGTAAGCATGTTGCCATATTATGTTGTTGCGTTACATTGGCTTTCTTAGTTTTAGATAGCAAATGTAATTTATGTCCTAAGATTCTTGAATAATAAAGCTAATGATGTGGCTCAAAAAGTTTCGAATTTCAAGAGAAGAGATGACACTCAAAGGAACATAAGCCAAACAACATATCAAAAGGTAATACCACCTTTGAATAGAAGGAATATGGTCTTAGATGCCAATCATAATGACTTACAAGAACAAGATTGGTGGCATCCAATAATGCAGTATCTAGCTGGCCCATCTTCGAAAGCCAGCAGGAAAATCAAATTGCAATCCATGCAATACATAATGTATGGTAATGCTCTCTACAAAAGGGGGGTAGATGGGTTATTATTGGAATGTTTAGGTCCAAATGAAGCATTGACAACCATGGCTGGGGTTCATGAAGGCATCTATGGTGCTCATCAGCCTGGTGTGAAGATGAGATGGTTGCTTCGAAGACATTCCTACTATTAGCCAACCATCCTTAAGGATTGCATAGAATATGCTAGAGGTTGCCAAGCATGCCAAAAGCATGGCACAATAAGGCATGTACCCATAACTGACCTGCATGCAGTTGTGAAGTATTGACTATTTAGAGGATGGGCTATGGATATGATAGGGAAAATACACCCACCTTCTTCGAAGCATCATTGTTTCATCTTAGTGGCCACAGATTATTTCACTAAGTGGGTTGAAGCTAAGCCATATAAGGCTATAGAGCAAATCCAAGATCTGATCCACAGATTTGGTATCCCACAGACTATAACTGTTGATAATGGGACTGTATTTGATGGGAAAATGGTAAAGTCTTTTATGACAGAGTTTGGAATTAGCCTTGTTAATTCTACCCCCTATTATGCATAAGCCAATGGTCAGGTTGAATCATCCAATAAGTCTTTGAAGAAAGGAATACATAAAGTTGTGGAGGACAATCCCAGGGATTGACATAACTTGCTGTTGGATGTATTATGGGCTTATAGGACTTCTCCAAGGTCAAGTACATGAATCACTCCTTATGCTTTAGTATATGAGCATGATGCAGTGCTACCTGTGGAAATTAATGTTAAGTCTTTGAGGGTGAGGTGCCAGGATCAGTTAAATCTTGAGCAGTACCATCAGAGTATGTGCTTGGAATTAGAAAGTATAGATGAAGTTAGAATTCTAGTATTAAATAATATTCTTTTCCAAAAGAAGAAAGTAGTCAAAAACTATAATAAGAAAGTCAAGCACATTAGTTTTGATGAAAGTAATTTGGTATGGAAAACAATACTCCCCACAAGGATTAAAAGTCACAAGTTTGGCAAATGGTCACCTAACTGGGAAGGACCATATCAAGTTCATAGAGTCTTACCTTTGGGAGCATATCATTTGAAAATTTTGAATGGATATGTACATCCTAAGAAGATTAATGGCAGATATTTGAAACCTTATTATCCAATCATATGGGAGACGCAAGTAATAGGATAAGTGCTAGATGAAAAGAACATGAAAATACTCAAATAAGGATTTTATTTCATAATGAATTGAATACATGTAGCCATAGATTGGCCCAAAAGTTAGTACAATGCCTCAGTTGTTCCTTTACAATAGATTTTCTACTCCTAAGAGATGGGAACAACTGAATGGCTGTAGTCATCTCTTGCTTTCGATCAGCCAGTTCTTGATTAGTAATTTGCAGCTTGGTAGCAGTTCGATCTAAAGCTTGGTTGACTGCTGATAACTCTTCCTCAAGCTGAGCCTTCTTTTCCAATAGTTGAGCTTGAAATTGAGAGACAGAGGAATGTTTCTCTTTCAGTTCTGACACTTCAATATGTATTTTGGAAACAAAACTCTGGTCTCTCAACAATTTCTCCTCTGCAACCTTGGCAGCATGGTAGATGTTGATGTAAAAATCAATGGTGGCTGCTGCCTGAGATAAATGACTTGAAACAGTCATGTTGGATTGCTCAACAATCTTGCAGCACTGGAGGAAACCATGCTTGATTATAGGCCTTTGTAAGGCTTCGAAAGGAATCCTTGAGAAAGATGTCAGCAACTCCAAACAGCTGCCTAAGTCTATTGAAGGCAAGGAAGCCCTACCACTGGAGGAAAATCTCTCAAAATTTCTAGTAGAGAATCAGCTAGGACTAATGGCTCAGTCTCATTGCTAGCTGTTAGACTGGTGGAAGGCATGTCAAAGAGACTAGCTAGCTTAGTTTCGAAGATGTCCACCCCATCTGTTGACATGGAGGGTACAGAAAGAGCTCTGGTGGAAGGAAGAATGGCTGCATTGGAATAGGAGAAGACGGTGAAGCATCCCTAACAGTCTCCATGGTTTTGGTTACCAGTAGGTCAAGAGAAGATGGACTGGAGCTAGGTAGAGAAAACGGACAAAGAATTGGAGAACTACCAGTGCCTTCTCTATAGGAATCAGCTATCATTAAAGATGAAGTAACAGCTGGAATTTCCTTGGGAGGGAAAGGAGCAACAAGGCTTGAAAGGAGAGCAAATTGAGTAGAATTGAAAGATAAATGAGGGATGTATGGAGTTAAGCCAAAAGAAAGAGATGCAGGAATACTTGGCCTCAAGAAGGGTATGGAAAATATGGGACCAAGAGGTGGAAGTATTGCTTGAATTGGCTTTACAATTCGAGGTCTTTCAACTTCAAGTGAGATTAAAGGAGTCCTTGATGAAAAAAGAGACAGAGTAGTTGTTGCTACAAAAGAAGAAATACAAAGTAATGTCAAGTCTCAGTACCAAGAATTTGAGAAAAGAGAATAGAGGCATGAAAGAAATTACTGATTTCAGAAGTGGTGGCTATGATTGGGGAACTGCGAAGAGTATAATGTCTAGCAGCTTGTTGTTTTCTTGCAATTTCTCTTTGAAGTGCATCAGCAGCTTCATCCCTAAGCATTTGTTGTTGCCTCATCTTCTCAGCCCTCTGAAATACAATAAGTTCTTTGAAATGTTCTGCTTCCATTACTTTAGCAGATGCCTCGTGGATGGGGTCTCTAATAAAATCAGACAGAGAGATAGTCATTTTCTTCCTTCTCTTCAAGGGTGTCTCTTGTTCTTTTTCTGCCTCTTCTTTTCCTGCTTCTTCTTCTTTTACATGAACCTCAGGTGCCTCCTCTTCAGGATCAAGTAAGAGCCTTCTTTTCTTTTGTTGTTGTTGTTTGCTCTTGAGGAGATTTAAAGCTTGGACTTTTTGGGGAGAATCTCCCTGAGAGGCACACGCACCACCTACACCAAAGAAAGAGTTATAAGTAAGGATAAGAACATCATAGAGGAGAAGGAGAAAAGAAACAGGAGTACATACTTTTCTTTGTGGCAGCTCGAGTAACTCTGGAAAGAGTTGAGATAGTGGGAACAGACTTTGTGGTGACAGGCGCAAGAACTAAAGTGGCAGGAGCAGTGGAAGAAGTAATAACTCTAGCCCCTTTAGACTTAGCTTGAGGAACATCCAGTACCATTAACAGATCCTGAGGAGGAATGGCCAAGTGTACCTCCATATTGGCCATCCACTAGTTCTGGCACCTTTTCAAGATGTTGCTTGGAGGTATAAAAGGAAAGTACTCAAAGTCAATGAAATCCTAGATGAATTTGGAAGTTGCTTCTTCCAATCTAGATCTTCGAACCTTCAGATCCCTGCTGGTAAGACTTAAATTGGTTTGGCTGTAGAGAGGTATTGGGACTCTTTGTGAAAAGCCAAATTGCCTAGCAAATTGGACAGGATAATAGGGCTCAGCAATGCATTTGTAAGCTCTGGGGTTTATGGTCCTAATGAATAATTCTCTAGGAATCAGAATAAAGGCCCATATGTATTTGTGTTGAGGTGTAGAGCAAGACTTATCACTCAAAAAGGTCCTCAACCAAGATGGGCCGATATTGGTAGGTTCGAAGGGACGAAAGCTGTGAGAAGAAGGGGAAGTTGGGAGTTGATGGAAGAAAGAAAAGTAAAAAGCAAAGTTGGAAGGATAGAGTGAAATATTAACTAACTTCATGCCATGAGTAGTAGGGTTTGGCTCCAAAAACTTTAGACATTTAGATTATAGCTCAGTAAAATATGCAAAAAGCCAAAGTTGAAGTATCCAAAATGGACCTCCCTGATTGGCATCCAAAGGTTTCTCACAAAAAAAGGAACAAGCTCTATAGACATGACCTAGAACATATGAAGCTAAGGTCACCTTTCTCTGTAAGACAAGGGCTTTGGCAAGAAGGGCAAATTCAGGCATGATCCTCTGAGAAGAGGTGCAGAAGAGAAACTTGCAAAGCCAATATAATAGAAAAGAGAAGAATTCCCTATTAGTTACAAGGCCCTCTCTTTTATTCTCAGCCTTGACAAAGTCATTATAGGATGAGTTAAGAGAGGGGAAGGAAAAAGGGGTTTTGAGTTCAGGATAATCTGGACCAACGGGGGTACCAGTAGGGGACAATCCTAATAGATGACAGATATCAAGAACAGTAGGAGCCATCATCCCACATCTAAATTGAAAGAAATTAAAAGTAGAATTCCAAAAACAAAGGGCAGCAGGAATTAAAAAAGGATCTTCCGAAATGGTGAACCTAGATAATTGGAGGGCGTCAAAGAGGCAAAGCTCCTGAAGATCCAGAGTCCTATCAGGGATGACCCGATCATACCATTCCTCCCACTCTGGTCTCACCGTGTGCCAGCAGCGATGGGGGCAGTTCATCCTCCAGTTTCCCCAGTCAAGACCACCTTCGTAAAGAAGACAATGATCTTCTAGACGTGGATACAAAGCTGGAATCTCAGTAGGAATCTCCTTGAAGATGGGCCCAAGCACATACTCTTGCTGCTCATGACGACGAGGAATGAAGATGTGTCCGTCAATGGCACTTCTCACCAGCCTTGTACTTTTCACACTCTTCATCAATGATCCTTTTTAAGGCTACGGATGGACTCACACGCTCCACAACCGGTATTTTCAAGGAAGAATAAGCCATTGATAGAGAGTTTTCTCAGAAGACGAGGGTAAAGGGTAAAAACAAGCAAGCAGAAGATAAAGGGTTTGTATGTTAGACGATCGAGTGAATTCAAAGCACGAAATAAAAAGGGTTTTAAAACCTTTGTGTCGGAAAAATATATCTAATCGTGGAATTCATAAAGAAGTACTAAAAGTACAGATGCAAAGAGTTTCCTTCAATAATGAGTTATGGAGGGAAACACATCTCAAATTCTAATGTCAGCTTCGAATTAAAGTATTTGGCTTCGACGCCAAATTTTGGCGCTAAAATCAGATAACAAACGGCTTCGAAGGTAGGAAGTCGACTTCGAAACACATTCCACACCTAAGGATGTAAGAATGCTCAAGTATTTGTTTACTTCAAAAGGATTAAAGACCTATTTTTAGGTTTTTTAGTGAAAGTAAAATCCTTCGAAACAAAACTTGAAATACCTTACGGTTAGAAATTGTTTGTCTTGAGCTTCAAACCAGTAGTTGGTTTGATAGTATACAGAAGAAATCACTTTTTAGAATAAAACAATGCAGTCCTTAAAAGAGGTTTCCCTATTTCGGAAAATATAGACTGTTTGTTTGAAACAAAATTAGTTGATTTGAAATTACTTGATCGTATTAACCATATGTTGGAGAATTGAATATGATCAAATCAAGTTTCGAAGGGCATAGTTGGTTAATTCGAAACTGATAGCTAAAGAATTATGTTAGTCCTAGAATCAATATTTAAGACAATAATTGTTTTCTCAAAAGACAAGATTTTCATACTTTGAAAGAGTTTGAGTTGGGATAGAGTTAAAGCACATCAACCATGCAGTTTACAATTGGAATGGTAAATCAAAATCTGATAGATAAGTGCTGTTCACACTAGAATTCATTTGATTACATTCTCAATTTCGTAGAAATATGGAATGGAGAAGGTTACAAGGTCATAGAATTTAGTCTAACAAAATTCAATAAATGAATACTCTTTTCCTATTCTATCCTCTATCTTGTCCAGGTTTGGTTTATCTAATTGGTAAGCCCTCAATTGAGAAAAGAGTTGTTGGGCCTTCACTTCGAACTCTATCTGTTTTAGAGCTTTATCTGTGGCTTCCATCTCCTCTTTTTCATGCATTTCGTTCATATCAACATCCTCCCCATACTCAGAATCCTGGCTCTTGAAGGCTTCATATTCATCAAGGAGGTTCTCTGCTTCATACTGAACCTGGATTCGAGCAGAAATGACTTCATCCAAAACTTCACTGGTAATGAAAGCATGGAAGTGCTAGTTGAGCAGGAGGGGAAGTTGATCTAAAAATGTATAAACTTCTATTTGGGCTATAGGGTTGAGAAGATGACTTCGAGACATAATGTCACAAGCCCACAAAAAGTTTTGTGGAGAGTGTCATTTCGAAGAACTTCAAAGGATAAATAAGAAAAGGCAGCAAACAAGATCTGAGCCCTGAATTGCTGATAAGGAGTTTGAGGCACCAAGAACCGATAAGGGGGGAAGGATTGGGCCTCAGAGAGAGTGAGCCTCAACTCATCAATCTAATTTGGATTAGAAGGCAGAGGAGGAGTAGTTGGAGGTTCCCTGGGTGAATCCAGAAATTCAGGTCTGGACACACATTCTAGCTAATCAGAGGGGTAAAGTTTTACTTTTTTGGCTAAAAGCGCAGCACTAATCCCTAGAGCTTCATCAGGATGTGGGACACTTCGAACCATCCGAGATGGCAAGGTAGAAGTATACCATGCTGTAAGCAAATTGTCTTCAAGACTGCGTCTACGGTTAATAAGAACATATGAATATACTACAGAACTGCGTTTGGAATGAGGGATTTCAAGTGGGTCATCGAATTCAGGGAAACGATGATGAATGCGTTCTCTCATCTAAGGTTGAGTAGGGGTAGTCCAAGTTCCCCAGCCAGAGGTCGTAGAAGAAAAAGAAGCAGCAGCAGCTTTGTCCTACGCGGACGACTTTGTTGCAGAAGAAGAGCTTCCGATATCCATGGTCTCAAATTTGTGTTCCAACGAATCGTAAGCAGTAGGTTCTTGGTTCGAAGGTCGATGATTTGCGAAAGCTTCCATAACTTGTATAAATGGGGGCGGATAAATGTGGTTAATCAATGCATGAAGGTTCTTTCGAGGATGAACAATATTATCAAATAACTCTTCGTATGCTTGATCAATGTAAGAAAAGACTTGCTTGGCCATGAAAGATGTACCAGTCATTTCGAATACTGAGATAGTGGGGGGATGATCAAAGGATAGAAGAGAATCTAATGCAAATGTTTCATTGATGAAATGACGGTTGCATTTTTGAAAAGTGCAAAGCCCATGCACATTCTAAGACGTGGGTAAAATACCTTGATCCACTAATATCACCAAGTATTGGATATATTAGTACGGGGGGTAATGTTGGCTACATATTTTGTACAAGCCAATCACAGTTTGACACGTGGCAGGATGATGGTAATACGTGAAGACAATTCAAGTCTTCAATCGAAATCACACACGTGGCAGTTAGTATTGGTTATTGTGGATCTGCATAGCATTGAATCAGCAGAGAAGTGCAAGATGACATGGCTTTAACGGTTACTTATATTTGAATTAAAAAATCAGGAGGGAAGCCTAACTGCAGATATGGCGTAGTGGAGCTAACTGTGAGGAAACATGATCAACAATCATGGAGGGATGATTTGACAGTTAGAAGTTCATTTCGACGGTCATCATTGAGAAGTATAAATAGTAGAGAAGGTCCCAGAAAAAGCTCCAGCCTCTGATCCAAAAAACTAGTTTTATCTACTTTATTTTCCTTCCAGTTTTTATATTTCTTGTTCTTTATATTTTTGTACTTCAAATTCTTACGCTGCACTTCGTTCATAGGAGTAGTTTCAAGTAACTTGCTGCTGTAAATCTCTACGAGGCTCATTTGGATCTTTGTAAGTCTTTTATTTTATTTAATGAAATGCTACAATTGTTCTTCATTTAATCATTGTTTGCTTAATTCTCGTAAACAAAGCCACCAGTAAAAGTCCTCTTCATTGAAGCTGAAAGAACTAAAATACAATCGTCTGATAATTGGTTGGCAATTAATATTCTGTAAGGACTGATTGATCCTTGCTGGCATGCTCAAAATTATAATAATAACCTTCGAAAGCCAAAAAGTCAACAGATAGTAACCACTTTTAGTCTCTACTTTTTGTTGAAAATCACCTTTAGTTACCACTTTAAGTGGCTAACCAATCATTATTTCTGACTATTGACAATTACTTTTGATCACTACTTCCTATGGTTAGCAACCACTTCTGCCCACCGCCAACCACCTCCCAAGCCGACAACCTTCTCTTGCCAGCCATCCGTTTTACTTGTTTTTAAAATAATTTTTTTTAAAACATACGTGTACAAGATATATATTTTTATTTTTATAAAAAAATACACATAAATATGTTTGGTATTTTCTGTAAATAAAAAACAAAATACTGTAAACTTTATCAAATGAATTTCTAAACACCTATCCTATTTTATTATTTTTAATTAATTATTAACCAAAATACACACTTCTACTTTTAAAATTTAAAATTTCAAACAAATGTGAAATGGTCTCTTCTTGATGGGCAAGGCAAAAAAGATGGGCGCACTACGCAATCCTAACTTTTCTGGTTTTGGAACCAATACCAAACTTCCTCATTCCGATAATACCCTCAACTGTTATATATCACAAATTTTATTTTTTATTTTTTATTTTTCATTTATTTTATTATCACCAACACAAACCCTAGAAACACAAATTCCAAATCGAAATCGTACATGAGATCATAAACAACAAATTCCCCAAGTCAGGATTCAATTTTTTGCTCAGAGATTAAGGAAAGGTGAGTGATTTTGATTTCTAGGGTTTCGTTTTCTTGCCTTTCAATGCTTAATGTGTTCATTTTTTTACTGCGTTTTGGGTACTAATTTGTAATTTTTTTTAGGATATTATGTTGAAGATCTTGTCGAAGTGATTTAACTTCTAAATTTGTTCTGGAATTTATTGGAAATTTAATGTTGTTTTCTCTTTTTTTTTTTTAATTTAAATTATTGATTATATGCTTGGCAAGTGTTGTTTGTTGGGGTTTAATTAAATTTGGTTAATAAATCTAATGTTGTAGGATTTGAGTTGTAGTTCTTTTGTGCTGAGGATATGATTTGGTGGGTTGTTGATTAATTGTAACTTTTTTTTTTTTTGGGTAATTTTTTGTTTTTGTTTTTGTTTTTGTTTTTGTTTTTTGAGGGCATCATTTGTCCCTTGTTTGTGAATCATGTGGGGGTAATGGTTTGGTATTGGCTAAACTGTGGTTTATCCTCTATATATATTCGGGGGATTATTGGGTTTTTAGCACAGATCGTTATGAAGAGAGATAGATTTGAAAGTGGGCACCATATTGCTAAGGTTTTTCTTGATCAGGTCCATTATTTGTCTAAATTCATGAAACCCTAGATACATTCTATGGAAAAGGGAACTTTTTGTTTTTTTGTTTTAATTATTAACAAATGTTTATATAATACTATATAGAAGAGCATGGCCTGTATTAATCATAGGCCTCTCTGTTTTTCAATTTAGTTTCGTGCTTATGTGTGGACAAATTCTAAATGTCTTTTGGGTTTCCGATTTTGGCAGGTTTTGTGTACTTAGTTTTTCATAATTATACCCATCATGAGGTTCAAGAGAGGAACTAAAGTGGAGGTTATGAGGAAAAAGGTTCCGTTCTCATGGCACTGTGCCGAAATCATCTCTGGTAATGGGCATACTTACAGTGTGAAGTATGATTATTTTCCAGGCTCAACAAGTGAGTTTGTGGTTGAGAGGGTGTCTAGGAAGGCTATTAGGCCTTGTCCTCCTCCTGTGGAAGGCGTGAGGAGTTGGGTGGCTGGTGATGTTGTGGAGGTTTATGATAATATTTCGTGGAATATTGCTCGAGTCTTGAAGGTTTTGGACAGAGATCATTATTTGGTGAAGTTACTTGGAGTTCCCCAGGAATTCAGAGTTCACAAATCAAACACCAGGGTGCGACAATCTTGGCAAGACAACATTTGGGTTGTGATCGGAAAGGTATTCTTTTTGTTTCTTTTATTTGTGTGTATGTTCTAGCATTTGTTATATATAGTAATCCCTTTTTCTGCATTGATTGTTCTTTGTGTTTGGAAACTGTCAAGGGCATTGCATAATTCTTCTCGGGCCCTTCTAAACTGCTTTAACTTTGTTTGATATGTTTGTGAAAACTTTAGTATGGGTAGTTGACATACATTTTTTTGTTTTGTTTTGCATTTTTTGCCTCTCATCTACATGAATTTTCTGAAAGGGAAGCTTGACCTAACGGTAAAGGCTTTCCGTTGGCATCTTGATGGTGTGGGTTCGAGTTACAGAAACCAGCTCTCCAAAAATGGGGATAAGACTATATACATCTTGCTCTCTCTAGACCCTGCTTTAGCGTGAGCCTTGTGCATTGGTTTGCCCTTTTATCTATATGAATTTTCTGATGATTTATGAGTTGACCTTGTTAGAGTTCTAGATTTGGGACTCCTATTCTGTTGTCTTATAGCAGGTTTGTGCATTGTTGTCACTCATAGTGTCTTTTAAAGCATTTGTATTATACCTCTTGGATTTCTAAAAATGCTTTCTTGCTTGTTGTGTTTTCTGTATTTCTCCCCATATATGTGTAAATTGTACATGGCTGTTATGTGCCATACCATATTTGCATTGTCTGATTATATCTTGGTTGCTGCAACAGGGCTCTAGAAGTTGTGAAGATGTGAAAACTATCAAGCTGTCAACTTCAAATTGTTATCGGAAGACAAGCTTCCAAATGCCACAAGCCAATGCAAAGACCAAACTGCGAGCAGGAGATGATCGTCTTGCTGTTCAGGACAAAGCTGGATTACAGGAATCTCATATGGTTTCTTCTAGAATGCTGAAGAGAGCATCTCCCCACTTCTCCTCTCTTTTCGATGCATGCACTGGAAATGTTCAGAAAACAAGAGCAATTGAGAAAGATGGTAGGCGGCAGAGGTTTGTTCCGGATGTGTTACGAGAAAAGGTAGATGCTGTTGCTTACCCACGAGAAAATCTGGGTGAAAAATACATGCATTCTTCCTCTAACAATAGATCAAATGGATATTATGAAATGGAGAGGGAAAAACTAAGTGGTTTGGTTGCCTGTTCTCTTTCAAGAAGTTCAGAACCTTATGATTCTGATAGTGATGCATGTTCTGTTGGTAGTTGCAGCGTTACTAGTGAGAGTCCAAATAGGTTTCCTAGTCATTTTGTTGTGGGTCGTTGTCAAGATACAGATACCCTTTGTAGTGATGCAGAATCTTTTTATGGTTCACCAAAACAGGAAAACTGTCTCTCTCCTCCAGGAGAGGAAGTGTCAGTGTGTATCCATAGAATTGAGTTGCATGCATATCGGTGCACTCTAGAGGCATTGTATGCTTCTGGCCCCTTAAGTTGGGAACAAGAAGCATTGTTGACAAATCTTCGTATTACGCTCCATATTTCAAATGATGAACATTTGATGGAGCTTAGGAATTTAATTTCTTCTGGAACTGGTATTCATACATGTTAACAGTTGAAGGGTTCTCTTTTTTTACCTTTCATTGTAGGATCCTCTTTTTGTCTTTGATGTCCATGGAAATGTAACTTCTATCTCATTTATATCATCTTCTTTTGCCTAGACAGTTGGTTTTTGTAATTTTGAAATTATGTATAAAAATTCGTACAAAGAAATGAATGTATCCTGTGTCATCCTGGTTTACTCATTTGGTTTTTGTTTTGAGACTTATAATGTGTTACACCTCGTAATAATATGACCTTGAATATTTCAGTTCTTAAAAAGAGTTGTAAGCCAAATAAAAATATATATTTGGCAGATATAAAAACATTTCTGTATTTATTTCTTACATGATATCTCTGTGAGTGTTACATTTAAGTGACACACTGATAAACATATGGCAGACATCAATTATTACTTTCAGTTTTGATTGAAATGTAATATTCAAATCATATGCTTCTTTGTTTGATGCATGTCCGTAATGATGTAAAAGTTTCCAATCTATATGTTGCCTCCAGCATATTTAAAATTAGTCAGTCTTATCAACATTCTTTTTCTTCATGAAGAAACTTACTTGGGTTCTAGAGCTGTACAAAGGCACAGGGAAGCTTTATCATTGGCTACGTGCAATTTTGCATGGGAAATTACTCATATATTAAACAACGTTAATGATTATCCAAAAGACTGATAGAAAGTACAGTTATTAGGTTCCTATTTAGTGGAGTCATGGCATTAATTGTATGACATGCATTTATTCAATGCTATTTGGCTTTAATAAAACATATTTTTCAATCAAATTTAGAATAGCTACGATTTTCTCCATACTATTTGGAAGCATATGCAAGTTCGCTATTGATAAATCCCTACATTTTCCAGGGCCACAGTTGGAGGCATGCATCCCTTGCTTCCAAAGTTCTAAAGTTGATGCTGGGGTTGCTGTCTTTTTCTTGGCATAAACAATGAGGCAATATCTGCATATTATTCCCCCACAAATGGGCCAATTCACGGATTGCCATTGGTATCAGTGATTATACTGTTTCATTAATACATCCCATTTCACTCCAGCTTTTTAGAACTGTTTTCTTCTGCTGAAGGAAGCAAAAGCATATGTCTGGGAAAGCTTTCATAAACGTCCTGATATGGAAGGTTAGTGCCATTTTAGTCTGTAGTCCATAGTTAATGACTTGTGAAGGTAAAATTCTTGTAATGCTTAATGGTTAAATACACATACGGTGCCTGCTGAAAAAGATATAACAAAACAAATACAAATATATAAATATTATTAACTTTGATTACCAAATTACTCTCTCTTTCTCTCTGGGTTAGTTTTACACAATCTGGTTTACTATTCTGAAGTAATACTTTATATGTTCTGAAATTTATTATCAGTGATTTTCTATTTTCCTTCAAGTATGTCATGCTAACCACACTATTGTTTGAGAGTAATAGTAGTAGGAGGCGGAGGATAGAAATTTTATTATGTTTAGTGTTGAATTTTGGGATTTCACAGATTTCATTATCATGTGCCCTTGATAGTTAAGCTAACATGTTGATATATAAAGGAATATACAGAAACAAAATTAACAAAGTATTGACTATTCCATTTTTACTTTAGTTTTCTTTTAATCAAGTAACATCTGCACTCATCCTTGATTTCATGACTGAAAGAGCACCCGTTTCTCTTCGTGAGTGTAGGAATTAATTTTTACTCCCTTCAGTTGAGGGTATCTGTGTCTTTAGCCTCTTTGTGTTTAGTTTCTCTTTTCCTTTTAGGTTTGGTTTTCTTTATTTTTTCCCCTCAAATATGTGAAGAACTTGTCTTTCTGTGCTTCATACCTTTCTTATCTTTAATAAACTTGTTCCTAATTTGAAAGAACGAGAGAGATAGTGTGTGTGTGTGTGTGAGACAGAGAGAGAGACAGAGAAAATTTAAATGACGACTTCATTGTTCAATTAATTACAATGGACAAAAGGGCAAGGCTTTAAAGGAGCAGTGTCAAAAGAAGAAATATGCTATATATATATTGTTCTTTCTTACCTTTTCAACCTATGTCCTTGTTGGCCTTCCTCTATTCTTTTAGCACCCTCAAAATTAATAAAATCACTCCTCCTTTTTGGCGTGTCAATTCATATAATCTCAAATGACTTTTCCTCATTTTATTTTCAGTTGATGCCACTTCTAACTTCTAACTTCTCCCTAATGCGTTCATATCTTAAGTTATGTTTTCTTGTAACACCATTCATTAATTTCAACATTGTCATTTCAGCTATGCTATTTTTTGGATGTCGTGTTTTTTAACCACTTAATATTCTGTACCATACATATTACATCATAACAAGCCTTATAGAAGTCTTATATATCTTTTCAAACTTCATAATGATCCTATATTTATAAAAAATAAAAATAAATAAATAAAACTTCATAATGATCCTATAATCATCCAACACTCTTGATGCACTCTAACCATTGAGATTTTTTGTGATTAAGGATATGGATGGTATAGAGTGGTGGAAATTTGGATTTGTTCTCTTGGGAACATATTGATCAGTTAAAAATCTTTTGGTTAAAAATCTCTTCATAAATCCTATAGTGGAATCTGATTTATGATGTGCAATAGGATTTACGCTGTCATGAATTTTGCACTAGGTGTTGAATATCTCTTGGTTAAAAATCAGGTTTTGTAAGTTCAAAAGGGATGTATAAGCTGCCCCTTGGCACTATAATATATTAATATGAAAAACTAACACCTAGTCTACCATATAATAAATAATTTGGATAACGTGTTTAAAAGCTAATACTATTTCATAATGTTTGCCACCACCACTTGTTTGAATGGTTCACTGAACTTCTTTGTACAAATGCTGCCAAAGGTTAGGTCTGCCTCTAGTCTTACCACTCTAAACACCCTCGATACCAGAGACTAACACTGGGTAGTGTTATCCGAATCACTAGGAGCTCAATCCAAACCAAGTTCATTTCACTTATAACGACCCCACCCAATTTCAATCAATTACCCAAGTCCACTAGCCCATTTTTTATATAGGCCCAAACCAAAACCCACTCAACCAATTCATTAAGCCTAGACCATAAATCAACCCAGTCCAAACTTCAAATCCAGCCAGTTCAGTAGCCAAATATATATATATTTTTTTCAATTGTTCGTTATTTATTTCCTTTGAATTCAGAGTTTGAAATATTTTCTCAAGAGAAACAAAAATAAGAAGCTGTCATGAGCAATTTGGACAAATTGTTAGATCACATTTTTTAGGGGATACTATAGGAATTTCTCAAAGGGATTGTGAGGGTCAAGTGGAACTTGTTGATCAAGCATATCCAAACTATGAGGAAAGTGCTACTAGAAGTTCAAGAAGCCACTGAAGGGCAAGAAATCCCACACGCAACATGGTTTTACTGAAAGAAGAGATTCTTGAATATGAAGAGTTTCAAATCGTTTGATCCTTGATGCACTACCAATCGATTATTTAATCAAGTTCGAAACAGTTAATTTTATTGATTTTGAGGATTTTCTTTGTATCCTCAATCCAATATCTAGTGGACCTTGTCAACAATTTGGGAATCAAGATTAGTTGGTTTTGGAAGAAACTGAAGTAGCTGGCATTTTGGAAATATTTGATTCGTTGGCATCTGAGGAGTTAAATATTTACAAGGGAACTTGAGATTGAGTTCTTTTTCTTAGTTGGAGAGAGTGATATGGAATGTGCGCACATCAATTTTGTCTTTAGTATTAATATTTATTTTATTTTTTTAGCTTATTAGGAGTTTTATTAAAATTTGCCTTCGTATTTTATTAGGGATTCTAATTTGATCTTTTTATTTGGGTTTTAGTTCCTTATTTTAATTAGGGTTATTTGTCTATAAATATTAAGTTTTGCATTGTATTATTTCAAGATTGTGGCCTTGTGATTAGGGTTGTGATTCTTGTATTCTTCTCTCCTTTCTAAATCTGAATGTCTTTGAAAAAGTGCTTTAAACTAACAGGGTATTAGAAATCTTAGAAGCCAAATCCAGGAGTGATTTTATCTACTGAGGTGTCAGTTGGTTCTCTTTTTAACAAAGGGAAGAAAGCCAGTTTGCAAAGCTCCTTCAATTCCGAAAATAACCTTGCTTGATGGATACCCGATTTCATACATCATTGTAATTAGATAATTATTTTAAAGAAAATCATGTACATGATATGCATCATAATACATTCAGTAGAAGAACTTTCTCTATGCATAAAGGTTGGCCTTTTGTTCATGTAAATTTTCAAGGAGGTAATATTACCTATATATATCTACGTGGATTTGAAGCTGATTGCGGAACTACTGCCTAATTGTTTACTAGGCAACATAGTATTAAGAATCTATCTTGTCTTTGGAAGTGAGAGAATCCCATACACATGGAACACAGTTCCTATAGTGCAATGTCATTGAAGTGTTCTATTATATTCTTTCTATTATCTAATCTTGCTCATGGATGGAACATAAGTTTCTGTCAGTTTTCTCCAAGTACAAAGGTTGGGTAGTTATAAATAAGCAAGTTAGAGGTGCTTTGCCAGAAGGGGTATCATGGATGTATATAGATTGACTAAGAGGTGATTATACTTTCTGAATCAAGAGGTTACTTTGATAGAGGATGTACCTTCGAAGATATCAGGAATGCAGAAATTGTACGACATAGGCGTTCGGCCGTTGAGAGAGCAATGAAGATATTTTTATTTTTACAGCTGTTTATTCACCAAAACATGTTTCTTCTCACTATTTTAGCTCTCATGGGTATATGTATTTGGTTACTATTTAATTTCTTCCGATAAGTACAACTTTCATGATGTGAATCTCTATTGCTCTATTTTTTTTTAACACAGATGATGTTTATTCTAGATTATTCTGTGCAAAATTTTCTTATTGCTTCCTTGTCTATAACAATATAACAGTTCTCCTGGTGATTCTTTTCCGGATTGTATGTGCTTTGGGTCTGAATGGAGGCATTACAATTCGCCTCACAGCTCCAATTTTTCAATGCTTGGGACAGGTGGCTCTGCGTAGTCATTGCTGAGGGATAAGGTTTCTTGAACTCATCCTGTATCATGCTCTTCCATCTTATGGTCATTTTGGAGAAAATTGGTGTTCTTTCCTTTGTGCCAAAATAATTAATGTGGGCATAGTCAAGAAAAGAATTTAAATCCACGAACACATGCAGGGGGAGGGGCTGGCATGTCTGACAAAGAGGGGAGCGTAAGTAACACAACCAGGAACACAATGACACACTGGTTTTTAAAATACGTAGGACACAATATGCAAGGGACACATTGATATAAATTTATTATATGTAATATATGAGTAGTTTATTCAAAAGAAAAAAAAAATATAACACTAATTGAAATTGAAAAGTCATGTATTTTATATACCTTAAACATAAAGATATCATTCATGTACCAATTGCATTTTATAGAATACAAATCAATTGTTGAAAATTGAAATACATATAATATATTTGTTTTATAAATGTTTCAAAACTTATTTAGAGTTTACAAGTTGCATTCTGAAGAATGTAAGACAATGTTATTGTGAAGAGATTCATGGGTCGTTTTTCAAAGGGTTCAAGAAGTGTTGTCGGAGTGTCTGATATTATGAACTTTAAATTTTAATTAAGACTCAAAGCATCTGTAGAGTGTCTTGTCCAGCAAAATTATTATTTTTCTCAGTTTTAAGTCTTCAGGTAAGGAGTATGCAGAATTTGTTTTTAGCCTCCTTGCAAGTATGCTGTCTGGCACCCTTACACAGTTTCCTTTTTTCTGGACTCTTCACATATTGTTAGCACACCTTTGTTGAGTCAATATCTTAACCCAGAGCACAATTTTATTTTATTTTTGGTATTAATTAAATTTTATTTGAGCCCATCATGAATTTGGAATGAATTCATTTGTAATCCACTTTCAGGCTTGGATGAGATTCTGTGTTGATATGGTCAACGTAGAAAGCTCAAGAGTCATTTAAAGCCAGAGGAGGGGATGAAGACGACTCACAGACAAACTTGTCTCATTGTTTTAGAAGGCATAAAACAGAGCAACAAATGAGATGAATTATCACACGTGGTATTTAATGAGCAAGTGAAATTACAAGATGGGAACCAAGCTACCTACTGATTTCGAAACACAGACAAAGATGATGAAGTTGTCACACTAAGCAGGACCACTCTGCAGCTAAATTAGGTGCCGTCTACAGCATTTCTTGCGATTGTTGTCTGTATGGTAGTGTTGGTGGTAGCATCTGATTGAAAGAAATCACACAGCAGAGCGGGCAAACAAGGAAGCTCACGATGCCAGACTGATACAATGTGCTAACAAATAACTGGTGAAAAAGACTGGAAAGGGAAATTTTAGAGCAATTAAATGTAGTGAGTAGCAACAGGGGTGCATAGAAAATTGGCTATGTAATTGAATTTGAAGTTATTCTGCCATGAAGGCCTCATGTTAGTTGTTTAACTGGTTGTATCAATCGCTCTTCATTGTATCAGCAGGACGACGTGTGTATGGATTTGATGCTTTGAAAGCCATGTTTAGCAATACCCACCGTCTTACTTGTATAACTTGGTATTGATTCTCATCATTGTCTTCTAGGTTTGTACATCAGCACAATGCCATTTAATTGCAATCTTAGCATTCTTATATAACAAACAATTGCTGTATTTTTTTGGAAATAAATACTGAACTTATTTATTTATTATTTTCTTGAGAACTTACTAAACTCCTTTTTAACCATGTAAATGCTTCGTTCTAAAATACAACTGGAGAACAAAAGACAGTAAACTGAGCAATGAACCGCTGTACACATGAATCAGAGGTTGCTCCAGAAAGATGTCAGCATTTTTCCATCAAGATTTAAGTTATTTTAAAATTGTTTGAGAATAGATTAAACTAGACAAAAAATAATACAACATGTCAACTCATTCTCTATTTTTTTTACACATTTTTTTTTTTTTATAGAAAATAAAAATCTACTTAAAAAAAACTAAGACAAACTTCACTTTACCCCTTGTGGTTTGGGCCTGGTGCAGATTACCTTCTGACATTCGAAAATCACCATATAACTCCCTTGTGATTGGTGGACTAAAACGCACATTAACTTTTGTTAACAGAAGTTATAAATTGACAGTTATACCCTTCTCTCTCTCTCTCTTCGTTCTCTTCTTCTTCATCATATCCAAAAGGGTTACACCCTTCTTCTCTCTCTCTCTCTCTCTCTTCCTTCTCTTATTCTTCCTCCATACCCATTCAACAAATTTCCACTTCCATTCAACAAAACACTTGATTTAGCTTCATGCTACCAACTCTAACACACACACACACACACATATATATAAACCTGCAAACTGCATATATATAATCTATATATATATATGTATATATATTCCTAAAATCTATTATTCCGATCAAACTATTTTAAAAGAAATATAAAAAAATATAATTTTTATGAAGTGTATATATATATGTATATATTCACTGTTATATATTTATAAGGTATGATCTTCAATTTAAGAATGAGCTCAAGAAAAAAAAAAAAAAACTTGCAGATCTAATGATGTAATTGTTATTAACTTCAAAAATTAAAACCAAACAGGCCTTAGTTTATTTATGTTGAATCAAATGTAACCTTGTGAATTTCATTGTGGAGATTTGTTGATTTAGGTTATGTGCAGAAAGTGTGGCTGGATAAGAATACAGATTATATATACATATATATACATTGGGTTTGTTGATTTGAATATATACATATATATAGCTACAGATTATATATATACATTAATTTTTGATAAAAATTTTGTTGTTTAAATTAATTTAGGTTTTTGTTTTGGGTTGTAATTTTAGAGAGGAGGAAGACCCATGACACCTCTTTACAAATTTAAAGATGTTCTAGGGATATTTTGATCTTAAAGTGCGTTTTAATCCACCAATTACAACGAGATTATGTGATAATATTCGAATATCAGAGGTAATACGCACATGACCCAAAAGCATCTCCAATGCACTAGGCATATAATACTTGTTAGTTAAAATGCCTAGTGTGATTCATTTTTTTCAATTACAATGCACTAGGCATATGATTAGGCATTTTGGCTTAACTCATATTCACTAGCTACATGTAACTAGCCCTTCAACGCTAGGCAAAATGTATTTAATCATTAGGATCATTTCCCTCCATCTTTGTTGTTGACGTGGCATTCTATAAAATTAATAGTATTTGGATAAATAGCTAAAATAAAGAGCATGGTTGGAGTAAAAACATAAAGCAGTTGATAGGCAAAATAAAATATATACTTTATAGTAATATTTAGATAAGTAAAATGCCTACTACCGTTGGAGATGCTCTAAGAGAGTAAAGTGAAATTTGTCCAAAAAACTAATTCACAAAACTTAGAAGCCTGCCAGTCTAAACTAAGTAAAAAAGATTGTACTGCTAGCATAATTTTAGTTACAGAGGACTAGACAAAATGAATGACACCTCTTGTGCCTTTCATGTAATTTGGTTTTCCAATCCATAGAATTGTTTGTTAAATAGGAGATAATTATTTCAAGGGACCTCTGTAAACAAGGTCCAGGAGCCATCAGCACCTACAGAAACAATCAGGAATATGTCTTCTTAACCGCATCTTCGTTAACAAAGCCATGGTGGACACAAGTTATGTCATCAACTTCTGCCAAAAACAAGAAAGCTCAATATCAAAGGAGAATTAAAAGTCCGCACACTTCATACCCTCTTCACAAACAAATACCAAGCAACATATCTAATAACAATTCCAAACCACCCTACACATATAATCCAAAATGCTCTCAATAATTGGAGCTGGAAACATAAAATCCTAAGAAAGCCATGTATGATAGAACACCAACAAACCCATCACAAAGGGAATGAGACACGACTTGGGCTGTAACTTTTCTTTCCGAGGAGGAATCCCATCATCTATTCAAATGCATCATCATCATCATCTGGAAGGGGCTGACTTGCAGCTGCAGCAAGCTCAGCCTCATGCCTGCAGAAATCACCAACCACCCACACAGTATATCCACAGTTAGGAAGCAAATTAATGACGGGGATGAAGTAAATATCAAAAACACTAATGATGCATGTGCTTGCACAAGGAGATAGGGAAGGAGGTTGCACAAGGAGATAGGGAAGGAGGTGGGGGTCTAAAAGGGTTTCCAATGGTAAACTATGGTAGTAGGAAGAATATTTCCTATAATAATCAGTTCTCAATGAGTTCCAATGCAAGGAAGACTGGTTGGGTTACTAAAAATTTTGCCAAGCATGTACACAAGAGAGAGAGAGAGAGAGAGAGAGAGAGAGAGATGCATAGTTGTAATTAAAAGGAAACAAAAACTTACTGTTGCTGAGTAGCCATGTCAATCTGCACTTCTGGAGGGGCAAGGGCGGGAGACTCCACAAAATGCAAGTTTAATGTATTGGCATTACTGATCTTTAAAACAGCAATCAATTGTTGAAGTTTAATGTTATAGTTTAAATTTTTTCAAACACTCTTCTAACTATTAGTTGCTGCATAAAAGAAGACCAGGCCATAGTTTCTGTGTTTTAAAAAGGTGAAAAAAGTTCTATCCTCTTGTACTTGTCGGGAAGAAAAAAAAAACTGTTCCTATTGTATCAAATGAGCAGTGTAGTTTTTCCTTGAGCTCTTAAGCCTATCAAAGTAGTTTTTTTTTTTTTTTCAATTTTTTTATTATTATATATATGTAATTTACCCAAAAAAATACTAACAGAACATGTATTCTTGTTAGAAGAGGGTATGAATGCTATATATGTGATATGTTTCATGAAGATGTGAGCTTCTTGTGCCTAGATAGCTGAAGTATATGCATAGGTATTGTTTGGGAATTTTCAAAATGGTTTTTAAAATATGTAGTTTAATTTTGAGGGAGTTACGTGTAGGTCCTAATAAGTTGACTTATTATTTAATAGGTCCTATGATAATTAATATCATTTTTTATTAAACACTATTAAAAAATGTCACTAATTGTTAATTTTTAGTGACAATATGAAAATTTTGTTACAAAAAAGTCACTAATTATAAGTTTTAGCGACAGTTTAAAGAAATCATCACAAAAAAGTATTACTTATTTACAACTTTTAGCGACAATTTGAAAAATTCATCACAAAAAAAGGATACTAATTGTAAATTTTAGTGACAATTTATAAAAATTATGACTAAAAAAGTTATTAATTGTCAATTTTTAACGACATATGTAAAAAATCGCCACAAAAAAAATATTTTAGCGATAATTTTACCAAGACTTATTTTCAATAGGACTTTATAAGAATTAAGTCAAACTATTAGGACCTATTAATAGTTTACCCTTTAATTTTTGGATGTTTGCAAAATCTTTCTTGTTTTTCTTTGGAAAGCTTGAAATAAGTTTGAGGACTTTGTTCCACATTGGAAAGAGAGGAAGACATGGAGCAGTTAATAAAGTGCTACATGGAATATCCCTTTGAATATAAAATTGTGAGGTGAAAGCTAGTGTGCATGCACCCACACTGCAATGATGGTGCTTCGCACCATCTGCACACGCACGCGCGCGTGGCGTGGGGTGTGTGGCGTTTGATAGGGCACTTCGCAAGGTGCCATGAAGGCGCTTTACTATTTGCATCGGACAGGTTGGAGCGATGACGTCGATCCAACGTGGCATGGGTGACGTGAAATACAGTCAGCTCCACGTGACAGTGATGTGGCGTCCGTTGGCGATGAGTCAACCAACCAATCAAACGGTTGCGTGTCCGATCTAGAGCGGTTTGATCACAACCATTGATCAGAGATGCGCGCAATCGTATGGATGCGATGGAACTTGATTGTGATCAACTGTGATTAGTCAATGCAACTATTCGGTGTGAGAATGATCTCCACCATAGATCATCGATCCAATGTCAGATCTAATCGGATGCGATCAAGGGATATGACCATTCGATCAGATACATCAAGGCCTATAAATTGGCTACGAATTCAGTCATTTCAATCCATCCAAAAATTCAGAAGGCATTCCAGCAATTCTCTCTTTCTTGATTTAGATTTTTCGATCAAGAGTTTCTTAAACAAATTTCTAATTTTCTTACTGGTAATCAAGTTTTGCAGATTTGATTATTAGTGTCTTTGTTTTCTTGATTATATCAAGAATATTCTGATCTATTATCGTTAGTGCAGACGCTGATAGACTTGATCTTTAGATCAGGTTTTATTGTATCTTGGAAGCGAATTTACTGTAACCCCCTGCACACCTTTTGGTGGGTGCAAATATTGCTTTTAGGAAAGCGACTAAGTAACGTGACTTGAAGCATCATATTTATGTTCTACATAGACAAGTTTATCGCCAAGTTTTGAAGACCCGAAAACTATCAATTAAAGAATTCAAGACGATTTGTTCCAACATATATAACAGAGGAGAACCCATTTTCTTATTTTCTATCATCTTTATATAACAAATAAGCATTTTCTTATCTACATAGATGAACAACATTTTTCCTAGAAAATTGCACTTTCAAGATGGAAAGAAAAAGAAAAAAGGAAGAAATGCTTCAATTTGCTAAGGTTGGTGGGGACTAGGGTTGCAAATGAACCGAGCCGAGCTCGAGCGACTCATTTATTTATCGAGCTTGAGCTTGGCTCGATAAGGAACTGGGTTCGAGTTCGGCTAGGCTCGGTTCGATAATTTTTTTGAATATTATTTATATTATTTAAATAAAAATATTATTTATTTCATTTAATATATTATATTTATTATATAATTTAAATAATGATAAACGAGCCGAGCTAAGCTTATACGAGCTTGAGTTCGGCTCGTTTACTAAACAAACCGAACCAAATCGAATCGAGCCGAGCCAAACCGAACTTGTTCATGAACAATTCAATTTATTTGCAACTCTAATGTGGGCTTATTTACAGAACACGAGTGTGGTTAGCCATTATGTTCTTTTTAATACTTTTATTGGAAAAAAAAAGTGTGGTTAGCTTCTCCAAACTTGAAATCTTAGCCGATTTTCTATCAAGAAATGGTTATTAAATAATAAAGTTGAACCAACCTTAATTAATAAATTTTGAAAAAAAAAAGGAATAAAATTGTCAGCAAATAGCAGGAATTTGGAATAGCATAAATAAAAAAAGCGGCGAGCAAGCCTTGTTTATGTAAATTCCAAAAAATAAGCAAAACAAAAAAATTAAATTAAATAAAATAATGACTTAAAGATGCCTAATATTTTAATGGAAAATGCTAAATCATCAAAAATGATACGGCAGTGACATATTTATAATTAAAAATCATCTTAATGGGCATTTTGTTTTAAAGTCAAAATTTTACATTGAACCATTTTGTATGAATTTTGTATATCATCACTATATTTTAATTCATATTTGAAGGGCGCAATATGCTAAATTTAAAAAGACTTAGCCTGTGTTTGGGAAGGCAGTTTGAGGCTAAATTAGCCACATACGGACAAAAGTGGCTAATTCAGCCACCTGGAGACAAAAGTATGGCAGGAGCTTGGCAACAACCATTTCACAAGTAAATTACGAAACTACCCCCACATGAAAGAGGGGCTAATTTAGCCTTAGCGTCAGAAATATTCAAAGTAAAAAAAAAAAACCCTTTTTCCAAAAAACATATTTTCTCAGAAAAAACAAAGAAAGTTGAAAAAAAAAATTAAAAACATTTTTTTTGTTTTTTGTTAAAATATTTTATAAAAATAAATTCGAACTCTATTTTATAAAAATATTTTTAAAATATTTTAATTTTTTTGTTATGTATTTGGTTATGATTTGAGTGTAGAGTTGTGAAAGTAATATGGAGTTTCGAGTTATGTGTTTGGTTATGAGTTTTAAAAATAATTTATTAATTGAGTTTTATTTTATGTGTTTGGTTACGATTTGAGTGTAGAGTTGTTTTTAAATTTAAAATATTAACATTTTAAATTATTTAAATTTTTTGAATATTTATTTTAAATTTTTGCTTATTAAATTATTTAGATTATTTAGATTATTTAAATATTTAAAATAAAAATAAAAATAAAATTAAAATTAAAATTAAAACTAAAATTAAAATTAAATTAAAATTAAATTATTTAAAATACACAGACAATAAAATAAAACCTCACTTTTTATCATTTCACAGAAAATGAAAAAAAAATAAAAATAAAAATAAAAAACACATGAAAAAACCATTTGCAAAAAAAAAAAAAAAAAAATTTAAAATACATAAATTATTTTTAAAAAAATGCACCTCATTCAAAAATATTTAAAAATATTTAAAAAATTACAAAAACGTAAATTCAAAAAAAAAAAAAGAACGACAAAAATACGCCTTATCCAAAAAGATAAAAAAAAAAAAAAAACAGAAATTACCATTTGCCATGTAATGTACAAATAAATAAAACACATGAAAACCCATTTTTGAAATATAAAAACAAATTAATGTGTACGAATTAAAAAATGACAAAAACATAAATTAAAAAAATAACGAGAAAAATACGCCTCATTAAAAAATATTTTAAAAAAAAAACATAAAAACATAAATTGCCATTCACGACGTAATTTAAAAATAAATAAAACACATGAAAACTCATTTTTGAAAATAAAAAAAAGTTATTGTATACCAATAAAAATAAAAAAGACAAAAAAACACGCCAAATCCAAACCCAAAATAAAAAAAATAAAAAATTTAAGTAAAATATGTGAAATCCAAATCCAAAATAAAAAAATAAAAATTAAGCAAAATACGCCAAATCCAAACCCAAAATAAATAAATAAAAATAAATTTTTTAAAGGAAAATACGCCAAATCCAAACCGGAAAAAAAAAAAAATTTTCAAACAATTTCGGTCCTGTACATGGCGTTGACGTGGAGGACTATGTGAGTGTGAGTTGCCATGAGGATCATGTGTCAAGGGCAGTTTGGTAATTTCTCATAAAGACACCTCACCAAAAAGGCAAAAAGGCAAAAAGCTAAAAAAGTCAAAAAGTCCTTCCCAAACCAGGCTTTTTAGCCCCAGGTTAAAATAGCCAAAAAAATCATAAAGCCAAAAAGCCAACCCACTTTCTAAACGGAGGCTTATTTAGATATTGTGCATGTTTGGCAGCACTTAACTTCAGCTTATTTCAGCTTTCAGCTTAATTTAAGCTATTTTGATGTGTTTGGTTTAACTTATAGCTTATAGCTTATAGCTTATAACTTTTTGGAAGTCAGAAATCAGCTTATTCTTTGAGTGAGCCGGGAGATGCTTTAAGAATAAGCTGGAAATCAGCTTAAGCTGAAAGTTATAAGTTATAAGCTGTTTAGACATAAGCTATAACACTTTCCCACAGCTCTACCAAACAGGGCCATTGGATTGTCAAAAGAAATGACAAATGTAGAGGAAATAAAATTATTTATACATGTTTACTTTTTTATAGATAATTGAACAAAATAAATCTATATATATATTTTACTAATATCTATCCATTTTATTCTCATTTTTCTAAAATTTCAAGACATACAGACATCAAGACATTATAGGCAAGATGTGTACTATTAAAGTTTGGATTCAAATATAAATAATTATAAAAATAACTTTCAAGATTTCTCATTACAACATGAGAGACAAGCAACTTGTAACTTCTTCATAACATGGAAAGCAACTTTCATCAAGAAAGCAACTTGGAATCAATTATTTGTAACCATAATGGGCAATATGTTTGAGTTAACTCATTATTTTCTTTTGAAATTTCCTATTTTTATGTGGAAATTTTTTATTGTTAAAAAACCTTCAAATTTTCATGCATTAATTGGTATTGCCATATCGAAGGCAAAATACAACAATAACACTGCATTAACTGAAAAGAACTCATAAAATTGAGAACTAAACATGTAGTTTATGATTTTAGCAATAATATTTTTTTTTCCTCCTCATTTTGGTGTTTGATTCACATTTTTTTTTTCTTCTAGAATTTGGTAGAGATATCATATTAAAAATAACGACGTCCTGTGCTATATGTTCATATCAAATGCATTCACTACCATCAACATTTTTCAATAAATGCTATTATAAATCTTAAAACAATGGCCCAAAACAATGTCTAAAAATGTGGGGATTGTGTCGAGTAAAATAAGTAAATAAAACACTTGAAGTGGTTTCCACATTATAACGTGCGATGACAGAGTACTTTTCAAAATTACTTTTGATTAATTTTTTGGGATCCGTAAATTTTTTATTTTTATTTTTGTAAATTTCCTTGTAGGTGATCTATATATATTTTATGTATCACCAACCATTGGTCTCATTTGTTTTATTTTGTTTTGTTTTTTCTTTCCTTTTTTTGACTATCACTCATTACTTATCACTACTAGCTACTATCGCCAATGACCTCATCCGACCACCACATTCCTCACTCACCAACCACCTCTCATTGATAGTAACCATCTTTAGTTTCTATTTTTTGTTGAAAATCACCTTTAGCCAAAAAGCCAAAAAGTCAACTAAAACTAGTCACATCACCTCTCTACTTTTCTGCACATCTTTTCGTAAAAAGCCAAAAAATTACTAAAATAGCCTGTTCCCAAACGAGGCTTAAGTGACTAACCAATCCTCATTTCTAATTATTGACAATCACTTTTGACTACTACTTCCTATGGTTAGCAACCACTTCTATCCACTGCCAACTACCTCCCAAGTCGACAACCTTCTCTTGTCAGTCATCCATTTTACTTGTTTTTAAAATAAATTTTTTTAAAATATACGTGTACTAAACATATATTTTTTATTTTTATAAAAACTAAACATAAATACGTTTGGTATTTTCTGTAAATAAAAAACAAAATACAGTAAACTTTATCAAGTGGGACCTTAATGTCTAAGGTGAATTTCTAAACAACTATCCTATGTTATTATTTTTAACCTATACTATATATTAAGCAAAAGGGGATTTTTAACCCCAAAGCTTGTGGGAGCTCCAATCTCCTAATCATAATTTTCTAAATTTTTGATTTAAAAAAAAAAAACCTCAGTATTTATTGACTTCTCCCAACCCAACCTTAGCATTTATTGACTTCTCCCAACCCACAATCCCTTTGACTTCTCTCATAATTATTGCAACACCCTTTTCAATTTCTCCCATACACTATGGTTGCACATAAAAATAAAAAAAAGGGTAAGAATTTAGCTATAGATCTCAAAAAGATATAACATCTAAATTTGAATTATGAGTTAATAATATAATTATGTATTTTTTATTATGTATATCTATCAAAATTTTAAATCACTTAATGGGACAAATTAATCAATTTTTCAAAATTATTGATTTTTAATTTACAAAATAGATTAAAAAAACTATTGACTGATTTATTTATTTAATCACAAAAATATTTCATAATCTCTCCCTCCTGATCTCTCTCACAAATTTTCAAAAAAAAATATTGAAACTTGCATTCATTTTCTCTCCCCCAAAAAATCAGATAATATTTTTTGTTAAAGTTGTAGATATCTACCCATATTTTATATATTATATTATAACATAACAAAAAAAAAATTATTAATGGGATAAATTAATCAATTTTCTAAAATTATTGATTTTTAATTTACAAAATAGATTAAAAAAACTATTGACTGATTTATTTATTTAATCACAAAAATATTTCATAATCTCTCCCTCCTAATCTCTCTCACAAATTTTCAAAAAAAAATATTGAAACTTGCATTCTTTTTCTCTCCCCAAAAAATCAGATAATATTTTTTGTTAAAGTTGTAGATATCTACCCATATTTTATATATTATATTATAAAATAACAAAAAAAAAAAAACAAAAAAAAAAATCTTTAAAGTTTATCTAAATAAACTTTAAATAAATAAAACTCACATGTCTATCACATATCTAACTCACATCATAATTTACCTAAATAATAATAATTAAAAACAAATGAAAACCACAGATAAATTAAATTAAAAAAAAAAAGATACCCACAACTCCATCTTAAATAAATTGAAAAAAAAAATACCCGAATAGAAACCACACAAAAATAAAAAGATATATCTATCTATCTATCTATCTATCTATCTATATATCTATACTATATATTAAGCAAAAGGATGTTTTAACCCTCAAGGCCTGTGGAAGTTCCAATATACCAATCTTAATTTCCTGATTTTTTATTTTTTTAAAAAAAAAAAATTGACTTGGTGATTGGTTCAAAGATTATAATAATTACATTAACACCATCATTACATGGGTCTCTTGGGGAAGCAAAAGTGGTGGCGTGTAAATTAAGAGCCATAGCCTCTCTCTCTCTCTCTCTCTCTCTCTCTCTCACATTTCATTTATTGTTTTATTTCCCCACCCTCTATCTCCTTCATTTATCAATAGTATAATTATAATCTTTGAACCAATCACCAAGCAATCCCAATATTATATTGAAAGAATTTAATAAATGGCTCTTAATTTTTTTCCCTCTTAATTTTTTTGTTTTGTTTTTTGGAAAAAAAATAAATAAACACTTATTAAATTCTTTCAAACTCCTCGGTCAAACCCCAGGTATTTACACGCCATTACTTTTTGCATCTCTAAGAGGCCCATGTAATTATTGTGTAAATGGCTCTTAATTTTTTTTCCCTCTTAATTTTTTTGTTTTGTTTTTTGAAAAAAAAAAAAATAAACACTTATTAAATTCCTTCAAATCTCAATATTTATTGATTTGGTCAAAATCTCTGATCAACATTTATTAACTTTTTCTAATCCACATGCCTGTATTTATTGATTTGGTCAAAATCCTTGATTAGCATTTAAAATCCCTTTATACAAATAATTATAGATACAGTTCGTGCATAGTTACTGCAGTAACCTTTTTAATTTCTCCTGTACACTATGGTTAGTGATAAGATTGTTAAATTATTTTTATAAATTTTTTTTAAAAACATAATTTATATATTAAAAAAAATTAAAACAAATATAAATATCTAAAATTATCCCGTACATAGCACGAGTGATAGGCTACTTAATTATTAACCAAAACACACACTTCTACTTTTAAAATTTAAAATTTCAAACAAATGTGAAATGGTCTCTTCTTGATGTGCAAGGCAAAAAAGATGGGCGCACTACGCAATCCTAACTTTTCTGGTTTTGGAACCAATACCAAACTTCCTTATTCCGATAATACCCTCAACTATATAATCACAATTTTATTTTATTTTTTTTTATTTTTCATTTATTTTATTATCACCAACACAAACCCTAGAAACACAATTCCAAATCGAAATCGTATATGAGATCATAAACAACAAATTCCCCAAGTCAAGATTCAATTTTTTGCGCAGAGATTAAAGAAAGGTGAGTGATTTTGATTTCGAGGGTTTCCTTTTCTTGCCTTTCAATGCTTAATGTGTTCATTTTTTTTACTGCGTTTTGGGTATTAATTTGTAATTTTTTTTACGATATTATGTTGAAGATCTTGTCGAAGTGATTTAACTTCTAAATTTTTTCTGGAATTTATTAGAAATTTAATGTTGTTTTCTTTATTTTTTTTTAATTTAAATTATTGATTATATGCTTGGCAAGTGTTGTTTGTTGGGGTTTAATTAAAATTGGTTAATAAATCTAATGTTGTAGGATTTGAGTTGCAGTTCTTTTGTGCTGAGGATATGATTTGGTGGGTTGTTGATTAATTGTAACTTTTTTTTTTGGGGTAATTTTTTGTTTTTGTTTTTTGAGGGCATCATTTGTCCCTTGTTTGTGAATCATGTGGGGGTAATGGTTTGGTATTGGCTAAACTGTGGTTTATCCTCTATACATGTTCAGGGGATTATTGGGTTTTTAGCACAGATCGTTATGAAGAGAGATAGATTTGAAAGTGGGCACCATATTGCTAAGGTTTTTCTTGATCAGGCCCATTATTTGTCTAAATTCATGAAATTCTAGATACATTCTATGGAAAAGGGAACTTTTTATTTTTTTGTTTTAATTATTAACAAATGTTTATATAATACTATATAGAAGAGCATGGCCTGTATTAATCATAGCCCTCTCTGTTTTTCAATTTAGTTTCGTGCTTATGTGTGGACAAATTCTAAATGTTTTTTGGGTTTCCGATTTTGGCAGGTTTTGTGTACTTAGTTTTTCATAATTATACCCATCATGAGGTTCAAGAGAGGAACTAAAGTGGAGGTTATGAGGAAAAAGGTTCCATTCTCATGGCACTGTGCCGAAATCATCTCTGGTAATGGGCATACTTACAGTGTGAAGTATGATTATTTTCCAGGCTCAACAAGTGAGTTTGTGGTTGAGAGGGTGTCTAGGAAGGCTATTAGGCCTTGTCCTCCTCCTGTGGAAGGCGTGAGGAGTTGGGTGGCTGGTGATGTTGTGGAGGTTTATGATAATATTTCGTGGAATATTGCTCGAGTCTTGAAGGTTTTGGACAGAGATCATTATTTGGTGAAGTTACTTGGAGTTCCCCAGGAATTCAGAGTTCACAAATCAAACACCAGGGTGCGTCAATCTTGGCAAGACAACATTTGGGTTGTGATCGGAAAGGTATTCTTTTCGTTTTTTTTTTATTTGTGTGTGTGTTCTAGGGTTTGTTATATATAGAAATCCCTTTTTCTGCATTGATTGTTCTTTGTGTTTGGAAACTGTCAAGGGCATTGCATTATTCTTCTCGGGCCCTTCTAAACTGCTTTAACTGTGTTTGATATGTTTGTGAAAACTTTAGTATGGGTAGTTGACATACATTTTTTTGTTTTGTTTTGCAATTTTTGCCTCTCATCTACATGAATTTTCTGAAAGGGAAGCTTGACCTAACGGTAAAGGCTTTCCGTTGGCATCTTGATGGTGTGGGTTCGAGTTACAGAAACCGGCTCTCCAAAAATGGGGATAAGGCTATATACATCTTGCTCTCTCTAGACCCTGCTTTAGCGTGAGCCTTGTGCACTGGTTTGCCCTTTTATCTATATGAATTTTCTGATGATTTATGAGTTGACCTTGTTAGAGTTCTAGATTTGGGACTCCTATTCTTTTGTCTTATAGCAGGTTTGTGCATTGTTGTCACTCATAGTGTTTTTTAAAGCATTTGTGTTATACCTCTTGGATTTCTAAAAATGCTTTCTTGCTTGTTGTGTTTTCTGTATTTCCCCCCATATATGTGTAAATTGTACATGGCTGTTATGTGCCATACCATCTTTGCATTGTCTGATTATATGTTGGTTGCTGCAACAGGGCTCTAGAAGTTGTGAAGATGTGAAAACTATCAAGCTGTCAACTTCAAATTGTTATCAGAAGACAAGCCTCCCAATGCCACAAGCCAATGCAAAGACCAAACTGCGAGCAGGAGATGATCGTCTTGCTGTTCAGGACAAAGCTGGATTACAGGAATCTCATATGGTTTCTTCTAGAATGCTGAAGAGAGCATCTCCCCACTTCTCCTCTCTTTTCGATGCATGCACTGGAAATGTTCAGAAAACAAGAGCAATTGAGAAAGAGGGTAGGCGGCAGAGGTTTGTTCCGGATGTGTTACGAGAAAAGGTAGATGCTGTTGCTTACCCACGAGAAAATCTGGGTGAAAAATACATGCATTCTTCCTCTAACAATAGATCAAATGGATATTATGAAATGGAGAGGGAAAAACTAAGTGGTTTGGTTGCCTGTTCTCTTTCAAGAAGTTCAGAACCTTATGATTCTGATAGTGATGCATGTTCTGTTGGTAGTTGCAGCGTTACTAGTGAGAGTCCAAATAGGTTTCCTAGTCATTTTGTTGTGAGTCGTTGTCAAGATACAGATACCCTTTGTAGTGATGCAGAATCTTTTTATGGTTCACCAAAACAGGAAAACTGTCTCTCTTCTCCAGGAGAGGAAGTGTCAGTGTGTATCCATAGAATTGAGTTGCATGCATATCGGTGCACTCTAGAGGCATTGTATGCTTCTGGCCCCTTAAGTTGGGAACAAGAAGCATTGTTGACAAATCTTCGTATTACGCTCCATATTTCAAATGATGAACATTTGATGGAGCTGAGGAATTTAATTTCTTCTGGAACTGGTATTCATACATGTTAACAGTTGAAGGGTTCTCTTTTTTTAACTTTCATTGTAGGATCCTCTTTTTGTCTTTGATGTCCATGGAAATGTAACTTCTATCTCGTTTATATCATCTTCTTTTGCCTAGACAGCTGGTTTTTGTAATTTTGAAATTATGTATAAAATTTCGTACAAAGAAATGAATGTATCCTGTGTCATCCTGGTTTACTCATTTGGTTTTTGTTTTGAGACTTATAATGTGTTACACTTCATAATAATATGACCTTGAATATTTCAGTTCTTAAAAAGAGTTGTAAGCCAAATAAATAAATATATTTGGCAGATATAAAAACATTTCTGTATTTATTTCTTACATGATATCTCTGTGAGTGTTACATTTAAGTGACACGCTGATAAACATATGGCAGACATCAATTATTACTTTCAGTTTTGATTGAAACGTAATCTTCAAATCATATGCTTCTTTGTTTGATGCATGTCCATAATGATGTAAACGTTTCCAATCTATGTGTTGCCTCCTGCATATTTAAAATTAGGCAGTCTTATCAACATTCTTTTTCTTCATGAAGAAACTTACTTGGGCTCTAGAGCTGTACAAAGGCACAGGGAAGCTTTATCATTGGCTACGTGCAATTTTGCTTGGGAAATCTACACTCAGATATTAAACAACGTTAATGATTATCCAAAAGACTGATAGAAAGCACAGTTATTAGGTTCCTATTTAGTGGAGTCATGGCATTAATTGTATGACATGCATTTATTCAATGCTATTTGGCTTCAATAAAACATATTTTTCAATCAAATTTAGAATAGCTACGATTTTCTCCATACTATTTGGAAGCATATGCAAGTTCGCTATTGATAAATCCCTACATTTTCCAGGGCCACAGTTGGAGGCACGCATCCCTTGCTTCCAAAGTTCTAAAGATGATGCTGGGGTTGCTGTCTTTTTCTTGGCATAAACAATGAGGCAATATCTACATATTATTCCCCACAAATAGGCCAATTCACGGATTGCCATTGGTATCAGTGATTATACTGTTTCATTAATACATCCCATTTCAGTCCAGCTTTTTAGAACTGTTTTCTTCTGCTGAAGGAAGCAAAAGCATATGTCTGGGGAAGCTTTCATAAACGTCCTGATATGGAAGGTTAGTGCCATTTTAGTCTGTAGTCCATAGTTAATGACTTGTGAAGGCAAAATTCTTGTAATACTTAATGGTTAAATACACATACAGTGCCTGCTGAAAAAGATAAAACAAAACAAATACAAATATATAAATATTATGAACTTTGATTACCCAATTACTCTCCCTTTCTCTCTGGGTTAGTTTTACACAATCTGGTTTACTATTCTGAAGTAATACTTTATGGTCATGTTTGTTTGGGCGGATTGGATTAGGTTGGATTAGCATTCCCATGACTAATAGTCCTAGGACTACAATCCCTTTGGATTGTGTATCCTATCTTATGTTTGGATTGAGTTAGGATTATAAGGAGGGACTAATAGTCCAAACTTTGGCTTAGTCCTCCAATTTATATCCCACCCCCCTCTGTGGGATTGAATAGTCCATCATATGTGGGATACCATATCCGGATGGATTGTTAGTCTGTACTTCAATTGTTTAACCAAACTTTGGATTAATAATTTTATTGGACAATTAGTCTAATCCCAAGCTCATGTCCACCCAAACAAACATGGCCTATATGTTCTGAAATTTATTATCAGTGATTTTCTATTTTCCTTCAAGTATGCCATGCTAACCACATTATTGTTTGAGAGTAATAGTAGTAGGAGACGGAGGATAGAAAATTTATTATGTTACTGTTGAATTTTGGGATTTCACAGATTTCATTATCATGTGCCCTTGATAGTTAAGCTAACATGTTGATATATAAAGGAATATACAGAAACAAAATTAACAAAGTATTGACTATTCCATTTTTACTTTAGTTTTCTTTTAATCAAGTAACATCTGCACTTATCCTCGATTTCATGACTGAAAGAGCACCTGTTTCTCTTCATGAGTGTAGGAATTATTTTTTACTCCTTTCAGTTGAGGGTATCTGTGTCTTTAGCCTCTCTGTGTTTAGTTTCTCTTTTCCTTTTAGGTTTAGTTTTCTTTATTTTTTCCCCTCAAATATGTGAAGAACTTTTCTTTCTGTGCTTCATACCTTTCTTATCTTTAATAAACTTGTTCCTAATTTGAAAGAACGAGAGAGATAGTGTGTGTGTGTGTGTGTGTGAGAGAGAGAGAGAGAGAGAGAGAGAGAGAGAGAGAGAGAGAGAGAATTTAAATTACTTCTTCATTGTTCAATTAATTACAATGGACAAAAGGGCAAGGCTTTAAAGGAGCAGTGTCAAAAGAAGAAATGTGCTATACATATATATTAGGGGTGTACACGGGTCGGGTCGGGTCGGACTTACCCTAAGCCCGCCAACCAAACCGAATGTGTCGGGTTAGAGAAATTGTCACCCACTGCCAGCCGTAGGCATATTCGAAATCGACCGTGGCCTATCATTCGGATTGGCGGTCGGATTCGGTCAGCGAGAAACAGAGAGAAATCAATCTACTTCACACTCTTTCTCAGGTTGTAATTCAAACAAATATCAAATTCAAACATGTATAATAAATGGAGTAAAAGAGATTCAAACAAAAATATTAAATATGCAAATAAATTTGAGAAAGAATAGAGAGTGGAATGGTAGAGATAGACTCACCATCGCCTAAATCTAAGCAACATTCATCACCGTCGGAGTAAATCTGAGCATCATCGCCATCGTCTCATAGATTTGAGCATCATTGTCACCGTCGATTAGCACCATTGCCACTAGAGAGGGAGATTAAGAGCAGAAAAGGGGTTTCCAGTGAGAGGGAGACGAGGGTGAGATGAGAGTATGAAAGATCACCATTGTTGCCTAGAGAGAAAAGAAGAAAGTGGTTTCTGGGAAGGAGACGAGAAGGGTGAGAGATAGACTGTAAGAAAGAAACATGGATGAGAGAGAAGATTGAAGAGGCATAAGAGAAAGGAGGGTGAGAGCGAGAGAGAGAGAAACTAAAGCGGTGGGAGAGATAAGGGTGAGAGACAGTGAGACTAAAGCGGCAGAAGAGAAACGAGGGTGAGAGAGAGAGAGAGAGAGTGAGAGAGAGAGAGAGGAATTGAACTAGCATGACTACTCAAGAAAGAAAAAAAAAATGGCGTAACAGAGACGTATTGAAGAGGCCTTAGAAAAGTCTTTAGTCTTGGAAGTAGATAAGGCAGACTGTATTAAGTATTGGGAGAAGACAAAGGGTCTTGGGAAGATAATTTAAGAAGCCAATCGAAAGTCCACACGTTTTACAAATACATCGGTCGGTCGGTTTGGTTTCGGCGAATTATACATTTCTACAACCGATAATCGACCGAATATAGAACAGGTTTGAAAAATTCAACTCGCTGCCGACCCAATCTAATTCGAAACCGTCCGTAACTATGTCGGATCGGTCGGATTCAGTCGGATTTATCGGATAATTCGGTTATTTGTACACCCCTAACATATATTGTTCTTTCTTACCTTTTCAGCCTATCTCCTTGTTGGCCTTCCTCTATTCTTTTAGCACCCTCAAAATTAATAAAATCACTCCTCCTTTTTGGCGTGTCAATTCATATCATCTCAAATGACTTTTCCTCATTTATTTTCAGTTGATGCCACTTCTAACTTCTCCCTAATGCGTTCTTAAGTTATGTTTTCTTGTAACACCATTCATTAATTTCAACATTGTCATTTCAGTTATGCTATTTTTTGGACATTGTGTTTTTTAACCACTTAATATTATGTACCATACATATTACATCATAACAAGCCTTATAGAAGTCTTATATATCTTTTTAAACTTCATAATGATCCTATATTTATAAAAAAAATAAATAAATAAATAAAAAAACTTCATAATGATCCTCTAATCATCCAACACTCTTGATGCACTCTAACCATTGAGATTTTTTGTGATTAAGGATATGGATGGTATAGAGTGATGGAAATTTGGATTTGTTCTCTTGGGAACAGATTGATCAGTTAAAAATTTTTTGGTTAAAAATCTCTTCATAAATCCTATAGTGGAATCTGGTTTATGATGTGCAATAGGATTTACGCTGTCATGAATTTTGCACTAGGTGTTGAATATCTCTTGGTTAAAAATCAGGTTTTGTAGGTTCAAAAGGGATGTATAAGCTTGGCACTATAATACATTAATATGAAAAACTAACACCTAGTCTACCATATAATAAATAATTTGGATAACGTGTTTAAAAGCTAATACTATTTCATAATGTTTGTCACCACCACTTGTTTGAATGGTTCACTGAACTTCTTTGTACAAATGCTGCCACTCTAAACACCCTCGCTACCAGAGACTAACACTGGGTAATGTTATCCAAATCACTAGGAGCTTAATCCAAACCAAGTTCATTTCACTTATAGTGACCCCACCCAATTTCAATCAATTACCCAAGTCCACTAACCCATTTTTTATATAGGCCCAAACCAAAACCCACTCAACCAATTCATTAAGCCTAGACCATAAATCAACCCAGTCCAAACTTCAAATCCAGCCAGTCCAGTAGCCAAAAAAAAATAAAAAAATTTATTGTTCGTTATTTATTTCCTTTGTATTTAGAGTTTGAAATATTTTCTCAAGAGAAACAAAAATAAGGAGATGTCATGAGCAATTTGGACAAATTGTTAGATCGCATTTTTTAGGGGATACTATAGGAATTTCTCAAAGGGATTGTGAGGGTCAAGTGGAACTTGTTGATCAAGCATATCCAAACTATGAGGAAAGTGCTATTAGAAGTTCAAGAAGCCACTGAAGGGCAAGAAATCCCACATGCAACATGGTTTTACTGAAGAGATTCTTGAACATGAAGAGTTTCAAATCGTTTGATCCTATTGATGCACTACCAATCGATTATTTAATCAAGTTTGAAACAGTTAATTTTATTGATTTTGAGGATTTGCTTTGTATCCTCAATCCAATATCTAGTGGACCTTGTCAACAATTTGGGAATCAAGATTAGTTGGTTTTGGAAGAAACTGAAGTAGCTGGCATATTGGAAATATTTGATTCGTTGGCATCTGAGGAGTTAAATATTTAAAAGGGAACTTGAGATCAAGTTTTTTTTCTTAGGTGGAGAGAGTGATATGGAATGTGCGCACATCAATTTTGTCTTTATTATTAATATTTATTTTATTTTTTAGCTTATTAGGAGTTTTATTAATATTTGCCTTCCTATTTTATTAGGGATTCTAATTTGATCTTTTTATTTGGGTTTTAGTTCCGTATTTTAATTAGGGTTATTTGTCTATAAATATTAAGTTTTGCATTGTATTATTTCAAGATTGTGGCCTTGTGATTAGGGTTGTGATTCTTGTATTCTTCTCTCCTTTCTAAATCTGAATGTCTTTGAAAAAGTGCTTTAAACTAACAGGATATTAGAAATCTTAGAAGCCAAATCCAGCAGTGATTTTATCTACTGAGGTGTCAGTTGGCTGTCTCTTTTTAACAAAGGGAAGGGAGCCTCTATTTGCACACACCATTTACCCTCTTTACACACACTTAATGAATTTTTTTTTATTACATTTCAGTCCTAAAATGAAACTACCAAAATAATCTTCCTCTTCTCCCCCAACCCGTCTCTTTCAGTCCAAAAACCTAACCCTAACCCTAACCCTAACCATCAGTCACCACCATCCTCCATGGCCGCCGCCTCTCTTTTCCTCCATCACCGCTGTTACCTCTTCCTCCACCACTGCAACTCCCTTTCATCTGCGAACCCATTGCCTTCCCGCTTCTCTTTCCCACCACGTCAGGCATCGTGGAATCGCCTCATTTTCTTACCATTCGGACTACCAGTGTCGAAGGAATCGCCTCCATTCGGAAATCATTTTCTTACCATTCGGACTACCAGTGTCGAAGGAATCGCCTCCATTCGGAAATCAACCATCGAACCAATGAATTTGGTTCGACTATCACCATCCGAACAAAACACATTGGTTCGACCATCAACATCCGAACCCCCTTTCGTCTATGAGTCGCCGTCGCCTTTCGTCTGCGAGTCGTCGTCGCCTTCCTTTTCGCGACTGAGAGGAGAGAGAGAGAGAGAGGGGAGGTCGCGGTACGTCGCCGGTGCTGCGTCGCCGCCGGCAAGGTGGTTGCTGCCTAGGGTTAGGGTTAGGGTTTGATCGTTGCTTGCTGGTGTGGAAGAAGGTGTGGATTGGGAGTGTGTGTATGGGGATATAACTGGAATAAAATTGTGTGTGTTGAGTAAATTTTTTTTTTTGGTGTGTGAATTAAGAAAGATGTGTAAAAAGAGGAATGTGTGTGTGTAAATAGAACCTCCCCAAAGGGAAGAAAGCCAGTTTGCAAAGCTCCTTCAATTCCGAAAATAACGTTGGTTGATGGATACCTGATTTCATACATCATTGTAATTAGATAATTATTTTAAATAAAATCATGTACATGATATGCATCATAATACATTCAGTAGAAGATTTTTCTCTATGCATAAAGGTTGGCCCTTTGTTCATATAAATTTTTGAGGAGGTAATATTACCTATATATATCTACGTGGATTTGAAGCTGATTGCGGAACTACTGCCCAATTGTTTACTAGGCAACATAGTATTAAGAATCTATCTTGTCTTTGGAAGTGAGAGAATTCCATACACATGGAACACAGTTCCTATAGTGCAATGTCATTGAAGTGTTCTATTATATTCTTTCTATTATCTAATCTTGCTCATGGATGGAACATAAGTTTCTGTCAGTTTTCTCCAAGTACAAAGGTTGGGTAGTCATAAATAAGCAAGTTAGGGTAGTCATAAATAAGCAAGTTAGAGGTGCTCTGCCAGAAGGGGTATCGTGGATGTATAGATTGACTAAGAGGTGATTGTACTTTCTGAATCAAGAGGTTACTTTGATAGAGGATGTACCTTCGAAGATATCAGGAATGCAGAAATTGAACAACTTAGGCGTTCGGCCGTTGAGAGAGCAATGAAGATGTTTTTATTTTTACAGCTGTTTATTCACCAAAACATGTTTCTTCTCACTAGTTTAGCTGTCATGGGTGTATGTATTTGGTTACTATTTAATTTCGTCCGATAAGTACAACTTTCATGATGTGAATCTCTATTGCTCTATTTTTTTTTAACACAGATGATGTTTATTCTAGATTATTCTGTGCAAAATTTTCTTATTGCTTCCTTGTCTATAACAATATTACAGTTCTCCTGGTGATTCTTTTCTGGATTGTTTGTGCTTTGGGTCTGAATGGAGGCATTACAATTCGCCTCACAGCTCCAATTTTTCAATGCTTGGGACAGGTGGCTCTGCGTAGTCATTGCTGAGGGATAAGGTTTCTTGAACTCATCCTGTATCATGCTCTTCCATCTTATGGTCATTTTGGAGAAAATTGGTGTTCGTTCTTTTGTGCCAAAATAATTAATGTGGGGATAGTCAAGAAAAGAATTTAAATCCACGAACATGCAGGGGGAGGGGCTGGCATGTCTGACAAAGAGGGGAGCGTAAGTAACACAACCACGAACACAATGACACAGTGGTTTTTAAAATACGTAGGACTTGATATGCAAGGGACACATTGATATAAATTTATTATATGTAATATATGAGTAGTTTATTCAAAAGAAAAAAAAAAAATATATAACACTAATTGAAATTGAGAAGTCGTGTATTTGATATACCTTAAACATAAAGATATCATTCATGTACCAATTGCATTTTATAGAATACAAATCAATTGTTGAACATTGAAATACATATGATATATTTGTTTTATAAATGTTTCAAAACTTATTTAGAGTTTACAAGTTGCATTCTGAAGAATGTAAGACAATGTTATTGTGAAGAGATTCATGGGTCGTTTTCAAAGGGTTCAAGAAGTGTTGTCGAAGTGTCTGATATTATGAACTTTAAATTTTAATTAAGACTCAAAGCATCTGCAGAGTGTCTTGTCCAGCAAAATTATTATTTTTCTCAGTTTTAAGTCTTCAGGTAAGGAGTATGCAGAATTTGTTTTTAGCCTCCTTGCAAGTATGCTGTTTGGCACCCTTAGACAATTTCCTTTTTTCTGGACTCTTCACATATTGTTAGCACACCTTTGTTGAGTCAATATCTTAACCTAGAGCGCAATTTTATTTTATTTTTGGTATTAATTAAATTTTATTTGAGCCCATCGTGAATTTGGAATGAAATCATTTATCATCCACTTTCAGGCTTGGATGAGATTCTGTGTTGATATGGTTACCGTAGAAAGCTCAAGAGTCATTTAAAGCCAGAAGAGGGGATGAAGAAGACTCACAGACAAACTTGTCTCATTGTTTTAGAAGGCATAAAACAGAGCAACAAATGAGATGAATTATCACACGAGGTATTTCCTGAGCAAGTGAAATTACAAGATGGGAACCAAGCTACCTACTGATTTCGAAACACGGACAAAGATGATGAAGTTGTCACACTAAGCAGGACCATTCTGCAGCTAAATTAGGTGTCGTCTACAGCATTTGTTGCGATTGTGGTCTGTATGGTAGTGTGGGCAAACGAGGAAGCTCATGATGCCAGATTGATACAATGTGCTAACAAATAACTGGTCAAAAAGACTGGAAAGGGAAATTTTAGAGCAATTAAATGTAGTGAGTAGCAACAAGGATGCATAGAAAAATGGCTATGGATTTGAATTTGAAGTTATTCTGCCATGAAGGCCTCATGTTAGTTGTTTAACTGGTTGTATCAATCGCTCTTCATCGTACCGGCAGGACGTGTATATGGATTTGATGCTTTGAAAGCCATTTTTAGCAATACCCACCGTCTTACTTGTATAACTTGGTATTGATTCTCATCATTGTCTTCTAGGTTTGTACGTCAGCACAATGCCATTTAATTGCAATCTTAGCATTCTTATATAACAAACAATTGCTGTATTTTTAGGAAATAAATACTGAATTTATTTATTTATTATTTTCTTGGGAACTTACTAAACTCCTTTTTAACCATGTAAATGCTTCGTTCTAAAATACAACGGGAAAACAAGAGACAGTAAACTGAGCAATGAACCGCTGTACACATGAATTAGAGGTTGCTCCAGAAAGATGTCAGTATTTTTCCATCAAGATTTAAGTTATTTTAAAATTGTTTGAGAATAGATTAAACTAGACAAGAAATAATACAAAATGTCAACTCATTCTCTATTTTTTTTACACTTTTTTTTTTTATAGAAAATAAAAATCTACTTAAAAAAAACTAAGACAAACTTCACTTTACCCCATTGTGGTCTGGGCCGGGTGCGGATTACCCTCTGACATTCGAAAATCACCATATAATTCCCTTGTGATTGGTGGACTAAAACGCACATTAACTTTTGTTAACAGAAGTTATAAATTGACAGTTATACCCTTCTCTCTCTTTCTCTCTCTCTCTCTCTCTTCCTTCTCTTCTTCTTCCTCCATACCCATTCAACAAATTTCCACTTCCATTCAACAAAACACTTAATTTAGCTTCATGCTACCAACTCTAACACACACACACACACATATAAACCTTCAAACGGCATATATATAATCTATATACATATGTATTTATATTCCTAAAATCTATTATTCCGATCAAACTATTTCAAAAGAAATATAAAAAAAATATAATTTTTATGAAGTGTATATATATATGTATATATTCACTGTTATATATTTATAAGGTATGATCTTCAATTTAAGAATGAGCTCAAGCAAAAAACAAAAAAAAAAAACTTGCAGATCTAATGATGTAATTATTATTAACTTCAAAAATTAAAACCAAACAGGCCTTAGTTTATTTATGTTAAATCAAATGTAACCTTGTGAATTTCATTGTGGAGATTTGTTGATTTAGGTTACGTGCAGAAAGTGTGGCTGGATAAGAATACAGATTATATATATGCATTAATTTTTAATAGAAATTATGTTACTTAAATTAATCTAGGTTTTTGTTTTGAGTTGTAATTTTAGAGGAGGAAGACCCATGACACCTCTTTACAAATTTAAAGATGTTCTAGGAATATTTTGATCTTAAAGTGCGTTTTAATCCACCAATTACACCGAGATTATATAATAATATTCGAATATCAGAGGTAATACGCAAATGACCCAAACTATAAGAGTAGAGTAAAATTTGTCCAAAAAACTAGTTCACAAAACTAAGAAGCCTGCCAGTCTAAACTAAGTAAAAAAAGATTGTACTGCTAGCATAATTTTAGTTACATAGGACTAGACAAAATGAATGACACCTCTTGTGCCTTTCATGTAATTTGGTTTTCCAATCCATAGAATTGTTTGTTAAATAGGAGATAATTATTTCAAGGGACCTCTGTAAACAAGGTCCAGGAGCCATCAGCACCTACAGAAACAATCAGGAATATGTCTTCTTAACCGCATCTTCGTTAACAAAGCCATGGTGGACACAAGTTATGTCATCAACTTCTGCCAAAAACAAGAAAGCTCAATATCAAAGGAGAATTAAAAGTCCGCACACTTCATACCCTCTTCACAAACAAATACCAAGCAACATATCTAATAACAATTCCAAACCACCCTACACATATAATCCAAAATGCTCTCAATAATTGGAGCTGGAAACATAAAATCCTAAGAAAGCCATGTATGATAGAACACCAACGAACCCATCACAAAGGGAATGAGACACAACTTGGGCTGTAACTTTTCTTTCCGAGGAGGAATCCCATCATCTATTCAAATGCATCATCATCATCATCTGGAAGGGGCTGACTTGCAGCTGCAGCAAGCTCAGCCTCATGCCTGCAGAAATCACCAACCACCCACACAGTATATCCACAGTTAGGAAGCAAATTAATGACGGGGATGAAGTAAATATAAAAAACACTAATGATGCATGTGCTTGCACAAGGAGATAGGGAAGGAGGTTGCACAAGGAGATAGGGAAGGAGGTGGGGGTCCAAAAGGGTTTCCAATGGTAAACTATGGTAGTAGGAAGAATATTTCCTATAATAATCAGTTCTCAATGAGTTCCAATGCAAGGAAGACTGGTTGGGTTACTAAAAATTTTGCCAAGCATGTACACAAGAGAGAGAGAGAGAGAGAGAGAGAGAGAGAGATGCATAGTTGTAATTAAAAGGCAACAAAAACTTACTGTTGCTGAGCAGCCATGTCAATCTGCACTTCTGGAGGGGCAAGGGCGGGAGACTCCACAAAATGCAAGTTTGCATCTCTGCAACCAGAAAAACATTTTTGGTACCGAAAGCCTTAAACATGCATAACTAAGAGAAAGCGTAGTAATGTCTATTTCAAAGGGTCTTTACCCTGCAAGTTTTCTGGCGAGGTACAGGAAAGGTTTCTCAAAGTTGTAATTGCTCTTTGCTGAAATCTCATAGTATTGCAAGTTCTTTTTCCTATGGAAAGTAACTTGCTTTGCCTTCACTTGCCTGTTCTTCACATCAACCTTGTTTCCGCAAAGCACAATTGGAATATTCTCACACACCCTGACATTGATAACATGAAAGTACTTGAGTATTTCAAAACTGTGGCACAGTAGTCTAATCCACCCAGAAACTATGAAATTAAAGATCTTTGAAACTTACCTGCAGAGATCCCGGTGCCATGTGGGAACGTTCTTGTAAGTCAATCGGGCAGTTACATCAAACATGATGATGGCACATTGTCCATGGATACTGCACGTAATACAAAGCTTGAGCACAATACTTGGATAATATGAAACATAACAAACATCCCACAAATAAAAACTTCATCTTGGTACCATATTCAACCTAAAATTTATTGTGCACCAACTAAATAAATGAAATCCTCCCAAAGCTAACATCAAAACTACTTAAGAAATCAGTGATGGGCATGGTTGTTAAAATCAAGATCTTATGTAGGACCGGTGAGAGGGTTCCACGGATTGGATCGAGGATCATTATATTTTACTTCAATTAAAGAAAAAAAAAACATATAATGATGACGTACACTACAGCATGGTGAAAAATTACCATCCCAATGATCCTACTTGCAATGCTGCTATAATACTTATTTTACACCGAATTGGATCACTTTGACAATCTAAGATAGGAGAATTGGATCACTTTGACAATCTAAGATAGGAGTAACAAACGATTCAATGATCTGGATCTCATTTTTGCATGATTATTGATTGGCAATCTAGACAAGCAGAGACACCAACAGAAAGCCATATATCCTAAGAAGCATGAACACAAACACAGACACAGACACAATACTACACTAACACACCGACAGCAACTTTTATAAAATGCAGGACATGACACGGAGGGAGACGCACAAAATATATAGTTTTATATATTTATTATATATCATGTATATAAATATATCATTCAAAGATAGTAATAAAAAAAATGCAACAGAATGCTAATTGTTTCATAAATCTACATTATTTTTTTTTTATCTTTGCACCCTAGGTTATTTTGTTCAAACTTATAATTAGTTTCATGCGTGTCCAAGTGATTGACACTTGTGTCCCCTGCCCCCAAGTGTCTGAAAAGCGACCAGGTCTAAAAAAATTGGTATTCCAATTTCCAATATGCTGTGGTATTTGACACCATTGATGTCAGGCAACACTATGTCAAAAACAAGAAACATGAAGAAAAGAAAACATAAAAAATTATCTAAAATCCAATTATGACCACAAAAAAAAAAAAAACCCCCCACTGATGAACATTTGCTCACAAAAAACCAAAGGTTCCATCTAGAAAACTGCTATTCTTAGATATAACTGAAAAATATTTTATTCATACTCATTAAAAAAAAAGGCACAAATATTTATCACATAAACAAAACTTGATACTATATTCAATGTGGGATCCAAATCCAATATACTTCTAGTTCTAATAATTTGGTCATACATTGAACGTGTATAGAAGCAAATGGCCATGTATTGAATGTGTATAAATTACAATAATACATCTTAATATTTGCCACACAACAGAAATTCAGCTATGATCAAACAAATAAAACAAACAGATTTACTTACTAGTAACCATCCCTAAGGCCACCGAATTTCTCCTGCCCTGCTGTGTCCCAGCAATAAAACCTAATTTTTCCACAGTTGGTGAAGAAATCCAGAGGATGAACTTCCACGCCAATGGTTGCTATTCATGATAAATACAACAATAAATAAATATAAGATGGTCTTACACATAAAAATAAAAACCCAGATAACATAACCTAATACAAATTCAATACAAAAGAAAAAGGTGACCCGTTTTTCAGCAGACTTACGCTCATATTTCTTCTCAAATTCACCAGTAAGATGTCTCTTCACAAATGTCGTTTTCCCTATATCACACCAACACTTTGATTTCAGCATAAGACAACTTCACTGAAGCTAATACCATAAAAGCAACATGTAATAAAAAGGCTAACTATAAGAAATGGAAACCAAAATTAAATAAAGGGAGTGTTTGGCAAAGGGTTTTTTTTGGCTTTTTGGACTAAAATCTACAAAATGACAAAATAGGCTAAAATAGCCAATGAGACGAAATGTTAAATCAAACTCATAATCATTTCACTTTTTCTCTCACAACATCAACTACAAAAAATAAAAAAATAAAATAAAATAAAATAAAATAAAATAAAAACCAAACTATCTTTCCAAACACAAAAATTTTAGCCTACTAAAATAGCCTACTAATATAACAACTTCTTAAACACTCACAAAATAAAGCTTAGTTTGTTTAGAATGAAATAGGTAGAAAGTGAAAGAAAAAGAATTTTTTTTTTTTTTTTTTTTTTTAGTAGTGGAAAGTAAAAGATTTTCCTGTACAACCCAAATTAGCATTGTAACTAATTTTTTATTTCTTGCAAAAAACACAAGAAAAATTAAATGTATGAGTTATCTATAACTAAACTTTTAAATTTTTCTATCTTTTTCTTACAAAATTTTCATCTTAATCAAATGCTTGCAAGAAAATATATTTTCTTTTCTATTTCTTTTCTTTCACTTCATTTTATTTTAATTTCACTTTCTACCAAATTGTCTTTCTAATCAAACGGAGCTTAAGGAAATCATAAAAATGAAACAACCTAACAAGAAAGACCTAAATCAATAACAGACACTAGAAATCAGCCAACACCAATCAAACCCCTAAAAATGACAGAATAAAGCAATGAAAAGACCTAAACAATTAATTTTATAGAAACTAATAATATTTCTGTGCTTACTTTTGATCAAAGCCCTAAAACAACGATCAGTCAAAGAAATTAACTTCTAACCCCATATTTTCTCAGCAACCAAACAGATTATACTGATTAAAATAAATAAGAAAGGTTACCTGTTCCACCATCACCAACAATTACAAGCTTGAAACTGGGATAATCAACAGTCTGCTGATTTGGCAAAGCCTACACCACAAACAACCACAAATCACTACAAAAAAACAAAAAAAAAAAAAAAAAGAAAAGAAAGAAAGAATATAAACCCTAGCCTCTCTATGTTTTGAAAAAAACACATTTTCCATAGAAAATGAGATCGAAAGAGAGGGAAAATCGTAGAGAAAAGGATGAGGACTCACCATTGATGACGTCTGAGACTTGGCCGAGTCGATGAGAGAGAGAGCGAGAGAGAGTGAGAGGGTTTGAGAGTTTATATGAGACAGAAGTGACAGGTTTTGCGATTTGAGACCTAAAACATAGCTTTTAGCTGACGCGACTCTCTGGACCGTCCGATTAGAATTAAAAAGAACCCTCGGATGAGTTCTACAGATCACATGCAACTCACGTGATCGGACCTAGTTGGCAATTTTGAATTTCAAATCTACCCCGTCGACATGGGTTAAAATAACTTAGGCTCTGTTTGGTTGTGTTTTTGAATCAATTTTCTACCCCTGTTTTCCACTATGATGTTTGGTAAGGCTTCTGAAATCAGTTTTCAAATGCTCTGCAGAGACCACTGTCCACATCTGCCGTTGTTGGTGCAATTGTTGACTTCCGGCCGGATGTTCATGGGGACATCCACTTGGATGTCCTCAACTGTACAGGGAATTTCGTTTTTTTTTTTTTTTTTTTTTTTTTTTTTTTTTTCAATTGACTTATATAATAAAAAAAATTATTTTCTGAAAATTTTTAAATTTTTTATGTGCTTTAAAATAATTTTAAATTGTATGTTTAGTTATTAGTTGTAAATTTTTGTATCACATATCAAATGTCACATCAACAATTCCCCACTTAAATCAAACATCTTTTCCAAAACTATTTTCAAAACTCTTTACCAAACAAATTTTCTACACTCAAATCATAATTCCACAACACACAAACTCAAAATACAACTCATACTCTCAAATCACATTTCCAAAACTCTACCAAACGCTACCTTAGGTTTCGTTTCACAAGTAATTTTTTTAGTTAAATGGTTAAAAATTTATTAAAAAAATTAAAAAGTTAATAATTTATATTAAAAAGTCAAAAAAAAAAATTTCTCTTTATTTTTTACACATCTTTTTATAAAAAGTCATCCAAACATTTAATTTTTTTTAGTTCATATTTTAGTCAAATAGTCAAAAAGTTACTAAATTAGTCTGTTTCCAAATGAGGCCTTAAAATAAATTAAAATAATTATTTAATTTATAATTATTAAATTAATTAAAAAAATCAATTAACTTTTTAAATACAATTATTTTAATTGAGTTAAAATAATTAAAAAATCAAATAAGCAATTAAAATAGTTTGGATTTGGAAAGTGGGTCAAAGAGACAATAGTCCGGCCCATATTAGCCCAGCCCAAATAAGTGATAATATAGGAATTTTAACAAGAAATAAGACTCTTAAATTATTTCTCACTGTTTATATAGAATAATGTTCTCCCAATCTCACCTTTAAAGATGTGGAATTAAGTCTCACCTTTAAAGATGTGGACTTAAGAAGACTAAAGATAAGAAATAGAGAAGTATGAGACCGCTTCATATGAAGGTTAGCCACGTTATTGGTCCCGTTTGGTAGAGCTGTAGGAAAGTGATTATAACTTATAACCTAACAGCTTATAACTTATAACTGTGAACATAAGCTGATTTTTTACTTATAAATTAAGTTTTTCCTCCCCCACTCAAAGAATAAGTTGATTTTTGACTTACAAAAAGTTATAAGTTGTATTGTTAAACTGAACCAAATACATCAAAATAACTTAAATTAAGCTAAAAGTTGAAATAAACTGGAAATAAGTCCTATCAAATAGGGCCATTGAGCGGGCAAAATTATTGGGATGTAGCACTACCCATTTATATAATACTAACTTTAAGAGAAATTTTATTTACATAACATAAAGAATCTCAGTATATATCATTTATATTATTCATATATATATATATATATATTTTGAAATAAAATCAAATGTTCGGACATAACTTCCAAACAAAAATGAATTGTTCGCAAGTTTATGTCAAAAAATTATTTATTATTTAGTAGTTAATATCTAAATATTTGACTTTTGTTTGAAAATTTAAATATGGACAACATAAATGGTGTGCGAATTAAATTATTCTAACTCCAAAAAGTCTCATACCTCAATTAAATGGCCAAAGGATAAAATCGATAGAGAATTTTGTAACTTCAAATTTTGTTAGACTTTGTTATCCAAACAGTTTTATCCAAGTAGTTCAAGAAGGAGGTGGATTATGAATAGGAGGGTGCTGTTTGGACCCTACAACTTATCACGAGTCTTATTTTAATGATTCAAATCATTTATATTATCAAATATTTTATATACGTTATTCACACAAAAAAATTAAATCAATATGATAATTATAACTTATTTAATTTATTATATTTGTCAAAAAAAAATGAATGATCTATTTTTAAAAATACAATTGTCATCCAGATTATAGCAAGGAGGTAATCCACATTGCTTAAAAAAAAAATAAAAAAAATATCCCTTCCGTTTGTTAATTCCTTACTATATTATGCAACTCACTCTAAAAAATTCAGTTAAGGATTGTTTTGAATGACCTAAATAAGTGTACTTTTTGTCTTTTTACGAAAAGATGTACAGAAAAGTAGAGAGGTGATGTGATGAAAAAAAGATAAAAAGATGAATTATTTTAGAATTGCCAAACTTGGCCTTAGTTTGAGAACTCCCACATTTGCATGTTTGATCTATATTTCTCTAATTCATCCAAAAATAAGCAAAGAGATGCATGGTTGAAACCAATTAAAAAAAAAAAAAAACCCATTTTAAAATTATGTTTGGATTATAGATTTAGACGAGAATTTAAAACAAAAAAAAAAAATGTGAGATAAATGCTAATGACTATAAGATTTTTTTTTTCTCCGTTTCTTTTTTGTTTTCAAATCACCTTGTAAATGTATGATCGTAGAATATTAGTTGATGTGTTTAATTTGTTATTTGTCATTTTTTTTTATATTACAGAACATTGACTGGTGTGTTTAATTTGTTATTTGACATTTTCTTTTTATTGCATAGTATTGGCTGGTATGCTTAATTTGTTGTTTATTTTTTTCTATTGCAGAATACTGACTGACGTATTTCATTTTATTTTTATTATATGTTTGTGTTATGAGATTTATATTTTGTTGTTTGTTTAAAATTTTATACTTTTGTTGTGCTTAAATTTACGTAGTATTTATGTATTTACTTTTCACTATTTCATTTACTTATAATTTTACATTCAATTACATTTTCATTCAAATAATATTTTAATCGTGCATTCAGGCACCAACAAACACTAGTATGACAATAAAGCACAATGACAAAAATTGATTTGAAACACATCCATCTTCTCTAGGACAAAGAGCCACGAGAGAAGCTTAGAGAGAAACCCTCACCTCCAATTTATATTACGAAAATGTTTTTTAGCTCGAAAAAATCGGCCCCGAATGCCCCTAAAGCCCAAAACGACGTCGTTTTGGGCTTTAGGTTTTTTTTTTTTTCTTTTTTTTCTTTTTTTCCGCCATTGTTGACGCAGAGGGAGAGGGAGAAGAGGGAGAAGAGGGAGAAAGAGAGAAAGAGAAGAGAGGGAAGAGGAAGAGGAGGTCGTCGCAGCTCGCCTCCGGCCGTCTGCCGGCCCGTCGTAGCTACCCCGTCGCAGCTTTGCCCCGGTCGTCGCAGCTCGCAGCTCCGCCGTCGCAACTCCGCCGTCCCCCTCCTTCTCCTCCTCCCCTCTCCTCCCCTCCCCCTCCATTTTTTAGGCCCCCTCCAGTCCCCTCCTCCCCCTCCTCCTCCCCTTCCCCTTCTTCGTCTTCTTTTGGCTTCTTCCGCTGTAAAAAAAAAAAAAAAAAAAAAAGAATTCGGGGCATTCGGGGGAGCTCGGATTCGAGCTCCCAATCACATCTCTTTATATTACCATTTTATTTTATATATATATATATAAGAGGAGGTAGCCTAGGAGTTCGGATTTGATAAAATTGAATATTTCAACTGTCCGATAAAGTTGACCATGATTAATCTAAATATTCATTTTATACAATTGATTAAAAAAATTATTCATGTAAAAAAATTAAATTAATCTAATATCAATTGTATTATTAATAGGTCATTTGTATTTATATGACCTACATATTTTTAAGAATAGATCATTCATTTATTATAATATATATATATATATATAAATTAATAATGTGATTATTTATGTTTGATTAATCTTTTTTTTTTGAAAATATGTTCTCCTCAACTTGTCATATGAGATGAACGGTACAAACTATTGATATGAGTACGTATTAGTCCAATAATAAGCCAATTTTACATGTGAAATAGCAACTTTAGCATATTAGTCCCTTGTTTGTAACAAGATTGCTTTAATCTCTTTGTGAGTATTAAATATTCTAGTCAATTGAACTACCACAAGTTTAATATTGTTGTCATTTTCGTTACTTCTATTAGAATCATGTCTTATTATGTGGACATGTATATTTTGACACTTTTTATGATTTAATTGTATGCATAAACTTCAGGAATAGACCAATGTGGATACTCTAAGGCCATGTTTGTTTGGGTGGACATGAGCTTGGGATTGGACTAATAGTCCAATAAAATTATTAATCCGATATTTGGTTAAACAATTAAAGTACGGACTAATTATTTTAAACTTGACTATTAGTTAAGATATGATACATAATCCAACGAATTCGTAGTCCTAGGACTATTAATCATGGGAATGCTAATCCAGTCCGCCCAAACAAACATGGCCTAAGGGTCGTGGCCTCCCACTTTTGGCTTGACTATTTGTGTATTCTTTTTTTTTTACCGCTATTTTTTATGTGATGTGTATTGGCCTCCAACTCTTATTTATTTATTTATTTTTACTTTAAAACAATTCATGTGCTTTTTTTTTTCTTTTATCTTTTGTAATTTTTTTTATTCTTATATTTTTTATTTGTTTTCTTCTTTTAATTTTAAGTTTTCTCTTTTCTTTTGGACTCATCTCTTTATTGCAAATTACATGTGTTTTTTTTTTTTTTTTTTTGGTTCACAAATTCAACCATATAATGCTCAATTCATTATCATATATAATTGTGGGTAAATTGTGAATTTCTAATTTTATTCAAATTTTGGCCTACGAGAAGACAAAAGTCTAGTTTGGCTCCTGATAAATTTACTCTGGCAAGTTGAAAAAGTAATAGTCATCAAAGTTTGCCCATGATCAAGTCCATTGTAAATTCCTCTAAAACGTTTGGTTCAATAGCAAGAACAATTAAATTCCTGCATATCTATAATCAGGATCCAAATTACAATCTTAAATAACTTAAATTTTTATTATTTATTCTGACGATCAAGTACACAACCACCCGTAAAAAGTTGGATTTTTAGTTTTTTTTATTAATTTTTTTAATAATTTTTTTAGCTAAAAAAATTCATTTATTTGTGTAAAAAAAATTTAAAACTCAAAAAACTGACTTTTTACGCCACACCATCCCACCATGAGTATAAAATATATTTATTATAAGACTATATATCATACCTAAAAATGCCAACTTGAACCAAGATTACAACCTTTGCTTCTCTTTACAACAAAAATACATATTGTTAGTATAAATATTAGGAGTGAGCATGGTCTGGATTGGGATAAAACCAAGATCAATTTGTTATTTACGGTTCTTTAAAAATTAGAACCAATTCAATCTGTCTAAATCGTGGAACTATTTAAACACGGATTGAACCGGTTTAAGACCACGGATTCACATAATTAAATAACCAAAAAAAAAATATAGAACATTTTAATTTCATAAAAACATAAACATAGTATTATATTAGTTCTATAATAGCAACATGTCTTTCCATAATAACGACATACTGTTTTAGAATTTAAACAATCATAAGAAAACTGGTTCCATCATAAGTATTTAGACAATTACAAATTAAAATAAAAAATCAACAAATAAAAGCAATAAAAGAAGATATTATGCAGGTTTAGATTTTATATAAAATAAGAGAAGATACTATGCGAGAGGATGTATAATATAAATATAGGCTATTTGTATACGGTCCGAATCGGTTCTAATCCGGGACCGTGAGATTCAATCCGAAATCGATCCGTGGACTACTGATTTTTAATTTTTCAATCCGGAACCTAACAACAGATTCAAAAAATCAATCCAAATCTACCGGATTGGACTGGACTAGATCAGATTACAAATTTCATGAATTCCTTATTCAGCCCTAATAAATATTCAAATCTCACACACACCCAAAAAAAAAAAAAAAAAAACAGTTCCTCAATTCATGAGACTACTATTAAAGCATAGTCTGAGTATTTTTACATTCGTCGTGGCTTATGAACACTCAACAACTTCACATCATCAAGAATTGGCCCACACAGGGAAGAAAAATCGTCATTTCTCATGGTGTAGAATGTGCTAAAAAACATTATACGAGTTCGCGTTGTAGTAGCCACAAACCTAAGGATTGCGTGCTTGTACCCGCCTTTGCCCTTAGATTCGTAAGGGACCTTAATGGTGTTTCTGCCTGCGAAAGCCTCGACGATCATGGACCCTTTGCAAGCGTTGCTAGCGTCTCCCACAGCGAAGAAGAGGTCGTAGACCTTTCCGGGGACTGTCCGTGCCACTTGAGCAATGGCACTTTCTTTTCCAGCCACCAATTCCACCGCCCGTTTTCCCTGTGGCACTGAGAAGTGGTCGGAATCGATGTACTTGACAGCTTTGAGAGATTCGACTTTCCAACCGGGCAGGGGAGAGTGATCATCGTCTATGTTTGGCGGGATTAGGACACCCCAAGATGTGTTGGGGAGAACATATGGTCCTTCTTCAAAATCCCCGTTTTTTAATATGTTTTCTGCACATAACATAGAACCAATTATCCAATCATCTACAAAGTGAAGTGACACTTCCAACTTGTTCACCTAAATGCTATCATGAAACGACACAAGATTCTCTGTCATGTTCTTTCCTATCCCCAATCTCAAACCATCTTTTTATCATATCATGAGATAAGTTTCTCTAATATTCTGATCGTATAATAGATAGATAACCTGGTATAGGGATCAAGATGTGACAAAAGATCAGGTTTGTCATGAATTGTAAGACAGAATTATCATCTAACTATCTTTGAAGTCTTAATATTAGATTTTTGTGAACATCAAGTTTTAATATATTAAATTAAAGACATAATATTGTCCCTACTATATTCAACATGATGACTAATAGTAATGTGAGAAAGCATGTTCCACGTCAATTGAAGCTGGCATTGTCAAAACATTGCAAGTTGGATTGAGGATGACAAGCAAGAAACATTGCAATTGGACATTGCGTTATCAAATTTGTGACCCCTTAGGACAATGAAATTGTGCCCCAAATACAGATGTGGCACACATAAATATATAATTTATGTGATTTCATGTATTGGCAGAGTTAAAATTATTGTCTAGTAAAGGAAAAATTACGAAATTTTTATTGAGTCCAATTAACATAATGTTGAGAGGGTAGATTCATATGTTAATAGGACCATAATGAAATTTTTATGAAAAAAGTAGCATTTAATAGAAAGTTTTTCAATTAATTAATGGACATTCCAATCTGTATCAACAATGATTTTTAGTGTAATGTCCTCCATATCTCTTTTCCTACCTACGCAACTGAAATTATTAGTTCATAGCCCTCGCAAAAAATAGACCAAATAAAGGTGATGAAAATGACAATGATGAACTTTTTAAGGGGATTTACAAATCTTTATATTGAACCAAAAACAATGAAAGAAGGTTTCAAAAACTAACTATTGATTTTTGGTTTTAATAGATTTTGATATGTGATTACCTTATACATTGAATTCCAATTTTTTTTTTGGTCAGAAATAGATTAGAAAGAACTAAAAATACTAGTACAAAATTATATAGCCTACTCATGTTCATTCATTGGAAATAAAAATAAAAAAATAAAAATTTAATCATTCTTATTCATAATTGTAGAATTCACATAATTTTCTATAAGTTTTTTGAATGAAATACACTAACGGTCCCTATAGTTTGGAGCTTACGTCACTCGACTTTTCAATTGTGACACATTTGACCCTGAATTTTAAATCTTGTTCCAAATAAGAATAATTAAAGATACCATTACTTAATTTTAAGGGCAAAATCGTCAATTTAATAAATATAAACTAATTTTAAAAAAATAAATGTCAAAAAAATATTTTTAAAATTTTTAAAATTATTTTTATCCAATAAAAATAAAATTATATAAAATTGATAAATCTTTTAGACATTTATTTATTTATTTATTTTACCAAATTAATTTTTATTATGTGTTTAGATAATGATCATGTAATGGGTGGTTGATTTTTATTTTTATTAAATTAGTTTCTATTTTTTTAAAAGTCAAATATGGCAACAACTTTAATATCATTATTAAACCAATTTATTAAATCAAAAAATCAAAAACTAAAAAGATTTCATATATGAAATATATCGATTATATATTAAAATCCTAACAACCACCTATTACATGATTATCATTCAAACACATAATAAAAATTAATTTGATAAAATAAATAAATAAATGTCTAAAAGGTTTATTAATTTTACATAATTTTATCTTTGGTGGGTAGAAATAATTTTTAAAAATTCAAAAATATCTTTTTGACATTTATTTTTGTGAAATTAGTTTATGTTTTTATCAAATTGACGATTTTACCCTTAAAATTAAGCAATGATATCTTCAATTGTCCTTATTTGAAATAAGATTCAAAATTTAAGCTCAAATACATTACAATTGAAAAATCAGGGATCAAAGTGACACAAACTCCAAACTATAGAAACTGTTAGTGTAATTCACCCACGTTTTTTTTTGTATGATTATCATTTTCATATGAATAATTAGAAAATTAACTAAATTTTAATGATTCAATGATGGGAAGAATAACTTACTGTTGGTTGCTCTAGGAGGATACAGAGCTTTAATGGCCACCGAATCAATAAGTGGTCCGCAAGCCGGATCTTCCTCCTTTCCAGGATTATGTATGACTATCTCCGCCACATCAACTTTTGCTTGAAATGCCCACGCATATGAGTCCCAACCATTGCTGCTATATAAGGTCTGCATTGGAAGCACGCTGGAGTCTGGCGCCACCGACACATTGAGTCGCTCCACTTGGGCGCAAGTCCGGGCAGCACTAAAGGTGATGGAGTAGTACATTCCCTTGATCACTTGAACCCTTTGCTTGATCGACGCCTCATTGCCTAGCCTCACAGCGAATGCTCCCTCTGGCACTATTAGCAACATGTCGCCTTGCTTTTGACCCGATTTTATGTACTCTACTAATCCCGATATCTCCCATTTTGGTAGGGCGTTGCGTCTTAGCACCACTGTCCCTTTCATGTCCGATGGATTAGGGCTAAGCTCGAAGTTGCCATTCCCCAACAATCCTGTATTTTGAAGGGTAAAATTGGTATTTAATATCTTAACAAATCTCGAGCTACCCTTAAGTACACCCCAAGAAGTTTGTTGGACGCCCATTTCTTAGGGCACACAAGCCCAAATTTGAATTTTTTGTTCTTTCTTTGAACACCCTAACTTATTCTCATCCTACCCCCAACCACCCTTTCAATCTTATCATTAGTAAACAAAAATCCGTAGTTCAGATTTTAACTATGGTGCAAAAACCTAATTTGGTAGTTAATACGATGCTTGATATTTGAATAATTGATTTTTGTTTAATAATTAATATCCGAAAGTACGAAATGTGGAAGCTCCCACAAACCTCCTTATATATAGCCAAATGAGTGTGTTATTTTTTTCGCTAAGAAACTATACAAATTAAAAAGTTATACACACAATCACCATAGAAATGATATAATAAATTTTAATTTTATCACTTTAAAGTAAAGGCTAATGAAAGTGGCTTATATTTTTAAAAATATTATTGTCACATCATTTTAATAAAAAATATTGTAAAAATATAATTTTTCATTTTCACTTCTACACCAGATATATATTGTGACCAAAAGGTTATACAAAAATTAATTATATAATGACATTATAAATGTTGATTTTATTATTTTAAAATTTTAAAAAGGTCATTATCACATTATTTAAATCATGAACTTTGTATTAAACTTCTGAAATATTTCTTTTCTAATTAAATATGGAAAACCTTATATGTAGACCTCTGTCATGTTGATGCGCGTACAAATAAGTGAATAATAACTTTCGATCATTTGTACATGTTAACTTTTAATAATTTGATTTATAATTATAAAAATATTATTACCCCATCATTTGTTATGTTTTTTTATATAAATTTTTTAGCATTTTTCTTCAATGAAAAATTTCATGTGATGGTTAATATCATTATCAATGAAAATTAAAAGGTAGTCTCGCAATATCTACGATATTATGTGGTGCTTCCAATAAAAAATAAAAATATATCATAATTACAATAAGTGAGTCAATCTTTATCTTTTAACTATTTAACAAATATGAGTCAACATTGCATTACTCATAAAGTTTTGAGAAAATTACACAACAGTGGTCAATTTCTAAAATGATTACAGATTCATGATAAAGCTTAACAATTTAATTATTAAAGTTTATATATTTTATCACTGATCTGATATATATATATATATATTTTTAAAATTTACACTAAAATAATATTTTCCCTAAAAAATTTCTACTTGAGAATGAGATAAATGAACAATTCTTTTAAAAATACATAAATTAATCACAGAACAGGATATAATCTTTCCATAGATGTGGGACTCACAAAAGGTAAGACTCACCATGATGGGGTTATGTCTGCTTTTGTGCTTGATTTTTACATTCCTAAACATTTTTCATGAACAAATGATACTCTCATCCCGTGGTACTCAATAATTACCCCAATTTCCAAAAAAGAGTAAATAGAGGGAAATGATTATTTTTACCCATCACATTGTCTTAATTTACACATTTGATATTTAAATTAAAATTATATATATATTTTTTTGTTTAGATTTAGAAATCAACTTTCGAATCAATCAGTTTTGTTGAAAAATCAACTTTGGACTCAAAGAATACATCCAAATCAAGCTTACCGTCGGTGAATGCCAAGGCGACGTGGCAGGTGGCGCAAAGTAGCACCGACAGAATAGTGAGTGCTCCCATTTTCAAACTCTTTTGCCTGCTCTTTTTAGAGAGAGAGAGAGAGAGAGAGAGAGAGAGATAGAACAAAATTGTGTGTTGAAGTGGAAGAAGCAAATTGGCATTTTATGCATGCCAATCTCCATGAAAGCCCCTACATTTTGAGATAATAACAGAAATGCCATTTGAGACTGTAAACGGTAGCAACGTGACTAATGTAATGTCAGGACTCAGGTCACATGTATGGGGTTACCTACCACTACGTAACCACGAGTTTCCCCTTTTAATTTTGGGTTATTTACACCATCACCCCCCACAATTATTCACAATATTATTTTATCTTTTTTATTCATGAATTCAAATATTTTGATCTCTTAATTATAAAAATGTATCATTTTCATCCTTACAAACTAGAGCTAAGTGCAAAAAAAGAAAAAAAAAATCGTAAATCAATCTGGTTCAGATCAAATTGCACAATTTGGTTTGTGTTTCTTAATGTACAATTCGATTCTGATTTTTTGAATGGGTGAACCGTACTTTACTGTTCGGTCTGTGATTTTATAGTTACGAATTTATTTGGAACTGGACCGAACTGCTTAGATTATATATAATTTGTTACTAAATGTACATACGAAAATATTATATTAGTATCAAATATGTATAAATTATAATTCTCTACCGCTATATGTATATTTTTGTATAGTGATAGAACTAGTTTTAAACAATCATGTAAATAATTCTTAGCTTTTGAATAATATTTTATGATTATATTGTGAATAATGATAATATTTTTAAAATATGTAGTTCCAAAAAGAACTGAACCGAACCAATGTTTAGTGGTTCAGTTCGAATTGGTTTCAGAATTTTCATAGATTGGTTTGGTTCCAAGTTTGATGGAACCGTAAGTAATGAATTGCTCTTAGTTTATGGTTAAATTGAACCAATTCGAACTATACACACCCTTACTGCAAACCACCTCTAAAAAGAGTGTATTTATACGATTTTCATAGTTAACATTATCAATATATATATATATATATGTATTTATAGACGATGAGGTAAAATGATATTCACTAATAGTTGGGATGTCTTAGTATAATTAACCCTCTAATTTTTGTATTTATGCAATCTATTGTGTTATTATTATTTTTTAGTGATTTGTTTTTTGGGGTGGGGATAATTTTTCAAAAAAATTATACTTTTAGATTTTATTGAACTAGACTGATGAAAGAATAAGAATAATTTTAAAAATTAGAAAAAAAAATCATTATTATTATTATTTTACTTTATAGTTCCTTCTACACTATACAAGTTTAAAGAATAAAAAAATTAACACAAATTCGACCAAAAAAATTTTAAAAACAAAAAAATTCAAAAGAATTTGAAGAACTATTGTTACATAGGTTTTTGTTGTGAGGGATTCTTGCCACATTGCCATGTATTTAGGCTTAGGCCTCATTTGGGAAGCGATCGGTTCAGTTAAAAAGTCAAAAAATTATTAAAAAAATCAAAAAGTCAACAACCATACCAAAAAGTTAAAGATTTCATTTTCTCTTTATTTTTTACACATCTTTTTGTAAAAAGTTAAAAAATCATCCTAAACATACTAATTTTTTTTACATCATATTTTAACTAAAAAGCCAAAAAATTACTAAAAAAGTCTGTTTCCAAACGAGGCCTTAGTTTGGCAACATCATAAATTAGTTATTTATTGGCTTATTTAGGTCACATTACTCATTTAATTTTTTACACATCTTTTTATAATAAACAAAAAAAAAAAACAACTTATAAGCTTAATGACCAAAAGCCCCCCATCTTTATACCTTTTTCTTCTTCTTTTCATTAGATGGTATGTATCCGTACCAATAGATTTTTCAACACATTTTTTCATTGAGTTTACTTACTAAAAATTAAAAAAACAATTAAGGTTCATTTGTATAAATGTACAAAATTTTCACTTGTAAAATAATTTTATTGATTGTATTTTCTAATGTTTGACTGTGAACGTCATAAAAAATAGAGAAAATTGAATATCAGTGGGATTAGAAAAAAATATTTACAAAAAAGTGAAAATATTTATTTTTTAATTATTAATATTTATAGTATTTATTACTTTTTTTGAATTTTTTTTATTTTTTAGTCTTACTAATGTGTAATTCTTCCTAAATATACAACCAAGGTGAAAAAGTTCAAATAATAGTGAATAAGTCCTTGCCCAACCACTCAACTTGCTTAGGTTCAAACACTCAAATTAATAAAATATTTTTGACATATATATTTTACGTTCGAACAAAAAGAATTATAACCTTAAAATTATTGGAAAAAATGATTTTTGGGGACTTTAATTTATTATTAAAGTGTGGTGACTTTAATTAAATATTAAAGTGGGTCCTAACCACTTTTTGTGTTAGGTCCAAGTGAGCCAAAAACCATTGGGTTTTGAATAAGAAATTGCCAAGAAATTGCTTCATGATGTTAGATTCATGAATATGATTTTAAAGAGTATTTAAATCTTTTTTTTTGGCTAAAGGGTGTGAATCCTTTGGGCATCCATACTTTTCATTTTGTGGAAAGGGGCTATAGATGCTTGGTGTTTTAATGACTAGCCTTAAAGGCTGGAGGCTCTTCCTCTCTCCCCCATACATGTATAAATTGAGACCCTCCTGTCAAGTTTCAATATAGAAATTTTTGCTTCCATTTTACAAGTCAGTTTGCCAGAAAGTTCCTATTGTGAGATAGTGCTGCCATTGTTTTGTTCGCTAAGCTAGACAGATAGTGCTTCTGCCGTAGCTGGTTTTGACCGTCGTATCCTGGGAGACAGACGCCGGGTTTCCTCAAGCACTCGACCCGTGAGGCGGCGAAATCTGTTTTAAGGAAACTGCTTCCGTGCAGGCTTCGGTTTCGTCTCTTTACTCTTTTATTGTTTTGTGTATTTCTGTTGAAATTTAGTTGTAATTATCAGCATATGTTCTTGGTATATAATTTGTTTTCTTCATAAATCTATTTATTTAATTTCACAATTTAAACAACAAGCTTAAAACAGATTTTATATATATTTTCTATGAAATTGATTGAATAGATTTATATAGACTATTAGGTTAGCTTTGCATAATGTTACTAGGAACTATTGCAGAATTACTCACTATTTCAATGATTGTAAATCATGCAATGTTATTTTCTAATTGCTTAGTTTAATAAGAATGCTCTATTATAATTTGCATACTTAATTGTATTAGTATGATCTTGTTTTATGCGTATGGTTCATCATTTCCCTACCATGATTTGCATGAATTTTAAGGTTATAAATTATAATTTATGGATGTTGCAATTTTGACATGCTAATTCTATTCTAGTCTCAATTTGTTACATGCTTATTATTTTCTAGGCTAGATTTCATAATTTAATGTATTTGGAGTTATAGAGTTTTTATGAATTGTGTACATGATTAATTTGAATTTAATTAGGTGCATTAATCTAAGTTATCTAATTGGGTGCATTAATGTGAATTATTTAATTAGGTGCATTAATCTAAATTATTTAATTAGGTGCATTAATCTGAATTATTTAATTAGGTATTATTTAATTGGGTGCATTAACTTTGAATTTGACTTATCTATTTGGAGTTATTAGTTTAAATGTTTATTATGAATTAATTTCATTCATGACTCATGAGTATTGAACTTTATTTTAAAGTTGTAATTTAATTTTGAAGTTACATATTGTATTTTGTTTTGGTATCTTATATTAGTTGGTTACTTATATAATTAATAGTTGGCTAGATGGTTTCAATTATTTATTATAATTAAATTTTTAGATTATTTGTTTGTATTTTGTTGTGGTTTGCTACTAACTTTCTTTGTAGGGATACCAATGCGGAAAACAAATATAAAACCAAATGAATAGTATTTGGGATGTAAAAACAAAAATGTTTGGACTACTAACATTTGTGTTGAATAGGAATACCTAAGCGTGGAAAAGCTTTTGGACTAAATAGAATCCTTATGGATTGGTTATTTTATCAAAATGTTTGAAGCATGTTTGCTTGAGATGTAGTTGGTTTGTTTACCAATTTATAGTAGCAAGTTTTATTTGCTTATTTTGTTGTAGCAATTGTTTTACATTGCCTGTAAAAGTTTTTGACCTTTTAACCTAGTTCATCCCTAAGAAAATTTAATTCTTAAAATTGTTTATCACGGACTAGGAGTCAACATGCTCTTAAAAGTTTTGTCAAAAGGTTAACTGGGTTTTAAGTGGGACCGATGTGACCCCTCCAGTCTTCTTGGGAACTTTTTTGACCATGTTCGATTCTAGGTTTTGTGGTGAAACTAATTTTTGAATTAATTTTTCTTCTAAGGGATTTTCTAAGGGTTAAGTTTAATTTCTGGAAACACAGAAGTGATATTCTGGTGTAATTTTCAGAAATGGAAACTATCACTGATACTGTTGTTGCTGCTAATGTTGGTGGGGATTTGAACCCCGGGGCAACTAGATTGCCAACCCCTACTGCTGTGACCTCTGTGGTCAACCCTGGTGTTACTCCAGCTGTTGTAGGAGGACCGCTTAGTCACCATGAGCGTCCAGAAAAATTTGCTGGGGAAAACTTTAAGAGATGGCAGCAAAAGATGCTGTTTTACTTGACCACGCTAAACCTTGCCAATGTTCTGAGTGAGGATCCTCCAGCCGTGGCAGAGAATGAGCCTGACAGGTAGAAAGTCATGGCGCTTGACACATGGAAGCAGACAGACTATCTTTGCCGGAATTATGTGTTCAACAGCTTGGCAGACTCACTCTATAGTGTGTTTTGTTCCAAGAGCTCAGCAAAAGAATTATGGGAATCTCTGGACAAAAAGTACAGGACTGAGGATGCCGGGGCAAAGAAATTTGTGGTTGGCCGTTTCCTTGATTTTAAAATGGTAGATTCTAAAACTGTGATAAGCCAAGTCCAGGAGTTCCAAGTGATCTTGCATGATATTCATGTTGAGGGGATGCCTTTGAACGAGTCATTCCAAGTTGCTGTGATCATTGAGAAACTTCCCAATGGTTGGAAGAATTTCAAGAATTACTTGAAGCACAAGCGCAAGGAAATGTCTGTTGAAGAGTTGGTTGTCCGACTCCGGATTGAAGAGGATAATAGAAACAAAGGAGGGAGTACCTCCTCAGTAAAGGCCAATGTCGTTGAGTAAGGCAAATCTTCTGGGATAAGGAAGAAGCCCCCTGTGAACAAGAGCTCTAAGCTGGGGCCAAGGGGTGGTGTTGCAAAGAAGTCGGCTTACAAGCCGCAGGAACCTAGTTATCGGTTATTTGGGAAGTGTTATAACTGTGGTAACGAGGGGCATCGGGCTAGTGACTGCCGCAAGCAGAAGAAGCCATACAAGACCAAACCTCGTGCTCATATGGCAGACTTACAAGAGCACTCCCATGAGGAGGATGATATGCACTTGTCTGCCGTTGTCTCTGAGGTGATTCTGGTGGGTTCAAACCCAAGAGAATGGTGGATTGATACTGGGGCTACACGCCACATCTGCTCTGAGCAGAAGCTGTTTACAACTTTCGAACCAGTTACAACCGGTGAGAAGTTGTTTATGGGAAACTCTGCTACCTCGTTTGTTGAGGGGAAAGGAAATGTGGTCCTGAAGTTGACGTCAGGAAAGGAGCTGACCTTGCACGAAGTCCTGTATGTTCCGGACGTTCGTAAAAATCTTGTCTCAGGGTCTCTTCTTAGTAAACATGGTTTTCGCATGGTTTTTGAGTCCGACAAGGTCGTTCTTACCAAAAGCGGAATGTATATGGGTAAGGGTTATATGTTGGGGGGTATGTTTAAACTCAATGTTATGACTGTTATCCCAAAGATGAATAAAGGTGCATCTTCTTCTGTTTACATGCTTGAGTCTTCCAATTTGTGGCATGGTAGACTAGGACATGTGAACTTTGAATCTTTACGTAGATTAATCAAGTTAGATCACATACCATCTTTTAAGATTAATCCGAAACACAAGTGTGAAACTTGTGTTGAAGCGAAGTTGACAAGATCTTCGTTTCATTCTATTGAAAGAAGTTCAGAACCGTTGGATTTAGTGCATAGTGATGTGTGTGACTTAAAATTTATACAATCACGTGGTGGCAATAAGTACTTCATCACTTTTGTTGATGATTGCACTAAGCATTGTTATGTCTATTTGCTCAAAAGCAAAGATGAGGCGATTGACAAGTTTGTTCTTTATAAGAATGAAGTTGAGAATCAAGTAGGCCGCAAGATTAAGGCTCCAAGAAGTGATCGTGGTGGTGAGTATGAATCTCCGTTTCTTGAGACTTGTGCTCAATCTGGGATTATCCACCAAACCACGGCGCCTTATTCTCCTCAGTCTAATGGGATTGCTGAGCGGAAGAATAGGACGCTAAAGGAAATGATGAATGCAATATTGATAAGTTCTGGTTTGCCACAGAACTTGTGGGGGGAAGCAATTCTCTCTGCAAATTACATTTTGAATAAAGTACCCCAGAAGAAGGTGGACAAGACGCCGTATGAGTTATGGAAAGGCGTTAAGCCTTCGTATAAATTCTTACGAATGTGGGGGTATCTTGCAAAAGTGGCGATTCCTACACCCAAACGGGTTAGGATAGGCCCGAAATCTGTGGATTGTATATTCATTGGTTATGCACATAATAGTAGTGCATATCGGTTTCTTGTTCATAAGTCTGAAATTCCAGACATACACAGGAATACCATCATGGAGTCAAGGAATGCATGTTTCTTTGAAGACATTTTTCCTTGCCGAACCCGTGCAGGGGTTCCAAGGCCTTTGGAGCAATTTGATGAGCTTGCTAGTGAGGATGATCATGTTGATGATCCACGTGATGATCAAATTGAGGTTTTAGATGAGCCCAGAAGGAGTAAAAGGGCTAGGACATCCAAATCTTTTGGTCCAGACTTCTTGACTTATATGGTTGAGAACGAACCTCAAACTTTCCACGAAGCTGTGACTTCTCCTGAGAGTCCTTTATGGAAAGAAGCGATCAAAAGTGAGATTGACTCCATCTTACAGAACCACACCTGGGAGTTGGTAGATTTACCTCCAGGTTGTAAGCCTTTAGGCTGCAAATGGATTTTTAAACGAAAGATGAAGGCCGATGGGTCTATTGACAAGTATAAGGCGATGCTCGTTATCAAAGGGTATAGGCAACGAGAAGGCTTGGATTACTTTGATACGTACTCACCTGTAACTAGGATAACATCCATTCGCATAGTGATTGCGATAGCAGCTTTGTGCAATCTTGAGATACACCAGATGGATGTAAAGACAGCTTTCTTAAATGGGGATTTGAATGAAGAAATCTACATGGAGCAACCTGAAGGGTTTTCAGCTCCAGGACAAAGCAAGAAAGTCTGTAAACTTGTCAAATCTTTGTATGGTTTGAAGCAAGCGCCTAAACAATGGCATGAGAAGTTTGACAATGTAATGTTGTCAAATGGGTTTCGAATCAACGAATGTGACAAGTGTATTTATGTCAAAGACACTGACAGAGGTTATGTCATTTTGTGTCTATATGTTGATGATATGCTCATTATAGGCAGTAACAATGAAATGATCAAAACTACCAAGAAGTTGCTAAACTCTAAATTTGACATGAAGGATATGGGCATTGCAGATGTTATTCTGGGAATTAAGATTACCAGAATATCTGGCGGAATTGTACTTTCTCAGTCTCATTATGTTGATAAGATACTTGAGAAGTTTAGTGGATCAGATACGAGTGTGTCATCGACACCTGTAGACTTAAGTCTACACTTTACCAAGAATAATAAAGAGAGTGTCTCTCAGTTAGAATATTCTCGGGTAATTGGAAGTTTAATGTATCTGATGAGTTGTACTAGGCCAGATATAGCTTACTCGGTTAGCAGGCTTAGTAGATACACAAGTAATCCTGATGCTTCTCATTGGAAGGGCATTGTGCGGGTGTTAAGGTATTTACGCTACACTCGGGATTATGGGCTGCATTATACTCGATATCTAGCGGTACTTGAAGGATATAGTGACGCGAATTGGATATCAGATATAAAGGACTCAAAGTCCACTAGTGGATATGTGTTCACTCTTGGTGGGGCAGCCGTGTCTTGGAAATCTTCCAAGCAAACGTGTATATCTAGATCAACGATGGAATCAGAGTTTATTGCTTTGGATAAAGCAACGGAAGAAGCAGAATGGCTTCGTCATTTCATTGAAGATATTCCACGTTGGTCTAAACCTGTGCCAGCTATTTGTATTCATTGTGATTGTCAATCTGCAATTCGTAGGGCACAGAGTAATATGTATAATGGAAAGTCTAGACATATCCGTCGTAGACATAATTCCATACGACAACTACTCTCGAATGGAGTTGTCTCTTTAGACTATGTAAATTCTAAGGACAACATTGCGGATCCGCTAACCAAAGGGTTAAGTCGAGTGTTAGCCGAAACGTCGTCAAAAGGAATGGGGTTAAGGCCTTTGGAAGTTACCTGAATGGAAACCCAACCTAGTTGACTGGAGATCCCAAGATCTAGGTTCAATGGGACAACCTAATTGCGTGTAACGGTGGTATGTCACTGAGGAGGTTAAACCTCCAGCCATTCCTTCTATCAGTGATACCTGCAAGTGTAGAGGATAAGCTGAGCTTTTAATGACTCTTATGTGTTAAGCTGTTGAGCTAAGTATTGCAGGATACTTTAGTAGAGTCACCTATGTGAGTTTGAAGTGGGGCCGCTTCTAGAAGAATTGGGCAGGCCAAGATTCTTTGAAACCACTCGCTGAACCAGGCTAGTGTCCAGGGCCACACAGGGCACACCAGTGAGAACATAATGGTGGTAGGAGTAATTCCCGTGTGAGATCTATTGTCTCAGTTTACACAAACGGCAGAGCAGTTCAAGATGTCTTATTCACTGATCAGCCAGTAAACTCGATAGGTTTTCACTGGGAGAGGTTCAAAATCAAAAGCTACCTTCTCTGATGTCGGGGTTAGTCCGTTGTACTCTCTCTCAGAGTCTTTATTGTTGAACGATGTCCGTTTGTTGAGTCATTCGGTCAAATTTTTATTCATGTAGGGGATTGTTGGAAAAAATGATTTTTGGGGACTTTAATTTATTATTAAAGTGCGGTGACTTTAATTAAATATTAAAGTGGGTCCTAACCACTTTTTGTGTTAGGTCCAAGTGAGCCAAAAACCATTGGGTTTTGAATAAGAAATTGCCAAGAAATTGCTTCATGATGTTAGATTTATGAATAGGATTTTAAAGAGTATTTAAATCTTTTTTCTTGGCTAAAGGGTGTGAATCCTTTGGGCATCCATACTTTTCATTTTGTGGAAAGGGGCTATGGATGCTTGGTGTTTTAATGACTAGCCTTAAAGGCTGGAGGCTCTTCCTCTCTCCCCCATACATGTATAAATTGAGACCCTCCTGTCAAGTTTCAATATAGAAATTTTTGCTTCCATTTTACAAGTCAGTTTGCCAGAAAGTTCCTATTGTGAGAGAGTGCTGCCATTGTTTTGTTTGCTAAGCTAGACAGATAGTGCTTCTGCCGTAGCTGGTTTTGACCGTCGTATCCTGGGAGACAGACGTCGGGTTTCCTCAAGCACTCGACCCGTGAGGCGGCGAAATCTGTTTTAAGGAAACTGCTTCCGTGCAGGCTTCGGTTTCGTCTCTTTACTCTTTTATTGTTTTGTGTATTTCTGTTGAAATTTAGTTGTAATTATCAGCATATGTTCTTGGTATATAATTTGTTTTCTTCATAAATCTATTTATTTAATTTCACAATTTAAACAACAAAAATTAATGGACTTATAATTATATTTATAATAGTGTCATGGTAGTTATAATTATATTAATAATAATGTTAGCGGTGATGATGGTGACTGGTAAAGTAATTTTGGATTTATTAGCTTGAGCAATGAAAAGTAATAAATCGTTGACACGTATAAGGTGTCACTCTTTTTAATTTTTAATTTTGTTTTTGGACTTAGTCATACCGTGGATACAAAAAAATTTACTCAAAAATATAAGTATGTGATTTAGATATACATTGATTTTACAATACACACATTTAATCTCTACTCAACACTTTAATTCTTAACGCAAAAGACTATGAATAATGTTAAATGTACTAATTAATATACTAATAAATAATGTGACACAATTTTAGAAATTTTATGTATTTATATAATAGATGGGGTCAGTAATAATGACATAACACTAATTGATATACTAATTATTAGTACATGTAGCACCACCAAAAGACTATATTATAGGTCCTTAGACTTGGGGGGTGTTTGGGGACTAACAAAACCAGCTAACTTTTTGTTAAAAAAACCAAAAGGCCATTAAATTATTTATCATCAGCTAAAAAAATAAATGTCAAATCAATTTTTTACTCACAAGAAATATTTTTTTCAACAACTTTCTAAACATATTATTTGGTTTCACTTTTTAGAATTCACTTTTTAAAAAATTAAATTTTTTTATTTTCTATATTTTCTTGTTTTCACTGATTCTTTAAAAATATTTAAGTAAAAAATATGAAAATTCAGTATATTTTCGTATTCTTATGTATTTATTGATTTTTAAAAAACTTTTTTTACAAGTAAAGTACATCTAAAAAAGTAAAAAAATTGCTTAAAATTTTAAAAATATTTACTAAAAAAAAAATACGAAAAATAAAAAATTCAATTTTCAAAAAATTGAATCCAAAAAATTGAAATCAAACACAATGATTAATATTTTTTAACTCCTTAAAAAAAAAAAAAAAGTAAACTCCAACCACCCACTTAATATTTTGGAGTGTATAAGAGCAACTCCAATTATATTTTTTGTTTTTTACTAGCGCTAAAATATAAAAAACATATATTCTTTATTTTACTTAATCAATTTTTCATTTATGTGTTTCAATGTTACTATTTATTTTACATATTTATTCACATAAATTAATTTAAAGAGCCTCTCAATGTTCAACGAATTTAGCTAGCTATCGTACTAATTAGCCCATTAAAGTGAGTAAAATAACATGAAATTAATTATAATGGCTAACAAACACCTCTTAGAGATGCTCAAAAGAGGGCAAAGAAACATGTCACGAGGATTTGGGGGCCCAGTTAGCAGGGTACTAAGGGCCACAAGTACTATGGGAGTGCCCCAAATTTAAACCCACAATCGTGGGCTGTTTGTTTGGGCTTTTACGAAAGGAAAAGACCTTGTCAATGATGTGGGCCGACATATGAACCTTTCGGGTCCCAGTCTCATCTCCACTGCATGTGCAATGGCAGATAGGGCTCTCTCAAGCCCAGTACGAGGGACCCTTTTGTCCTTCTCCTCTCCGACAATGAAATTCACTTTGGGCCCAAAACTGAAAGCGATACACCATAAGGTAGGGTGATTCTAGGGTAAATTACAAATACGACGCCCTTTGAAATTTACTTAAAATATGAATTGTCCTCTATAATTTAGAAAATTATAAATACTTTCCTATCATAATTTTTTATTTAACAGAATTAATTAAAAAAGTGAAATTTCTAACTGTTCACCTGTATAATAATAAAATTATCTGAATTATTAATTCAAATAAAATTTTAATATTATTAAAAATTATTAATTAACTTGATAATTTATTAATAAAAAGACCTATTTGTTATGAAATTAGAAACCTTAAGGAGCATAATGTAATTTCTAGAACCACAAGGGATAATTTGTAATTTAAGTAAATCTCATGGGTGTGTGTTTGTAATTTACCCTTCTATTTATATCTAAATAATAATTCAATATCTTATACCTTAGTATAAATTTACTAATAAGAACAATACACATTAAATTTTAAAATAAAATATTATTTTTTTCTCATAGTACACCAACATCATTTATATGTATTTTTCAGATTCAACTCTCTCATCTTCTTTCTCAAGTTTCAATTATTTTTTCATCATTTCTTTCTTATTCCAAAATTTCAATCCATTCTACCAAAATTCACTATTATCATTAACATCATTATTAAATAGATATTTTACTTGTGTCCTTTTAGATAATTGTGTCCAAGACTTTGAAGTTGATGAATTTTCATTATCTCACTTAAAATTTACATAGCACTAACTTGAGAATTTACTCTTTAATTTCAAAATTGATTCTTTTTTTATCTTCAATTTTATATTTTTGTCCATATTTATGTGCTAGTTGCAACTTACAACTAAGAAATTCTGTTAAGAACCTGCATCTCCTTTACAAAATGATACTTTGGTCTCGTTAGCCTTTTTGTTTAACAATACTAAAAGAACTTTGGAAAGTCTAAAGTGATTTTGTTTTGCAATCTTACACTTCGTTTGGCATTAGCTTTATGGCTAAAAAGTATAAAAGATAAATACGCTAAATAAGTCAATAAGACAAAATGTCACACTCAAACCATAATCATTTCATTTTTTTTTTCTTACAAAAGTCAAAAAAAACCAAACTAAACAAATTTTTAGTCCCAAATTAAAATAATCAAAAAACTAAAAAACTAACTAAAAAAAGCCGATTGCTAAACAGCGACTCATTATAATATCTTTAACAACATAGTTTTAAGTGACGGGGCATTTTGATTTTGGAGAATTGAAGAGTCATTCAAGCAAGCGTTGTCTGCCTAGGTTCAATTTTGTAAAAGATGCCAAAATCTATGCTGTTGTTATGGTTCTACATGTTTATAGATGAACTAATTGAGGTTTATTCCCACCATGCTTATTTCGTACAATCTTTTGAAGGGTGTTAGGAGGAAATAAGAGGAATAACTATAATAAAAAAATCTGTTTAAGAGTTTTTCAAAAAGTTTTTTAAAGTGGTGTAATTTGATATTTTTGATTTGTTTATTATTTGAGTGTATCTTAAAAAGTGATTTGGAAAAAAAGAGTGTATTGAAAATAAATTATAATCCTAAATAATTTAATAAATTGTACTAAAAAATTGGATGTACTTAATAATTTGTTTGATGCAAATAAAATCCCCCATAAGATAGGTAGTGGCTGTGGAGTGTTTTGACTGGTGTTAGTGACTAGAGTTTGGGTCTTCTATAGTATCGGGTTGGGTTGGGTTGGGATGAGGTGGCGGTGGCGGTGGCGGTGGCGGTGGCGAAGACGTGTTTGGGGAATGGAACAGTGCAGGGAAGGGTGGGAGAGGGGTGGAGTGTGGTAGGGGTCGAAGTGATGTTGGTTGAGAAGGAGGGTAGCGCGAAGGGGACTTGTAAAATATACAAAGAAATTAAGAAACTAATAATAATAATAAATTAAAAAAAGAAGAAGAAGATATTCTTAAAATATGATGAGTTTTGTTATTTATTTCATTTCACTCCTCAAATTAAGTTTATTTTTTAATTTTTACTAGCACTCGATGAATGTTTTGTTTTTAATCTCTATACTTTGATTTGGAGACATAAATAGCATTTTAATTATGCAATTTTTATTTATTTTAAAATTTTAAATTCATATAGTTGACATTAGTCTCATTTAAAAGATATTGTCGACATCTTTCTAACAATACTAATTTCGTTAACCTCATTTTAAAGATATCATTATATTACGGGATTCACAACCATGCCTGTAATATTTTTTAGATTTTACTTGCATGATCATATGACTCAAGGCTTGTTTTAACAATTGTCTAAAATAATCAAAAACCCACTACAAAAAAATTAACTCTTTTTTTTACTCTTCTACATGTTTTTCGTAAAAAGTAAAAAATCAACTAAAATTACCTATTCTAAAACAGGGCTACTATTGGCCCCATCTTTTTACTTTAGCCTCCCTTCCAATTCTTTGAACCACATTTAGCAAAATGAAACCCCTCCATTTTCTCTTTGAACCTCCACCTTAATACCAACTATAATCCTAACCCTAATCCCATCCCCACCAACTCTGGCAACCACTGTTGGTAGCCCACCTCCGCTGCTGCGTTGTTGGCCATCACCACAGTCGCCACACTGTGATCACCACCATCACTAACCACCCCCTTCTCAATCTTCGACCACCTCCTTCTCCATCTCCATCTCTTCTTCTTCACCCCATTGTGAACCCTAACCCTAAACCTTCGCAGGTGTGATCGCGTCGCCATCGCCGCCACCTACTCCGATTCAGATCTCAGGTTCTCTCTCTCTCTCTCTCTCTCTCTCTCTCTCTCGATCTGCTTATACTCTTCGACAGCCTCAACCCGTGAACAACGGTGTTAGAGTCATCGACATCGAAACCGACAACGATAGTAGAGTGGCGTCGAAACGCCTCTCTCTCGCTCGCTCGCTCAATGAAGGTGGTGTTTGCAGCGATGAGAAGTGGTCGAAGATGGTGGTAGCGATAGAGGGAGTGGTGGTAGCGACGGAGGGAGTGGTGGTTGCGACAGTGAAGGGTGGTCAGAGATGGTTGTGACTGTTGGAGGCGATTAGGGTTAGGGTTAGGACTTGGAAAATTATGATTAGAATATTAGGAATGAGGATAAAAGAGAAATTTTAGCTTGAAACAAAATTGAAATTAAAAAAATGGAAGAAGTGGAGGTTCTAAGAAGAAAGGTAGGGATTAATAACAATCCTCATTCTAAAAACAACCCTCAATCTTAAAAAATTATTGTGCGCTTTTACTATAATACCCAAAGCCATCGAGATCACCATCCTAGATGCACTGAATAACTTCTCCTTAATCATTTGGCTATGCTACATAGAAATGTTTTGAGTGCACAACTTAAATGTGTGCATAATATTTAAAAACACTACCGACACATAACCAATCACTGACCTTGTATAGTGGAGATTTACGGTCATAGATGTGAACCATTTTGTACATAATCGAAAGAATTTAATTTCTACTTCATTAACTTTAAGCTATCCACCATTTATTTTGTTTGGACGGACTGGATAAGGGGAGGATTGTAATCCATCAGACTATTAGTCATGGGATGCATTGTCCCGGGACTATTTGGTTGGACCAAATTTGTACCCTATGTTTGTTTAGTCATGAAATTAGATGTTTGGATTGGACTATTTTTAGTTATCCAATATTTGTTTGGGATATTATGGAGAAGGATAAATGCTCAAATGACTATTTTATCCTTTTCAATTATTTACTAAGTAATAGCAATATTAAACATAGCTTTAATATTTTAATTATTTTTAACTAGATTAAATAAAAATTTATTTTATTTTATTTTTTGCACAATATTTTAATTATTTTTATTTTATTATTTTCAATTAAATTAAATTTATAATTTATAATTTATATTTTTTATTTAATATATAATTTTAAATTAACGACAATAAAAAATAATTTTATTTAATATATAAATTAAATTTTCAACAACACAAAAAAATTTAATTTATAAGGTCATAATTTATAATTTATTATTATTAAATAAATTTAATTTATAATTTATATTTTTTATTTAATATATAATTTTAAATTAACAACACTAAAAAAATAATTTAATTTAATATGTAAATTTAATTTTTTAACAACACTAAAAAAATTTAATTTATAAGGTCATAATTTATAATTTATTATTTTTAATTAAATTTAATTTATAATTTAATTTTTTTATTTAATATATAATTTTAAATTAAAAACGCTAAAAAAATAATTTATAAATGTTCAAAAGACTATTTATTATTTTCTAATTGTTTGCTAAGTAATAACATGGAGGGTAAAATAGACATTTCACAAAATAATCCCATGGGATATCAATCTCATGGTTTCTATCCCACCTCCCCCATGGGATAGGATAGTCTCATATTTGTGGGACTAATAGTCCGGAAGACTATTAGCCCGGAGCAAAAAAAATGAAACAAACAATGGACTATTAGTCCGATGGGACTAATAGTTCAATCTCACCCCCTAATCCTTCAAAACAAACACACCCTAACTGTATTATATTTGTCTTTTCATGTATGCTGCTTGATGCATTCCAACAAACCATAGGGTTGAGTAATGCAGTGATCTATTGTTAGAGAAGTTATTTGGTGATTTTAGAGTAATACTCTACACCATTCAGATTGTTACACTTGTTCAATTGTTTTTCAAAAATCAACACAAAAGCGATGATCACACTATTTAAGTCAATAAATAAAAAATCAACTTGGAACACCAAATCAACCTTTATATTGATGATACATCTTAAAAGGGCAAAAAAAAAGAAAAAAGAAAAAAGAAAAAAAAAAGATGGTTTCTGCAGGAAACAGACATCGGCTCATGGTGACACATGGCATGTCTAATAATAGCATATTGAATTTCCTTTTAAAATTATCACAAAATACTGTGAATTTCCACCAAAGCCCTCTCCTTCTCTCTCTCACACAAATTGATGTTGGACAATATGATACAGTCACCCGTGTGCTTAAGCAAAAGGTTCTGCACAAAATTGCGTACTGACTTAAACTTACCCCAGAAAACCTCCCACGCCTGGTTATTATAAAGCTTCCTATCTTAAAGTGTTCCATTAATCTTGCTTCGAACCCTTCTGTTCTCATTGAAATGTAATCTTTTACATGTTTCATCAATCACATTTTGGAACTGTGTAACACCTTCGCACCCACTCCGCCCAGCCAGGTATTTTTTCAGGCAGGACTCAAATCCAAAACCTAGGGTTGCGGCCTCATAGCACATACTACTGCTGTTAAGTGTCCAAACATTTGGGTTCATTGAGGCTGACATATTGCCTATTGGTGTCTAATACAAGCACACGGGTGAAACAGAAAGCATAGGAGAAGGAAAGAACTCAACTTCCATACATGCAGACAATTGTACCTTTATATAAAAAATAAAAACTGCTGAACATGTGCATCCAGCAGATGAATATAATCAATCATAACACGAAAACTGATGCTGTGCAAAGAAACAATTATAGTGGCTAGTTCGGCGTTCCAGTCAACGCATATATAAAGAGAAACAGACTAATGTAAAACTCACATGATGCTGCTGCTCTTTCTCCATGCCCATGGAACCCAACAGAAATACCATTCTTGTCTTATTCTTCCATCAAAGATGCACTTCAATTAGAAGTAGGTGAGGTAGAAACAGAAATACGCTTAAGGAATGCAGCGCTGATAGAGGGGCAACGCTCCCAACGCTTCACGTTCAGCATTCTCCCTCTTCACCTGCAAAGTACAAGATATATTAAAACATTGTTCATAAGAATGCCCACTACACACAAAGGCAAGCACCAAGAACCTATAGTCTGGTTTAGAAAATAGAACCCCAAACAAAGCAGACTGCCAAAATACAAATCATGAGAGTACCACCTTACTGGGTTAAATAAGCAACAGAAACCAACAGAAGAGGGAAAACCAATGCTTCCTAATTCACATCTTCGTTGACAAATTTACTTTTGTGATTTGCTAGGCATATTGAATTGAATATAAATGATGCAATAATTTCTTCTAAATTACTTGCAAAGAATATGCTAAGAAGCATGGACATGCCCAAACAAATATCGGACAAGTGCAAAAACATGTCCAAATGTTTTCCAAATTGTTTTAGAGCAGGACACAGTCTCTTCTTGAGGATAAAACAGTGTACATCTTACCCTCTCTAGAACCCATTTTAGCAGGAGCCTCATGCACCGGGTCGTCTTTTTTTTTTTTTAGAGTTGAAACACTCTTAGGATACTTGGAGAACATGTGTCTAATCACTTAAACACACAAAACACAGTAAATATATAGATAGCCAATTGTAAAACTTAAAACAAAACATAATTAACGTGGCATGAATTAAAACTGGAAAATTGGCGTGGCACCAAAAGGCTCTCTTTTTTCATATTAGAAACAAGCAAATACAGTGAAGAATGACATTAGAGCAATCAAAACACCAATCATGCAAGACTTCCCACAAAAATTCGTATTAAAATAAAATGTTTATTTCGATTTGCTATCTTATGAGCAGTGATATAAGAAAGGAATAACAACTACAACAAAAGATTGTGGCAATTTTCCATAATAAAATCATTAAACCTAAGATAAATAATAAAATCAGAATAAGAAGTAATGGATAAAGTCAACAATACTATCATACATTAAAAGGATGAAAACTAGTTATACATAAGAAACTGAAAGCAATATAGCAAAAGTACACGTAGTATGCATATAACTTAGATATTTAAGCACTTACAAGGGCCAACATATCTTGAAGATAACTCCTAAATGGCGTCTGCATTTCCTGTGAGAAAGTAAATTGAAAACATGAGTTGGGAACTAAAAAAATTAATATGCTTCAACGCCAAAACAGATCTACAAATTTTGTTTTTACAAGTCCGTTGGCCTCATCCTTAGAAATCATCATCAAGCATATGAACAGCCAGCAGTTTGACAAATGTTTTTACTTTTTACAATCAATTTGTAGGACAAAGTTCAAGGTGATACATCCACATAAAAGAGTTCAAATAATTACAGAAAAAATCTCATTTCATGAAGAACAAGCCCAATTTGAGATGAACATCACACATGTGCGCGCACACACACGCACACTAGAAGGATTGATGTTTGGAATTACAAGTGTGGGTGAGAGAGGTTAGAGGCGATCGGTCGTTGACCTCTGGGAAGATGGTAGGCACTTCAATGGCCTGAGATCACCAGAGGTGGAAGAGGAGAAGACCAAGGCAAGCTTAGAGAGGAAAGGGGTGGCAATGAGAGACTTTGAACACTTCTTGGAGAGGAAAAGGGTGGCAATGAGAAACCTTGAACACTTTGTATATGTTGTATGAATCTTGTTGTTCTTGTTATGAATGTGGCTGCATTTATGATATCTTTATATAAACTCCAGAAGTATTGGAGCCCGAGCAAACCTTAAGACAGGTGGCAAGTTCTCATCAACTCGACAGCTACGTTACACGGACTCGTCAGTTTTGGAGAAGTACCCGTGTCGATACGACACGACACGGGTACGGGTACGGGATACGGACGGGATACGGCATGGAAGAAGTAGATATGGCATATGGAAGTAATAAGAAAGATGGCATACCTGGGATTAGGGCTACGAAAACTGCGATTAGGCCTTCGATCCTGCGATTAGTTCTCCGATCTTCTTTCGAACTGTCTTCTTCTCTCTCTCACTCTCACGCTCGATTGTTCTCTTCTTCTATCTCTTCTCTCACTCTCGATCATCTTCATCTCTCTCTTCTCTGTTTCGATCAACGTCGTCTCTCCCTTCTCTCTGTTTTCTTCTCTCTTTTCTTCTCTCCCTTCTCTCTGTTGACCGTCTTCTCTTCTTTCTTCTTTTTAATGGGTGCGTATTATATAAATAATGTATAATATAAATTATATCATATATAATATAATTTACCATAAATAATATATAATATAAATTATATCATAAATAATATATTGAGAACAACTTCTTTTCTTCCATCTTGAAAGTTGTCACCAACCAACAAGTTAATAAATTTTCACCTTTTCACCTACCAATCAAAAGTCAAAAAAGCTACCATCTACCTATCGATTATATAATAATAAATTTAATTAAATAATATATAATAAAAAATTAATAAAATTAATAAAATCTATAAAATACATTATCTATTTTATATTTATTTTAACATAATTTGTTATTCCTTATTTATTATATTTTTGTTATTTATAATATATATGTCAATTAAAAGTTAAAAAAATTATATAGATAAATCAAAAAATTATCAATAAAAGTAATACATAAGATAAAAATAATAAATATATTTAAAAAATAACTATTTAACTTATCTTTATATAATAAATATATTTTAAAATTAAATATTTAACGTATTCCCGTACCCGTATCCTTGTTTGGATCCATATCCACGTATCCTCAATTTTTAATTTTGAAGTATCCGACCCCTAGATACATACCCGCACCCGATACCCGCACCCGAGTCCGTGTAACATAGCTCGACAGGAGGGTGATATCAACCCCACTAGCTATGTCCTATAATTCAGGTCCTTTGGGAAGCCTACATCATAGGAGTTGTAGGCGTAAGTATAATATCTTGAGACGCGTATCATATATGCAACAGGTATAAGTGTAAGGTCTACATCCCCTTTCTCTAAGCCAAGTCAAGGTGAAACTGTCACTGTAGGGAGACAGTTACATGACCCTGACGATCTTGAGGTTTTAGCCTTCAATCCACAATCCTCCAATGATCCCAAGCAGGAGTGCCTAGCTCTTGCTCCCAACCTAGGCAACCAAAGGGGTGAGTGCATGGGTGAGCCAATGGCTCATCTGAGCAGTTAAGTACACATGGGTGAGCCAAACATAAGTGAGCCAAGGGTCCAACTATGTTGCTATGGAGCTGGGGTAAGTGGGTAGAGAATATATTTCTTATGAGTCATGAAGGGCCATGGAGGGCTCTAGGTGAGCTAGCTCTATCAAGGTGAGCTGTGATCCTATTTTCATACTTGGTGGTGTGCATGCCCCCCGCTTAGGCTAGGCATACAATCCCAACTCATTGTGGTGCCTTAGGAGTCTGTCACGTGGATGTGCAATGGTGATGACGTGACGCCCGTAGGGCTCGCCACGCGCCAAGCACAATATAGATATCCACAAGAAGCATCAATGGTGACAATGTCCCCTCCTAGCCCATCCATATTCCTTTCAACCTCCCTCTTGTCATTTTAAAAAAAATTTAATTTAATTTTTGAGTGAATTCATTCCTCCACACTGCATTAATTTGGCCCAAACAGCACATGATCAAACCATCTCAGATGACCTCTCATCCTCTAATCTTTGATTAATCTCACTTCTGAGTTCTATGAACACATTCTTTTACTAATATATATCTACATACATACATATATATATATTGTGTCTTGCTTGTAAAAGAAACCCTGTGCCTCTTCACCCCATATACACAAATTCAGGGAATATTTTTTTTAAAACATTCAGGTACATATTCAAAAGGTATGGTAAGCTACACAAGCTAGAAAAGAAGAGAGAAGCTTGGGTAGCAAAAATTCAAGGCAGACTTAAACAGAGTACATTAGAAAATAAAAAACAACTGCGCATGGCAGCTTTTGTCCGCATCATTCTTTTGTGGGGTAAGACATAATTACACCAAATTTTATTATTTGTTGCATCCATCAAAAGACAGTTCTCATATTATTTGGTTGCATACAACAAACTCCAATATGGATAAAGCTATCCCCATGATGCAACAATTGCAATATCCACAGATCTTGATAAAGCAAAAAATGAACAAAAAAGCCAAGGCTTGGTAGTCCAAAAAAGAACAAAAAATGGAAATTACACTAGCAGTCGGTTACCCATTCCGATGAATAAATTAACATCCGGGATACCTATTGATTGAGAACAGTATTGATTGAGAACAGTGTCTGCTCTCCAACTTGGATGCCAAAATTTCAATGTCAATGTTTGAATGGCTTAACAGTAACTTGAATGCCAAAATTTCAAAAGGATAAATGGCAGCCACAGTTCCCCATTTTTTATGGGAATTGGGACCTTCCACTCATGTGTACTGTGTGCAAGCACACGTATGTGTATGTTGGTAGGGGTGCAACTCGGGCGGGCTCAACCCGAGCAACCCGAGCCCAGCCCGAGTTTTTTTAGGGCTTGGGCAACTATATCTTGTAATCTGGACGGGCCTGGGCAGATTTTTGATGCCCGAATTGTAATTCGGGCCGGGCTTGGGCAGAACCAATGGCCAACCCGAGCAATCCGAACCCGAATTGAATTTAATATATTATATAATATATAATATAATATATATATAATTTAATAAATTATATAATATATATAAATTAAGTAAAAGAGTTCTTAATTTTTATTTTTTATTTTTTGGTGACCAGAAAATAACTTTGAATAATTCTCAATTCTTTGTTAATTATCAATTCTACCTACAGGTTTCAAAACAAATCTACCTACAAGTTTTTGGGCAATTCGGGCAATTCGGGCAACTCGGGCAACTCGGGCTAACTCGGGCCGGGCTTGGGCAGCAAAGCTCGGGTTCATGTTCGGGCTTGGGCGGGCTTGGGCACTGCTCTGGGCAATTCGGGTCGGGCTTGGGCAGACCCCCAACCCGACCGAACCCGCCCGAGTTGCACCCCTATATGTTGGACATGCCACATTGTTTTAATATTATTTTTTTGCAAAACACGTTAAGGACACTTCATTGACACCTGGGACATGCGTGTCCAATGTTTTAACACGCCTCAGACATCTGTGAAGATTTTTTTTATATAATTTTAGAAAATTGATTAGGGAGTAAAACAAAATATATGAAAACAAAGTGGGAGGAAAGTGAAAAAAATAAAAATATACCCACATATACATCGATATATCTTATATTTCTGTACTCTAAATTTATATTCAATATACATAGCAAATAAAAGTATATAAAAAAAAAAGTTTTTTTTTGTTTTTTTGTTTTTTGGGTCATGTCTCCGCCGTGTCCATATCTTTTTTTTTTCAAAATCATTGTGTCCCATGTCCATACCCATGCATGTCTATGCATGTTTCATGCCCGTGCCTCTTAGATTAGAACATTACCCAACGGTGGTCTCCCTCTAATCAAGGGTACTAGAAGGTTAAGATTGGTTATGCAAAGTGACTGCTCATCCTATTTGGTATTTAATTTATACAAATTGTCAAAAATATAGTATTATCCTAAGACCCTAATGAAGCAAACAGGCAAATTGATGAAGAGTATTAAAAGGAGGTTATGAGTGAAGAATCAAAGTTACCATTTTGTCAAGGTTCCTACAATTCAGGTATTTCATGTTTATAAGCACGCATGGCTGCTTTCCAACAACTGAAAAGTAGAGCAGGGCATAGAAGGAACAAGCGATTCTAGTGGGTACAGTACAAAGGATGGTGCTATTCTAAGAGTGTGATTGTCGCAGTTGGCAGGAAGAACATTTTGCTAAACGAAGATCGAGGAGTATAGTACGACCTGCTATCCGCATACCACATTTCACACACACACACACGGAGGGTATAATCGAGGGATACAAGTAGGAATTTCAAAATCAAATACGTCAATTCAACCAAAAGCTTATCAAATATTGCAATCTTGTTAAAAGATTACATTATTTGGTAGTATAACAAATCACCCTTATGAATGGTTAGGATTCTTATAAGTGATTGCATACCCATCATTAACCTTAGAAATTCATCGCCCTTTGGTTTTTCATAATTATCTAAAAAGCCACACAAAATGGTTCCAAGAACAAATCAATAGGAAATTGGAGGGCCCTCAAAATTTTATGTTCTTTTGTTTTGGAAGCGACCAAATGAATATATAAACCTGCAGTCACCTAAGATACCAACACAAGTACATTTAACTAACATGTAAGTTTTTATTGTTTCTTTAGTAACCAAAAAATATGCGACTTAAGACTTGACTCTTCTGCTAGTCAATTTTGGTTAACCAGCTTCTTCTAGTTTCTTTCCTTCCCCTAGCATCCCATCTAGATTGAGGGGTTGAGTGAGAAAATAAAAGAAATGGAGAGAGAAAGAGAGAGCTATTATAACTTGTTTGGATATTTGAAAAGGTTAGAAATGGTGAAAAAGGAGGAAGAGAAGTCTCTTAAAACTTCTGTTTCATTTCTCATCAAAATTGGTAAGATTTGGAGAGAAACAAAACTTAATGTATATAAAACTTTCATAATACTTACATACATTGTCTGTCCTATCTAGTTATATTTATATACTATCTATACTACTACATAAAGCACACAATTCACGGGGTTTTGAAGCTTTGCAATGCCTATTTTCCTGATAAATTATTCATCCTGGAGCAGGTCCAAGGGGTGCTCCAATTGAGTAGTTATTGGTCTAAATCATGAGACCTATTACTCTATGTTAGAATTTTAGGAGACAAAGTGTTGAGTGTCAACCTGTAAACGGAATGGAGCATTATTCCAGCAGCATTGAATAATTTCTCCTATTTTCCCCAAAAATAACCATACTATTAACTGCTTCAGAAAATAACTGCTAGCAGTTATTAAATTCAGTCATCTTCTCCATTCATCAAATCACCAAAGTGTAAAATTACAAAAGCATTCTGTTTGCACCCACCACTAGTCTATCTAAAAAATGCAAAGCAATTAAAATGAAAAATGTGTCCACTTTAATTTCTTCTCATCCGAGCAAAATGGTGAGAAACCACATTCATTTCTTTTTCTATTCTCACCAAATGGACTCTAATAAATGTCATCATCAATGAAACAGATTATAAGAACAAATCCTTATCCTTCCTTTGCCTATATTTTCTGAGCAATTTACCGCATTTTATCCAGATACCAAAGAGAAGCAATATTTTCTCTGAAAAAATTCCTGCATTTTCCCAGCATCCAAACAGAGGGAGTCAAAGAGAGAGATACCTGCAAACCATTGGGGAGGTACTCGTGCTTCATGGAGAGGTCCATGGCACGCTTGAGGCGTTGGCTCCTCGCGTCCACGATCTCTCGAGGAAGGCGATTCAAAGCTTCCTTCACGTCCAGATCGTAATAGGGATCGTACAGATCGTCGTATCGAAGACCTTCACATACACATTAACGAATCAAAATAAACATAAATTGAAACGAAAAAAAAAAAAAAAAAAAAAAAAAAAAAAAAAAACTATGATATTGAATCTATCGGGCAAACCGTATCTGCGGAGGCGTGTAGAGACAGATTTCATGTGTTGAGCAGCGAACCAGTTCTTCTTTGGGTCTACGAGCCACTTCGACAATGACGACGCCATTGCACTTCACCTTCTCTCTCTCTCTCTCTCAACAGTTTTGATATCCCTGCGATCTCCCCTTCTTTCCGGAACCAAAATTGGAATTAAGGCCGTTGCCCTAGGAAAACGGTGTCGTTTTCGGATTTTTCAAATAAATTTCCAATTTTCAATGTTTTTTTTTTTTTTTTGTTTGGGTGGGTGCCTATTTTTTTTTAAAAATAAACTCATATTTTCACCCGTATAAATGGTGATTCTTAAGGGTGTAAAAATGATTTGCCAGCCCAACTAGGTTCAAAGGGCCCGACCCAGCCTAGCCCGACCCTTTCCTATCTAGGATTTAGGCTATCTTTTTTTGGTCTTGCCCGGCCTTAGGCCTGACTCGTTCAACACCCAACGTTACCTTTTAAGCTATTTTGCTAAAATAATAATAATAAAAAAAGGTCAAGTCTAGGCCTGAGCCCTAAAGCTCGTTTACCTCTGGGTTTGAGTTTAGGTCTGGACCTAGATTTTTTAGAACTACATCGGCCTAATCAGGTTTGATTTTGGTAAAAGCTTGGGGCCAGCCAAACCGGTCTGATTTTACACCTTTAGTGGTTCTATTAGAGCAAAAAGGCTTGGTAGTTTGAATTTGTATGGTTTGAATGGCTCGAATGTATCAAAACAACGTAGTTTTACCCCAAAAATGATATCATTTTGAGACATTCGAGCCATTCGGACCATGAAAATTCGAGCTACCAAACATTGTTGCTATTGGAGCCATAAGGACATTTGTTGGTGGAAATTCCTTAGGTTTAAATTTAGTTCTATAAAAACCACCAATCTATTCAAAAAAAAAATTTATCTGTTCAATTTTTTATTTTATCTATTCAAATTTTCATATACATATATATAAAGAGAGAAAAGAGAGAGGGAAAGGGTTATTTGTTCAATTTTTTTATCTGTCCAAATTGGCATTTGTGAAAACAACCCAAAAGACCCATCGACATGAGTTTGGATCATCTGTCGCCCTACCTGCAGTGCTCCAAAATGATCGTTTTGGGGCAAACTTTCAAAAAAAATAAAAATAAAAATAGAGTAGCAGAGCAGAACCTTCCTTTCCTTTATCTTCTTCTTTTTTCTGGCTCTTCTTTTCTCTCTCTAAAACTACCAACTCACCTATAGCCGAGCCCCCTTCACTTTCTCTCTCTCTCTCTCTCTCTCTCTCGATCTCGCCACCAACGACGAGCCACCATCTTGATCTAGAAATCATAAAGAAATTGATAAAGAAATTATAAGGATGCAACGGAAATCATAAAGAAATTCCTATTCATTGACTCTTTCCTATTTTTTCATATTTTTATATCCTTTGCTTAGACTACTAGAGGTTTCTAATCACCAACAACATATTTGATCAATATAGTAAATGGATATGAAAAACTAGAAATGAGAGTCTTTAACTATCCCATTTTACCATCATTTTATATCCTCTGCCTAGACTACTAGAGGTTTTGAATTACCAACTACATATTTGATTAAAATAGTAAATGGAGTCATCAAAATAGACATATAATCTTGCTCACTAAGTAACTAATAACAAAGCTCCTTTATAAGAACTCATCAAATCTAGACACATAATCAACTTCAAAGTTTCAAACACATACAAACACACTCTTGAGAGTAAGAGCTCTAAATAACAAGTGTTGAAATAGTAGAACAAGTGAAGTTGTTTGGTGTTTGGGGAAGTCATTTTGTTTGCAGAGTTGAGATTGCTCTGAAAATGAAAGGCGTCGAATATGAATTCATTGAAGTCATGTCGGCTGGCCGCTTCATCCTCTCTGTTCGTCGTCTCTCTCTGTTTGTCTCTTGCCGCCTCCCTGTCTCACCCCCGTCTCTCCTCACCTTGCCTTACCTCTGTCGCCTCGATAGGAAACTACGTTGCCCATGTAGCCCTCTCCATTCGTTACCTCTCTGTTCGTCTCTCTTAGAGAGAAGCTAGGGTTCAAAAATGAAAATGGGTTGAAAAGCAAAAAAAGAAGGAAATATATATATATATATATATCCAAAATGACGTCGTTTTGGAACGACACAAGAAGGGCCACAGGGAAGGGCGGTAGATGATCCGGACTCCATCGACATCTTCATGCTTCACCAACTGGGTTATCATTATAATCCAACTCATAACATCTCTCTGCGGCATTTTCTCAAACAGAAACTGAGCATTGTTCATTTCACCACAACTTGCATACAAATGAACAATCGAGTTCCTCAAAAACAAATTTGACTGAAACCTAAGTTTTTCAATAACCCTATAAACAATCCTACCATTCAAAACATCCAACAATTATGTGCAAACCTTGAGAACAAAACAACAAGTGAAAGAGTCAATTCTTGTTAAAATTGAACTATAACTTGCTCTTTATTTGATCATAAAACATCGTAGTATCATGATGGTGAGATAAATTCTCTCCCTCTTGTTGATTGGGGTAGTCTAGAAACCCCTACAAAATCTCGATCTCGTTTTCATCAGTCTAAAGTCGTTGAAACAGCCTTAGCGAATCATCCAACACCGCAAGAGGCTCATTCTCGACGATCGTGACGTCATCGATGCGTTGACGTTTCGGATTGGGAAGAAAGACAGTGGTGGTAAGGAAGAGGGTTTGGGGGCGACGGTGACGGGGATAGAGGAGAAGTAGGGGGTTGTCGAGGGTGAGACTAGGGGAGGAAGTGTTGTCGTCTTTTTTTTTTTTTTTTTTCTTCTTCTTCTTCTTCGTTTTTGATTTCCTTGTTGTCGAGGTCAGGTAGGGGGTCTTCGCTCTCGTTATTGTCTTCGTCAAGGTCTTCCTTGTTGCCATAAACGGTGTGGTCATCTTCGTAAGCCATCAGATGTATGGTAGAGGTGTAAAAATGGCCTGAGACCCGTGGGCGGCCAGAAGCCCGCCCGAGGCCCGAGGTGGGCCCGGCCTAACCTAGTACCTTGGGCCTGGGCCTTCCATTTGTGGCCCCGCTGTCACGACCCAAACCCGGCCCTATGGGTTTAGCACCGTAACCGGCCAGTAATCCGAGATTACCAAAGGCCTGCTGAACAGTAATACAGTAAAACAGAGTACAGGGCCTGGCGGAAGCCAATACAGTCAATAAACAATGTCCAATGAGCTGTGACAGTCTGTATGCAAAAAGATTTTTCATGCATTCATACAGTTCAGAACAGTACAGCCTATACAATCATTTACAATCATTCAGTACGGGGACCTAATCCCTCGATAACAGTACAGTAACGGTCTATCAGTCGATACAGTAAGCAAAACAGAACAGTGCAATAAAGGGGAAAGCTAGAACACCCCTAAGCCTTTGCATAACAGGCTCGGAACCTCGTAGTGAGGCACAGTGGTTGGCTGACAAAACAAAAGCTTGCCTGACGCTCCTAGCTGCAGTCTGGTGCCTCGACACCTACATACATATATGAGCAGTGAGCTAAAGCCCAGTGAATAACGTAAAGCGTAAAGAGGTTATGAATGAATGTCCTTACAGTACAGTAATGAAAACAGTTCATTAAACAGTAGTTCAGTCTTTCAGTATTTCAGTCAATCAGTCATTCAGTTTGTGGCTCATATTTCAGGCCATAACAGTTATTCAGTCAAAACAGTGATATGTGGTACATCCATTAGCCTATAAACAGTAGGTCCAAAAGGACCGGGTCTTAACAGACCCAACAGTAATGATGGCCAATCATTCAGTAAACAGTATGGTTTCACAAGGAAACCGACAGAGCTCTGTAACAGTAACAGTAAACAGTAGGTGCTAAGGATGCCACAGTACAGTTCGGAAATAAAGGACATACATTCATTCAGTAAATAATTCCAGTTCAGTAAACAGTTCGGTAAACAGTTCAGTAAACAGTATTCGAAAGATAACCATTTTGAACATATCTTTACACAATTGTTACTCACAGAGTTTGGGCTACAGTATGCTAGAGCGTCTCCTCGAAAGCCAACCCTACACAGTATACAGGATGAACACACACTAAGCTATACAGTTGGGAAAGATCAAAAACTTAATCCCTAATTTGCCTCGGTGTGTTCTACATCTATATCCTCATTAAGATGCCTTAAACTAGGCCTAAGAATGCCTAGAATGGGATGAGGATGCAAAAATACAGTTGGAAGACATATTTCAAAAGTTGCTGAAATTAAGAGCTTCGCTCGAGCGAGCCTTCCTTCGCTCGAGCGAGCTTCCAAAATCAAAGGCTTCGCTCGAGCGAGAAATCCTTCGCTCGAGCGGTCTGATGAAACAGTAAAAGTACTGGATGCTCGATTTTTACGCTCGAGCCACCAATCCTTCGCTCGAGCGTAGCTCAGAGGAAACCTTGGTCGCTCGAGCGAGGAATCCTTCGCTCGAGCGAAGAAGCCAAATCTGGAATTTCCAGATCTGCCTCCCAAGCTCAAACCAAGCATTCTCCCACTCCATACTCGACCTCTTGGGCCCAAATTCTGGAAAACACATTTAAACTCAATATTCAACAAGTTTCAAGGCTCAATTTAAAAATTCAAAGCCCAAGGGTGAGTCAATTAAAACCATTTTCAAACCCATTTTCAAGAACAACATTCAAACATGTCATGCATGCAATTCAAACCAATTTAAAGCTTCATTTCTTGCTCTAATGAGCTCCAATCTTTGAAAACAATGTGGAAACATGGACTAGAATAAAAACATGGACATGCATGTATAATTCTACCATGAATTCAACTTACAAATCACCAATTCAACCATGCATGCATGAATTGTGTTCTAATTCAATGTGTATGAACTAATTCATGATCCAACCCACTAAATTGATATGAGACCTGCATGAACAAGTTGAATATACAACTAGGAGGATAGATTTCTCACCTAGGTTCTTCAATTACAAGTCTAGCAAGCTAAATTTGCCAATTTGCACTCCAATTCTTCAAGACTCAAGCTAAAACCCAAGATTGAATCCAATTCTCTCACTCTCTCTCTGATTCTCCTCGCTTGGTCGGCTAAAGCAAAGGAATGGGCTGAAGAAATGATTTGTTTAGGTGTATAATAAGGCTCACAATATATACATGAAGTGGGCCACTCAATGGCATAACGGTAAATAAGGCCAACTTATGCAATCTAACATCATTTAATCTAATTTAATCATACCAAAACGGTTTTCAATTAAATACACCATAAAATCACATTAATTATAATGATCATAAATCACTAAACAATTTTCAGTTCGGCCGCCGATAAGGCCTTCAATTAGCAGTTGAAACGGAAACACACAAACAGATGATAAAACAATCGAACAGATGGAAGTGCAATACGATAGACACACTTAGTCAATTCAGTTCCAATTTCCAATCAGTCCGTTCAGTATTTCAGTGGATTCGATTATCAGTCATAATCAGTCTTAATTTAGCAGTAATTGGCAATAAATCAGTGATTAATCAGTAATCGGTAACGAGGGTTGTTACAGTCTCCCCTCCTTATAAAGAGTTTAGTCCTCTAAACTCGGATCAACATATGACAACAGAGATAATGCCTAACATAAAGGTAACTTTCAATCTTAACAGGAGTGTAATCACATTCATAAACAGGACCCAATCTTAATCTTAGCAATGCACAGAACAGAATTAGAAATTACATATAAGAATTTGGGGTTCATATTCAAACAGAATCTCATGCACGTTCAGGTTTTAGTCAAAGACAGATTCAGATACATGTTCATTTTCATATTCTTGTCCAGGGCATACATAGATGCCACAATTCTTGCAGTAAGCAGAGAAGGTGCATTCATTAGCACTACGAGGGCAGATACAGGACAGATATAGACATGGCAGACACAGTACAGATACAGTACAAAACGGATACAGTACAGAATAGATACAGTACATTATGGGTATAAATACCCAGTTCCATAAAGGAATCCCGAATCCGGGTAACAGAACAGAACAGTACGGAAGCTAAGCCCCCATGACGAGGCCTCCGGTACGGGTAACAGGGTACAACAGATATAAGTTCCATAAAGGAACCTCCGATACCGGGCAGCTAACATATATCACAAAATACCAAGAGTCACGAATACTTAGCAGAGATTGAACAGTCATTCTATATACAACATATAGCATTTCGGAAACAGAACTTATTCCGTGCCACGAAACATGAATACAGTTGCACAGTAGTACATAGCAGATACAGTAGTAGTAACAGTATCAGTACAGTGACAATACAGTAACGGCAATGGTAACAATACCGTAACAATACAATACAATACAGTAGCAGTGTCAGTACGGTAACAGTAACAATACAGTAGCAATGCAGTAACAATGCCAGTAACAATACGGTAACAGTACAGTAGCAGTATAGTAGTATTCACACTACTTATATCAAGTACTTATCGGGGTTATAGGTTTGCACCAGTCTCAATTTCATAAGTAATTTCCCCGTTAAGTTACAGAGATTCGATCCATTCAATTTTGAGTCTTTCATTCAGTTTTTGTCCAATCCGGTTCTCAGTTCAATAATCCATCACAGTCAGTCCAGTTCATTCGGGAGTTATTGGGGACATAAGGCGATTTTGTACATTATTCCCAAGGTAGTAGGCAGAGTTCTGTAGTAATCATTCATTTACCATTCATCAGTTCCAGTCCCCACAAATTCAGTCATAGCACATGGCAATGCGAAAGCAGTCAGACAGATTACATATACTTCCAGACAGTCAACGTTATCAATCAAAACCAGTCTGTTGTCAACAGATCCCATCAGTTTTGAAGTACAGTAATCCTCAAACAATCATTTCCTAGTCAAACAAGTTCATGGTCATAACAGTGATACCGGGTAAGTCGTCACATGTCACCTACCCAGTTTTCCCCACATTGTAAGCCATCTGATAATAGCTTTCTCGATAAGGGTTCTCTTCAGATCAAATCAGTGAAAGTTTGACCAGGTGATATCAGATACAAGTTCCGTCCAATCATATCAAGTAAAAGTTCGAAGCATAAGCATCAAACATAAGTTCCATCAGTTACACAAAACGGTTTCATCAACCCATGGTTCTATCAGATAACAGTTCAGATCAAAGTTCCATTCTTATTATATCCAGATCAGGTAACATTAGTTCATACTCCATTCGTTTAGGTACACAGTCAGTACAGTCAGTAGTTTCACAATTTGCCTGAGTTTATCAATTATCAAACTTACATCAGAGGTCGGTACCATTACAATTCATATCAAGCAGTACAGGTCATATACTATGTGTTCCTCCCAATAAGTTTACAGATAAATGTACAGGCACGCAGTTATTCATATCGAGAGGTAAGCATCCCAGTCAATATAGCAATTTTCCAGATAAATCTTTCATAGGGCATACGGCACACAGTAATACATCACACGAGATTCTCGGTGACCCATAATAGCGAGTTATCATACGAGGGTTCCAAATCAGTCATACAGTCACTACAGTATAGGCTCGTAGGTCAACTCAAACAGTCATGTCAATTTTTCCACAATCGCGTTTCACAGTCTAGAGTTTATCACTTGGGATCTTTATTCAGTCACGCAGTTACAGAGTCATAGTCCCAATGGTTAACTCATCATACAAATTCATCAATCATTCCGAGCAAAGGTACAGTCATATATGTGCATGTTCAGAATCTACTAACAGTCCCAATGCAGATTCACGGGTTCAGTGGACAATGTAAAATAGTTCCTCCAGATACAATAGTTGAGGTAATAAATCCGAAGTCTACTCAGTTCAATAACATCCTTAAGCAAAGGTATGCAGATGTGCACATAAGTCTAAACAGTTTTCAGAGCATAGGTAATTGTGAACATGAGGTTCACAGTGTTATACATATAGTTCGCATTAACAGTAGATTTCGAAAGGTTCATTAACCACAGTCCATTCCTCTCAGTCTTAACAGTATTACAAGCATGGGAACATATATACCGGTGTGGGTTCAAAATCAGTTTCCATGTAGACATTCATTCACAATTCATAGGCAGAGGTTCATCTTTACCAGTCAATATGGGTTCTTAATGTCAGTAGTCTCACACACAAACAGACAAGGACACTGATGGGGTATCCTATTCATTCCCGTGGAATTTACCAAGAATTTCTGATTCGAAGCAACGTCGGCCGAACGTGATTCCAATCAGACTTTCAAGGTCATTCTACAGGGCATGAGACTCTATAGTTTTACATTTCACAAAATAAGTCCCCACATATTCCCATAGTTCCACAATTCCGATACAGTTCAAAAGGTCACCTCTGACAGTTCACATTCAGTTGTTACAATACGGTACAAGGACCTAATTCAGCAAGTTCTCGCTGTTCACAAGTCCTAACGATTCTCAGTATATGGTTCATAATTCCAGTAGTTCAATTAGTTCAGTCAATATATTCGCAGTCCATACCAAATTACGGGATACACGATTTCCACACAAACGTTCACACAAGCAATTTCACCTATTTAAGGTAATACCCGTGTCAGTCATTTCAGTGTTCCGAGCATTCTCTGGAACTAGGGTCTAGATTTAGACTCATTATTATTCGGTTCACTTCGTGGGCAAGATTTAGGTAAGTGCCTTTCCTGTCCACGTCCTAAAGGAGTTTCGGCTGGGCGGCGACAACGCCCCAGTGGTATTTCCCACATACAGTATAGATAGGTATATCATTGTTCACATTGTTTCCTCGACCTTCATTGGTCAAAGCTATTGCCCGAGATTTTCCACTCACGGAGGTCGTTCAATTACCAGTCATTTTCACTTTCTGTTCCTTCTATTTCATTCTTTCGGATTCAGTTAACGATGTTGATTTGGATATTTTAATGCTGCTACGCTAGCTCAGGCATTATACTCTATCCAGGACATCCACACTTTGACGGTTTTAACAACGTCGATTCAGTCAAACACATTTAGGTCACGCCTACCTTCAGTTTTTTTCTAATCTTTTACAGTCAGTATCTATCATGTGGGGTGCCTATCAACTAGTTAGGTAAATTTTACCTCATATTCGATCACAGTCTTATCACCTCACTCAAGGTGTTCAAACTCAGGTACTTTCCTATCTCGGATGCATTCGGGAAAGTATTTTTCGAAGAAAACTTCACATATTTCTCAATTTCTAAACCCAAGTCTCAGTTTTCAGCGGTTCGGTACCTTCCAGAAATTCCGGTGGTTTCAGTTTGTTGGGTTTCTGTATCAGTATCATCAGATCATATTCAGTTGGTGCAGGCACGTATGTCTGCCTTTATTCTCTTAGATTTTTGATTAAGGCCTCAATCATTCATTCTTTTTAGCCTATTGATCCTCGGGTCGGAAGATTCAGTTTCGTTCACAATCCTCGCCCTTTCCCTTGTTTACACACAACGGGGTGATTATCAATTCAGGAGAGGTTCTTACTGATTCCACATTTCGTTTCATATCGGACGTGTGTATACTTTCATTTCAGTTCAGGTACGGTCACATGACCCTTTTATTTTCACACGTCCATTTTCTCATAGATTTCCACAGTCGGTGGTAGCATTAACATTACATGTTATTCCATTTAACTTCTTTAAGTATGCATATAGGTTTCACTTCCTTTCACATAACAGTACAGTAATCATAAACATAAACAATTGCATACTTAAATAGTTTATCACATTAGCACATAATTTTTTTCATATCGTAGCCACACACACTTTTCATGTTTATGCAATGCCCTAATTTCTTTTCTAGGACATCCTATAGCTCATTTGGACACGTGTGTGCGGTATAACTCGTGGTAAGTATCGCTCTGATACCACTCTGTCACGACCCAAACCCGGCCCTATGGGTTTAGCACCGTAACCGGCCAGTAATCCGAGATTACCAAAGGCCTGCTGAACAGTAATACAGTAAAACAGAGTACAGGGCCTGGCGGAAGCCAATACAGTCAATAAACAATGTCCAATGAGCTGTGACAGTCTGTATGCAAAAAGATTTTTCATGCATTCATACAGTTCAGAACAGTACAGCCTATACAATCATTTACAATCATTCAGTACGGGGACCTAATCCCTCGATAACAGTACAGTAACGGTCTATCAGTCGATACAGTAAGCAAAACAGAACAGTGCAATAAAGGGGAAAGCTAGAACACCCCTAAGCCTTTGCATAACAGGCTCGGAACCTCGTAGTGAGGCACAGTGGTTGGCTGACAAAACAAAAGCTTGCCTGACGCTCCTAGCTGCAGTCTGGTGCCTCGACACCTACATACATATATGAGCAGTGAGCTAAAGCCCAGTGAATAACGTAAAGCGTAAAGAGGTTATGAATGAATGTCCTTACAGTACAGTAATGAAAACAGTTCATTAAACAGTAGTTCAGTCTTTCAGTATTTCAGTCAATCAGTCATTCAGTTTGTGGCTCATATTTCAGGCCATAACAGTTATTCAGTCAAAACAGTGATATGTGGTACATCCATTAGCCTATAAACAGTAGGTCCAAAAGGACCGGGTCTTAACAGACCCAACAGTAATGATGGCCAATCATTCAGTAAACAGTATGGTTTCACAAGGAAACCGACAGAGCTCTGTAACAGTAACAGTAAACAGTAGGTGCTAAGGATGCCACAGTACAGTTCGGAAATAAAGGACATACATTCATTCAGTAAATAATTCCAGTTCAGTAAACAGTTCGGTAAACAGTTCAGTAAACAGTATTCGAAAGATAACCATTTTGAACATATCTTTACACAATTGTTACTCACAGAGTTTGGGCTACAGTATGCTAGAGCGTCTCCTCGAAAGCCAACCCTACACAGTATACAGGATGAACACACACTAAGCTATACAGTTGGGAAAGATCAAAAACTTAATCCCTAATTTGCCTCGGTGTGTTCTACATCTATATCCTCATTAAGATGCCTTAAACTAGGCCTAAGAATGCCTAGAATGGGATGAGGATGCAAAAATACAGTTGGAAGACATATTTCAAAAGTTGCTGAAATTAAGAGCTTCGCTCGAGCGAGCCTTCCTTCGCTCGAGCGAGCTTCCAAAATCAAAGGCTTCGCTCGAGCGAGAAATCCTTCGCTCGAGCGGTCTGATGAAACAGTAAAAGTACTGGATGCTCGATTTTTACGCTCGAGCCACCAATCCTTCGCTCGAGCGTAGCTCAGAGGAAACCTTGGTCGCTCGAGCGAGGAATCCTTCGCTCGAGCGAAGAAGCCAAATCTGGAATTTCCAGATCTGCCTTCCAAGCTCAAACCAAGCATTCTCCCACTCCATACTCGACCTCTTGGGCCCAAATTCTGGAAAACACATTTAAACTCAATATTCAACAAGTTTCAAGGCTCAATTTAAGAATTCAAAGCCCAAGGGTGAGTCAATTAAAACCATTTTCAAACCCATTTTCAAGAACAACATTCAAACATGTCATGCATGCAATTCAAACCAATTTAAAGCTTCATTTCTTGCTCTAATGAGCTCCAATCTTTGAAAACAATGTGGAAACATGGACTAGAATAAAAACATGGACATGCATGTATAATTCTACCATGAATTCAACTTACAAATCACCAATTCAACCATGCATGCATGAATTGTGTTCTAATTCAATGTGTATGAACTAATTCATGATCCAACCCACTAAATTGATATGAGACCTGCATGAACAAGTTGAATATACAACTAGGAGGATAGATTTCTCACCTAGGTTCTTCAATTACAAGTCTAGCAAGCTAAATTTGCCAATTTGCACTCCAATTCTTCAAGACTCAAGCTAAAACCCAAGATTGAATCCAATTCTCTCACTCTCTCTCTGATTCTCCTCGCTTGGTCGGCTAAAGCAAAGGAATGGGCTGAAGAAATGATTTGTTTAGGTGTATAATAAGGCTCACAATATATACATGAAGTGGGCCACTCAATGGCATAACGGTAAATAAGGCCAACTTATGCAATCTAACATCATTTAATCTAATTTAATCATACCAAAACGGTTTTCAATTAAATACACCATAAAATCACATTAATTATAATGATCATAAATCACTAAACAATTTTCAGTTCGGCCGCCGATAAGGCCTTCAATTAGCAGTTGAAACGGAAACACACAAACAGATGATAAAATAATCGAACAGATGGAAGTGCAATACGATAGACACACTTAGTCAATTCAGTTCCAATTTCCAATCAGTCCGTTCAGTATTTCAGTGGATTCGATTATCAGTCATAATCAGTCTTAATTTAGCAGTAATTGGCAATAAATCAGTGATTAATCAGTAATCGGTAACGAGGGTTGTTACACCCGCCAAGCCCAAAAAATTTTGGGCCCTGCGAGCTGCTTAGCCTGGACCATCCATCCGACCCTCTCTCTACTAATGGTCAAATTTCGAAAAATAAAAATAAAAAACAACTTGCAACGGTTAAATAATTAAAAACAATAAAAAGATTGATCTTATAAAAATAAAAAAAATAAAAACAAAAACTAATTAACATAATAGTTAATAGTTAATAAGTGGGAGGTTTATTCATAAATCCCATTTCTAAGACTTTTATACCATAAAACTCAAATCATTTTTTATTATTCCATTAGGTCCCATTTAGTGTAGTAAGACCAAAATACCTTCCTTCCATTTCTCCCGCGCATACTTCATTCTGAAAACTTAACCGTTCCTATTCCATATCTTCACTCCACAACACATTCATTCCCTAAAAAACACTCATCGTTGGCACAAAAAATTCCCAAACCGTAACCCTAGATTTCACATCGCCTCACCACCGTCATCGTCCACCGCCAACCATCGCCGGCCATTGCTATTCCATATCTACGCACCACTGCGAAGGTTTACATCGAAAGGATTGGGGTTCGTTCTTCCTTGGTTCTCGCCAGCCGTCGATTTACATATCACACTCACAATGAGGACCATAGGTAAGCACCATCCTTCCACTCTCTGTTTTTCAAATAATGATAATATAATCTAATCACAAATGTATATGTTTACATTGCCCCTATTGTTATTGTTGTTTTTGGATTTCATTTTGTAATGAAATTCCTATTTTCACTCTTTGTCCATGTTGGTGATTTTGATTTTTTGTTGAATATGAATAACATTAACAAACAAATGTATAATTTACATTCCTTTGTTATCAATGTTGTTTGTGGTTATAATTTGGTAATGAACTCTGTTTTTTTCCCTTTGTCAATGTTGGTATTGCTGATTGTTGATGTCCATAAAACTCCCAATTTCCCCTCAAATTGAAATATGATGGAATATGATGTAAACATCATATTGGCAAATGTACAATATTTACAGGGTGATCGAATATGATGTGAATATGGTATAAATATTGACATTGATGTAAATATCTACTTCAATGTCAATATTCACAGTATGAATATAATGTAGATATGCAACTTCTGACATCAATGGAATATGATGTAAATATTTACAGAGTTGTTGGTATTATTGCTTGTTGATGGTTATAAAGCAATTAGAACCCCTAATCTTTGATGGTTGCCAACCCTCTTTTGGTTCAATGTGTATTCCATTATACATGATGTCAATATTTACATCAGACTGTTAAATATTGGTAATGACTTGTTTGTCTTAAATTGTCATGTGTTATTGTTTTGTAATATACTCCCTATCTCCTCCCTTATGTCAATGTCAGAGTTGTTAGTATTGTTGGTTATTGATGGTGATGAAATAATTACATTCTGAACATAATACCAATATTCACATTCTGACATCAATGTCAATATTCACCTTCTGATATCAATGGAATATGATGTAGATATTCACAAAGTTATTAGTATTGTTGCTTGTTGATGTAGAGCCCCTAATCTTAGATGGTTGTCAACCCATTTTTTGTTCAATCTGATTTCCATTGTACATAATGTGAATATTTACATCAGATTGTTAGGTGTTGGTAATGACTACAAACCAATAGCAACATTAACAACACAAGACTGTACCCATCGCACACATTTACATCATGTTTGTTTTCATTGGTTTATTGTTGTATCATGTTGGGTTGTTATGTGTTGTAACCTGTTCATGTGAACATTCACATAATATTTCACCATGATTATCCTATTATTCACATGACATATAATTTACAGTTATTATCACTATTCATTTATGAACAGTAACATTAAATTTGTTTGTATTTGAACAAACATGTGTTCCCTGTAAATTTCAAGGCGAAAGAAAGAGAGAGGAAGCCCATGTCAAAGGTAAACCCGATCAAACAGCTAGTCCCGAACAAGTGAACATAAAAAAGGTCAACTACTAGTCTAATATCATTGGATTGGTGAAACTATTGAAGGGTACAAAATTTACAAATGGTCAATTGAAATGCCTTAGGAAAACACCATTTTGGTCTCTATTTGATTGTTTGTTCAATAATGAAGTTGACCTCAATCATTGCATGAAATACGATGATGCCATTGTACGTATTGTGCAAACATTCAAGCCATCCAATGAGAGGTTTTACATTGGGGAGAAGAATATTCAAATTTTTAGAAGTGATGTTTCACTTATTTTTGGGGTGGACTGCGGCATCAAGCTAATGGATCTCTCTTATGGTGCGAAACCAACAACCGACATCATACACCGAACGTGCAAGGATATTAGTCAGTTAAGTGCAGTAAAAATACGTCAAATTCTGAATGAAGCATTAAATAGCACAAAGAAATAAGACAACGAAGAGGTTGCAAAATTAGTTTGCATGTATGCACGCGTGAAACTATTCTTTTCCACATCCGGAGAAACAATTGGATGGGCATTCTATTCATACATGGACCAATTAGACAAGATGATTGAGTATGACTGGGCTGAGAGCATCCGTGCAACTCTTATGGGGTCAGTGGGCCAAAACTAGGAAAAATCAGGACGAGTCATCGAATGTGTTATGTTGTTAATGGTAAATCTCATAAATCTTATTATATATGTAATATGAACATTTAGAGAGTCTGTTCACTCCTGTTTGTAACAAAACAAATGTGACATACACATTTGTAGACATTAGTGTGAATGTTGGCATCATTACAAACTAATGCTCATGTTGGCACCAAGACAAATGTAGCGCACACATTGGTAGGTAATGATGTCAAGGTTGACATCAATGATGTGAACATGCACATTGGTGTGTATTGACACAACCATTCATTTCAGTGGACACTGGTGTGAACATCCACATTAGTGTGCAATGATAGGAACATTTACAACAGTGTGTACTGATGTAAAAATTTATATCAGTAGACACTAGTGTGAACATTCACATCAGTGTGTATAAACAAATGTACAAATGTAGCACACACAACAGTATGATCTAATATAAACATTGACACCAGTTTCGCATCATTACATTCAAATGTAGCAAACAAATATACAAATGTAGCACACACATCAGTTTGGCATCATTACAAACTGATGTGAATGTTCACAACATTATGCAATGGTGGGAAAATTCACATAAAATGATCTAATGTAAACATTGACACCAGTGTTTTGCTCATGTTGGCACCAAGACAAATGTAGCACACACATTGGTCGGTAATGATGTCAAGGTTGACATCAATGATGTGAACATGCACATCAGTTTGTATTGACACAAACATTCATTTCAGCAGACACTGGTGTGAACATTTACATCAATGTGCAATGATAGGAACATTCACAACAGTGTGTACTGATGTAAAAATTCACATCAATAGACACTGGTGTGAACATTTACATTAGTGTGCTGCTGACGCAAACATTGACAGCAGTGTTTACTGATATGAACATTCATGCAAGTGTTAATTTTTTTGAAATCAACATTGATGTTTGTTATTTGTTTTAGTACTGGTTGTGTGAGCATACAACTATCTTACAACCTTGCAAACCCAATGCCATTCCTCGGTGTGTGAAGTGGGACCTCACGGCTTTACATACCAACATGAAGCCCATATCTTTGCCGAAACTTGGTTTAAATGAGGTAAAAGTACACTCCAAAATGTTGTGAACATTTACGTATTGACACAATGAACTTTGTAACTAACATAATGTTTCCAATTCCAGGTATATGGCGGCGAGCTAATGGCATCTCCAACAGAAGTAAAGATGTACCATCATACCAATTTGATGGTGGATCCCAAACATGAGGATTCGTCGAGTGTAACACCCAAACAAGATGAAAACAACAATGATGAAAGCAAAGACAATGAAGGCAGTGACAACAACGATGGAATTTCTAGGGATGTAGTTGACCTAAATGATGTTAATGATGACATTAACACCAGCTTTAATAGCCCCAGTGCTGAGAGAGGTATCATCTTAGCACAACCAAGTAAACCGAATATCGTGGATATGCTTATAGAAGAAAACCAAAAAGCTTGGGGTTTCGTACGACAATGGAAAGCAAAATACAAACACTTGAAAGAATCATGGGAGTTGAAGGCAAGGGTGACCGCGTACTTGAAGCTAAATTATTCGACCAATCGGGCCCATCCAATGTAGACATAGAGATTAAGAATTGCATAGAGCGGAAGGATGCAGAAATTAAGTAGTTGACAAAATTAGTCATCAACCTAGAACGCGAAAAAACAATTCTTCAAGACCTTACGATGATCAGTCCGTCCATATTATCACGTAAGTCGAAGAACAAAAGGTTCATGACAGCCTTAAGAAGCATCCCATTGCATCACTAAAAGACATTCTCAGCCCACCATCTAGGGTGAAACATATCATATAGAAGGTACGGAAAGAGCACCGTTTGGCTGACTTTCAATACCCCGACCTGCCTGGCCAAAAGAAAAAGAAAGAGAGAGTAGAAGACCAATCCCATACAGTCCACATTGTACAAGATATGGCCAAATAGCAACAAACAAAGCACCCAACAAAATCTAAGAAGTTAACATTGACCAACAAAATGAAGGTTTGGGCCAACATGAGCAAACTCAATAGGTAAAAGGTCCAAAATTTGCACAAGAATGGTTATAATGAGTAAGTGATTATATACATTGAGATCGTATTTATTTTAATGATGTTATGAAGCTTGACATCTGTACGTAATGGATTAGATCATTTTATAATTGTGCAATGTTAACATTCACATTTTTGGTATCACAATGCACAGGTTGCTTGTATGGCAAGGGGACTCAAAGTCTAGAAACGTGTATTTTGATGACATCATACATATCATCAAGGAAAAATCAATACACAACAACGTATGACACTCGCAAATTTATACAAAACATACATACACACAGACACACTATATAGACACTAGAAATATGTACTGCCACCCCTCTGTTTGTGCAGGTAATAGATGCGTATAGCAAAATACTACTCGAACTACAAGAGTTGGTCAACCCAACTTTGGAGGATTCGACATTCATTTTCACAAGCACATGTTTGGTAACAACTAGACTTTTGGTTTGTTTATGCACAATGTTGATGTGAATGTTCACATGAACAGTATTTGAATTGCATGTTGAATAGATGTGAATGCTCACCTCAACATTGTGTGATTATATTATTAACTTACATCAATATTATATAACTGATTGAGAAGTTAACAAATGTGAACATTCACAACCATAATACATTATATGACTGATTGACAAATTAAAGATATGAACATTCATATCTTTAACATTGAACATTGATATAAATAATTGGTACATAATTGTATGTCCATTGTGTGCAGAAAGTCATGCAAGAGTACCTCCTCCACAAAAGAAATAAACTGATTGATGTACATATCAATAACTATCAGGGTCAGAGATATTTCATCTTCCTAGTACACCACAACTTCCACTGGACGATCGTTGTCTACGACGTCAAAGACAATCTATGGAGGCATTATAACTCATTATGACCAAGACCCGGCATACATGACCCATTTATTGACCAAGCACAAATAGTCGTAAGTGGTTAACACATATAATAGTTGTCATGATGTGTAATATTGGAACTTGTATGTATGCACTATGTTGCTTTGTGCCTAATATGAAATTTCATTCTTCCCCCCATGACAGAGGGACTACATCGAGGTAGTGGTGCACATTATTGGACCATCATGACCACTATGGACCAAGTTATCAGACCAAGATCCATCACAACCAATCATATCAGTAGATGTCTATCAGCAAGCATCCCGAATCGTAAGCCTCACATCAATTTGTACACATCTTCCACAACCATTATACACACCTAAATTTCAAATTCTATCAATAATAACTTTCGGGGTAGATTGTGGGCCCGCAGTGTGTTATATCATCAGGGTGCATGCATACTGTGAAGAAATTGTTGACGGCCTTAATCGCTTTGAATGGTGTCAAATAAGAGACTCATTAATACACCTTTTCTTGAATCACACAAAGACAGTGCAATATGAAAACCTATAGGTGGGGATTGTCCACCTATAACTGTTATCCACATTTAAGACAATTTAGTATCAATAGTTTTGACATATTGGAGTAGACTAGCTCAAGTGTAAATCAATTCTCTATCATTGCTTGTACTCTAATTTTTCATTCAATATATGTATATGCATTTTAAGGCCTATTTCGTGTTGATCATTCACATTAAGATTATTTATTTTTTGCTAAACACGACATGATGTAAATTTCCACAACATGAAGGGATCAGACACATTCTTATATGTTTAAAGCCTCACTCCATGGATGTGAATATTGCTTAAAGTATTATTGTAACACAATATGATAGGTGTGAATATCATATTTCTTAACACATACGTGAATATTCGCAGCAAATAATTTGATGATGTGAATAGTTACAAATGATGTGGATATTCACATCATATGTTTTGATGTTGTAAATGGTAATAACCATGTTAATATTCACATCGCGCCTATGCATGCATCATAATATACACAACAACATCCTGTTTTGCTAGCAAAAAACACTTACAATGACAATTTTAATACAAATCTGTGACAACCCTCACCTCTGATTAAGTGTTAAACTGTGTTTGAGCATGCTAAGTAATTGATTAGAATGAAATCCTAGTCTGTTTGCATGAGTGTGTTGTTTGAATTGCATTTCTATCTGTTTGTCATAAAATGATCTGTTCATATTTTAAATTCGAATTGCAAATTGAAGGCCTTATCGGCAACCGAATCTGAAATTGATTAGTGTTATATACTAATTAGGATTTTTGTGAATTTATGGTAGGTTTAATTAAGATTTGATTTGGAATGATTAAATTAGATTAAATAATGTTTAATCACATTAGTTCAAGTAAATTACCTTATTGCCATTGAGTGGGCCACCTTTAGGGTCTTTTGTTTGGGAATCAATTTATGCATTTTGATACACCATACTTCAGCCACTTTCTAGGCCAAACCGTGAGAGAGAGAGAGAGAGAGATAGGAGAGAATTGATTTCATTTAGAGAATTGGCTTGGAAATTAGTAGAATTGAAGAGAATTTGCAAAATTGAGCTAGCACACTTGGAATTCAAGACCTAAGGTAGGAAATTCACCCTCTTGAACATGAATTTAAGTTGTTTCTTGCATGGTTCATGAGAAATTAGTGATTTGAGTCAAGAATTAATTTAAAGTGTTGCTTTGAGAGTGATTTCATGCATACATGTTCATATCATAGCATTTTGAAGTTGTTTTCATGAAATCCCTACATGCATGTCCATATTTTGGTTGTGGTCCATGAATTCACCATGATTTTGAGTTCAATCTTGCATTTAGTCATGTTTTGGAGCGTTGGAATTCATAAGAACTCATGCATGTTATGTTCTTATTTAATTCATGAAAGTTTCTTTGAAATTGTGTTCAATTGTCGCACCTTTGGGCTTGATTTTATAAAATGATCTTTGAAACATGTTGTACTATGGGTTTCTATGTGTTTTCTAGAAAATTAGCCCAGAAAAATCGAGTTTGAAGCTTTAATGCTTGAGTTTTGTGCTTGGGGATCAATCTGGAAATTCCAGATTTTTGATCCACGCTCGAGCGTACACTCTAAGTACATGCACTTCCGCTAGAGCGTAGGAAGTCACGCTCGAGCGTGAAATGCATATGCCCAGAAGTTCATGTGTTTTGCAGTCCGCTCGAGCGAGAGAATTCACGCTCGAGCGAGGGCCTGAGTCTCATGCTCGAGCGGAGGTCAAGCGCCCGTCGAGCGTGAATATCATGCAACCAGTACTTTTCATGAATTTGCAGCCCACTCGAGCGAAGGAAGTCACGCTCGAGCGGAGCTTCATTGTCTGCATGTCCGCTCTCAAGCGTGGACCCCTGTTTCAACAAATTTTGAAAAGTGTTTTAAAGTACATTTTTGCATCCTCATTTCATCCTAGGCATTCCTAGGTCAAGTTTAAGGCATCTTAATGAGGATAATGATATAGAACCACATCGAGTCAAGTTAAGGGGCTAAGTTATTAATCCCAAGTGTATAACTTAGTGTGTGTTTGTTCTGCGACTGTGTAGGGTTGGCACCCGAGGACGCTGACTAGCCTGTCTATAGCCCATTACTCTGTGAGTAACAATGTTGTAAAGATACGTTCAATTATAATTATTTCTGAACGATTGACTGTACCATTTTCTGAAATGACATTACTTACTGAATGAATGTTTACCCTATTTGTAAACTGTATTCATGGCATCCACAGCAACTTACTGTTACTGTACTGTTACTATTACTGTTACAGAGATCTCTGTCAGTTCCAATGTTTGGAACTACTACTGTTTACTGTTTTGATGGCCATCAACTGACTGTTCGGCCTGTTAAGATCTACTGTGCTGTTTTGCTATTGGATGTACCACATATGACTACTATGGTTTCTAAATAACTGTTATGGCATGAAAAATGAGCCACTAATCGAATAACTGATTCACTGATGCAATTGACTGTTTTAATTATTGAAAGGACATTCATTCTTAACCCCTTTACGCATATGTTATTCACTGGGCTTTAGCTCACTGTTTATATTTATATGTAGGTGTCCAGGCACCAGGCCGAAGCTAGGAGCGTCAAGTTAAGCTCCCGTTTTGTCAAGCCATCCTTCGTGCCTCACTTCGAGGTTCCAAGTTCGTCTAAACTAAGGCTGTTTTTGGGGTGTCTCAGTTTCACCCTTCCGTCTCTGTTTTGTAAGACTTTCTGACTGTACAGTTATGTTAAAGGGATTTGGTCCATAACCCGGATGTCATGTGTATATGACGTATGCATATATGTTTTGTTTATGAATGTGGCTAGTGCATAAAGTCTTTTTGCATTCAGGTTTTCACAGCTCATTAGACCTCCTTTAATTACTGTTTGGCTTCCGCCAGCCCTTTACTCTGTATTACTGTCTTTACAGTTAAGCAGACCTTCGGTAATCATGGATTACTGGCCGGTTGCGATGCTAAACCCATAGGGGCGGGTTTGGGTCGTGACAAAATCTAAATATTTACATCAAATGATTTGGTAATGTGAATGGTTACAATGATATAAATATTCATGTTAACTACTTTGATGCTGTTAGTGGTAACAAAAATGTGAATATTCACGCCACACACATATATACATCACAATATACACAACAAAATCTCATTTTGCTAAACAAAACCACTCACAATGCCACTGTTTTAGGTACAACAAACCAAAAAGATAAATAAATCAATACTAAGGAAATTAAAAAAAACACAATATTATGTTTGGCAAATACACGAACTTGATTCCAACACACTTTATGCCCGTTGTCACACAAAACATAATCTTATTCCAAACAAGAATAAAAACCCCCCTACGTACAATGTTGAAATAAACTTTGTACATTCCGAGTGTGGTTTCCCAACTTATCACATCTCCCGCACCTTATTTGCTTAAATTTCTCCCCTCTTGATGGAATCCTATTCTTCTTCGACCTACCGGGTGGTCTTTTCACAGTTGGTGGATATATGGTGAAGTTCGTGGGATCGAAGGGCGGCTTCTCCACCAATGGTATAAGGAATATGGCACCCGAGTATGCTGCACGATGCGTCTTGACATGAAAATAATGTTCAACACAATCGTTGAGATTATACCAACTCTTCTGAATTGCAATAACAACATAGTCACATGGGAAGCCGTTGATTTGCCATTGAAAACAAGAACAGATACGCCTCGTAATATCAACTGTGACAGATGGTATTGTGTCACGCCCCAAAATTGGATAATTAATTATTCAATCAATATTCCATCATCTAAATCCTAGGGGTGAAAATTTTTTTAAATGCTCTCGTCTCCATGAAGTTTAAGTAAATTTCCATGCTCAAAGAATACAAGGAAAAAAAAAAAAAAACCTAACAAAACGCCAATCAAACCATTCGCCATAATTTCATAACTATCTAATACCTCCAACATTAAAGTAACAACAAATAGTCAAAACAACTTTAAGAATGTAAAGTCACAAAATAACCCATCATGCCAAATTATCAAAATACTAAGGTCATAAAAAAAAAAAAAAAAACATAAACTAATATCAACCATAAACTCAAGAAAACAAAAGAAGTTCAAGCGACATGTCCAACAACTATAGTCATTTCTCGTCACCACCGTAGTCCCAACTAATTCTGCAAAGGAAGCTCTGCTGCGCTCAAACAGAACACACCCGAGATGCCAAGAGACAAAACGGGTCAATATACAACTATAATGGTATGAGTACAAGATTTGACACTCACGTGTCCACCAAACACAAACAAAAGTACATTTAATTCTTGTTACGAGACAAGACAAGCAGTTCTGCCCGCACCGAGACGAAGGGGTAGTTTCCCGAGATATGGTGGCATTTAGTTTTTTGCCCGTACACAACTAAATATAAATTGAGTATAAAATAAACAAAATAAAAATAAAAATATGGTGCGTCAGCCCTTAATAAAAAGTTAGTAAGACCCACAATTCTGGAAAAAAATTAAGTTAGTATAATTTAATCATAAGTAACTTGCTAAAGAAGTATAAAAATTTATCGTTTCATGCTTAAATAATTCGAATTGACCAAAACTCAAAGAACAAAAGTTATACAGAATTAAATTTTATAAAAGAAAAGCAGACAAATTTAGTAGAAACTAAACAAGTTGAGAGAAAAACTTGATAGAAGAACCTAGACGGAATTCAACCAAAAAATCTGAAACTGAAAATGAAAAGAAACTACCATAAGATGATTTTTTTCAGAAAAGTTCAAAAAATGAAAAGTGTTCAGAATAATGTTCTACTTCAGTTTATGCGAAACCAATACAAATAAGCTCGTTTCATGAGTTAAATAGCATCGAAAATTTGCATTGTTAAAATGAACAAAAACTGTTGTAACTAAGATAATCCGATTACAAGTTCTAATCGATCTTTTTAGTAAAAAGTTAAAACACAAAAGTTGTCTAGAATTACATATACATGCATCTGCCCAAATTTCATAATTTATCAAGATCATTTACTATTTTTCAAGATGTACAAATCAAAGAAATTTAAACTATACCAATAAGTTCATATTTAATTCTTTGTACTTTAACTCCACTACTTCGGCCCTTCATTTCCGTCCTACACATATATCCCATGTGCCTTCCGTATACCTAACACCACTTCGAAGTCAAACTTGCACGGGAATATCATCTCGAGTTTAATCCACACTCCTCGGATGGTTAGTATATACATACGCACGTAAATCAAAGCACTTGTCTACTCCTGAGAACGAGACAACAATATATATATACACAATCTCTTATCTACTCATGAGAACAAACATAACAATGCCAAGCCTAAGACATTCAAATAAATCTCATAATTCTCACATTTTTTTTAAAACACTCTTACTCTCCAGCAATCAAATAAAATAACAATAAATGGAGTTATGATGGAGTATTCAGAATTATCTATGGATTCCTAATTTATTTTAATTTCGTATATCCATGGGTGTGATTACTTCCATAAAATAAATATACATAAAACTCTAAACCTTGCATACACATCTAACGAAATAATGAAATCAATCCATCATTTACATGCAAATACAAAATCAAACCAACATCAAATAAATAAAAATAAATAAATAAAAACAACAAATTAAACATAAATCAAGGGAAGTGAGTTTTGCACTCACAATTATTTTTCGAAAATCAATGAGTTACTTAAAGAATTAATAAAACCCCCAAAATAAAACCCCAACCCCTTTCTTTTCCTTTTCTCCTCTGCCATCTCTATTTTCTTTCCCTCTCGGTTTGCACTCTTTGATTCCTCACAAAGCCTCTCTCTCTCTCTCTCTCTCTCTCTCTCTTTTTGTTTTAGTGAGCCTCTAAGCTTTGTACCCTAATTGACATATTATGTTATTTAAATACAACATAATTACAACATATATAAATATAAATATAAGATTATATATATATATATAAAACACCTTTTGTATATATAAAAATATATATCAATATATATAAATATTCAAATTAATTATATATAATTAAATATCACATTAAATTAATTAAATACCACATTAAATTCTCATGTATCCACACAATTAATAAAGTCAAAAATAAAATAAAGTAATAATAATAAATATGACTTGCGAAAAATTAGGGTCGCTACATATTGAATGAACCTCGAATACATCCTCATTGGCCTTACCAACCTGCCAAGACCTGCTATCATTGAACGAATCAAGAAGCATGGTTTCAAATGTAAGACATATAGCCTTATTCCACTTGTTTGCTTGGTCCCGCCGCGCCGATATTTGCTGCATCAACTGAGTACGAATAGTGTCCACTGTTCAGGTGATAGGAAAATTACGTGCTTTTTTGATCCAATTATTAAACGACTTCGCTGCATTGGATGTCATCTCCCCATAGTGCATGCCCCTACAAAATATAACAACATTACACAATAATTGAAATGAATTTTGTTGATCTGAATATGAAATTTCACATCAGATATACATCAAGCGTATGAACCTACCTGAAATATGAATTTGCCCAATGCTTAGGTGCCAACTCCTTCAAAAAATTATGTGCTCGTTGCTTACCCTCCTCCTTTAATTTCTCAAGCTTTTTATGAAAATCCATCACAGTTGGCTCATATGCACAATCACACAAACTACTAACTAAGTGATCCCTAAATTGATTATCAATACTCTTTATTCGGTCCCTTAAATTGTTCTTCAAGTTCTATAAGCAATAAATGTGGTAAGCTGATGGGAATACCTTCGGCATTGCTTCTAATAGCCCAATACTACGATCAGAAATGAACGTAATTTGTTGCCTAGTATCAACAACCTTCCCAAGCTCGTGCAAGAACCATGACTAATTGGTCGTGGTCTCTGAATCAACAATCGCAAATGCTATAGGAAATAAACCTACGACAAATACAACACAATAACATCGAGCACATGAACACAATATTCCAATGTGAATATTAACAACAAAGTGTTAAATTAAAAACACGAATCAAACAGGTGCTGTGAACATTTACATCATGTCAATATTCTATTACTCTGTTTTGCTTACATGTGAATTCTTATAGACATGTTGTAAATAATATCTTATAATTTCACTTGTTATTTAATGACATCAATGACAGTATTCACATCCTGAACATAATGTCCATGTTCACATTCTGAACAGAATGTCAATATTCACATTCTGAACATAATGTCCGTGTTCACATTCTGAACAGAATGTCAATATTCACATTCTGACATGAATGGAATGTAATGTAAATATTTACATCAGTTGAAAACCAATAAATACTAACCATTGTTCCCATTTTTCACCGTTGCGGTAAGTAGTTGACCTTTATACCTTCCTTTAAAAAAGTCCCATCAAGGAATAACAACAGTCGACAAAAATTGAACCCTAAAATACACGCAACAAATGATACAAAAAAAGGGATAAACTTTTGAGTGCTCGAGTTGTAGTCAATATTAACATAACTCCCTGGATTGTAACGCATCACGACATCTGAATACCATCGCAACTCGTCAAAAGATAATGAGCGATCCCCGTGAATGACTTCCCATGTTTTCTCTACGCTCAACCACACAACATGGTAACTTACATCCAACCCATAGTCCCGCTTCAAAATACCGACAACCTCACACGAGGGAGTTAATGGCTTATCCTTAACAATTTTAGAGATAATAGTTGATACCAAGTCAGAATTGATTGTCAGATTTTTCAACGTTCGGACATCCGTACCACAGCTATGTACATTACTCAACCTCTTAAAATAGGAAAATCCATTTGCTGGTTGTGCTCTATAATGTATAGCCCACAGGCAACCCTTATCCTCACGCATCGCACATATCACAAGAACCCTCGTTCTCTCATTCTTGACATACTTAAATTGGAACCCACATTGGATTGCATACTGGCATAAAACATCATGAAATTCTTCAGCACCTCCTACAAATCGTTGTCCTACGTGTGTAATATCATCAGCCCAAGGGGCTGACAACAATTTTTTCTTCTTATGGTCGTAAAATCTCTGGAGTGCATCCATTTCATCCCTACCCCCCACACACAGCGAACCAGAGCTACTAGACTGACTAACTTCACTTTTCAACTCAATGACAACCTCTATGTGTTGAACCCCCATTGATTTGGCAAGTAATAACATACTTTGAAACTCATCATCATTGTTCAAATTACACCAATTAATCCTAGGTAGCCGATAGAATAATGAAACACAATCAATAGATAATTCACTCTATTTTTCACACACTAGTCCACGAAATATATATAAGACAGTGCTCGCACCACATTTATTACAGTAGTATTGCCCGCATATAAGCACACCAACAACATAAAGGTATCCATCTATTGCAAAGACATAAAAACGAAGAAATGAACAACCACATTATGAACACATAAACACCACAACAAAGGTTTATAACAATTGTATATGAACATTGACATCATGCAAAAAAAAAAAAAAAATCACTAAGTCTATAATTTGCACAACTAATCCCAAAACCGAACATTTTATGAACATTTACATTGTTCATACGATGTGAATATTCACCACATTCAAAAAATAGAGACATAACTCAAATACATGACCAGTCAAAACCCATATCCCCATACAACCAACCAAAATCTAATCCAGATAATGATGTTGAAAGCAAAAAATAGATCATACAATCATTCATATACATTCACATTCTTAATGCGATGTGAATATTCACTACATTCAAAAAACAGAGCCATAACTCAACCACATAACCAGCCAAAACCCATAACCCCATACAACAAAATAAAACTTGCATGTCCATCAATTCTAGAAAATGAAGTTGGAAGCACAAAACAGTGCATACAATCCTTCATATAAATCCAATCACAAATGACATTCATCCATTACATACTAACAAAACTGAACACTTTATGAACATTCACATTGTTCATTCAATGTAAATATTCACCACATTCAAAAAACAGAGACATAACTCAAACACATGATTAGGCAAAACCCATATCTCCATACAACTAACCAAAATCTAATCTAGATAATGATGTTGAAAGTAAGAAACAGATCATACAATCATTCATATGCATTCACATTCTTAATGTAATGTGAGTATTCATCACATTCAAAAAATAGAGCCATAACTCACCCACATAACCAGCTAAAACCCATAACCCCATACAACCAAATAAAACTTGCATGTCCATCAATACCAGAAAATGAAGTTGGAAGCAAAAAACAGAGCGTACAATCCTTCAAATAAATCCAATCACAAATGACATGCATTCATTACATACTAACCTTAAGAAAATGTAATCAAATATAGCATAATATTCGTCTTCTTCAAACAGAGCACTACTCGTTCTCTCCTCTGATAAATGTTTGTGTTAAACAGGAAAGCAACCCAAGATGAGGTGAATAGGGTAATTAAAAAATTTGGCCAGAAAATAGATTTCAAAAGACTAAGTGATTAAATGCAGTAGACAATCAATAAATACACAGAAAAGAAAAGAAAAGAAAAGAAGAGCTCAACATAAGGATTTATAGTGGTTCGGCTCACCGGCCTACGTTCACTCCTCAAGAGACCTCATTGAGAATTTCTTCACTAAAAATCAATGCACCACCAAGCTTTACCTAGCTTATGGATTTTTACAAAGAACTTACTTCAATTTGTTGAGGACCTCTCAACTAAATGCCTCACTTTACAAGTGTTTTACTCAGAAAATAAGGAACAAGAGAAAGAGGTTCAATTGTCCTCTTTTATAAATATTCTCTCTCAAAAGATGGATATGAAAGTGTAAGCTCACAAGTAATTTAAGACTCACTCAGATGTGAAAATGGAAGTACAATGGAGTATATTAAAAGCTATCGATTGCTCTGGGTTTGTTGTATTGAAGAAGTGTGTTATTCGAATAAGAAGAGCTTCTTCTTTATAGCATTAATGGCTTCTAGCCGTTGGAGAGAGACAGAGACACATATTCTAGCCGTTGGAGCAAATCATGGAAGATATCTTCCAGTTGTGTTTGATCAGAGTATAGAAAAGGCAGATTGTAGACAGGTCTTGGGAAGAAAAGGATCATTATATACAAGCTTTTCATTTAATGCTCTCCTTCATAGGTCAACTTCTTGGAGAGGATATGGTGTTAGAAGATCTGCTCAGGGGTTAGAAAAGATGACGTATTTTGCACATAACTCTGAAAAAGTGTCTGAGAAAAGGGCTGTGTTAGTCCAGATTTGATTTGGTAGGTAAGATTGTTTAAACCCAGATTTACAGGTGTCGACCCCTGCAGATTGGGTGTCGATCCTTTGCTTTCTTCTCTTCTCTAAGTTGAGTTCCAGGTGTTCCTGGTGTCCCCCTTTTTGACGATGACAAATATTTAAAGTTTTCAAAGTATGAGTTTCAAAAGGAGGGCATTAAGAAGAGCTTTTCAAGGAGTTTTGTAAATAAAGGATTTGAAAAAAGAGATCGAAAACTGCCCCTATAAAAAAGGCTACAAGGCCAAAACAAAAATAATGAGAAATATATATGTATCAAGACAATAAAACAACTTGATATAGAACAAGCTCCCTCTGTCAATATGCACTGAAACAATGATTATTAAAATCAATTTCTTTAATTTATTTTCATTGAATGAAATCACAACCACTTTAAGGCAAAAAAATTTCCATAACTGTGTGTGTTGTTGATAGACATTCACAACCAATCACAATCAACACTTAAGAACCAATAACAACATGTCTCATATCATATAAAAAGAATTCATCAACATTCATATATATAAAGAAGTTTTCATAATGTATCTAAATTGCCAAGACATATACTACCCAATTTGTGTTTCCCAAAAGTTTGTACCCAAAAAGTGTTTTCACCAAGTCATCGACATCCATATATATCTATCATCTAAAAGGCGATAAGGCGATATAAACATCCAACTAACCAACTATAATTATATCCCACTAACCAACTACAAAAAGAGCCAACTACAACAATTTCTCCCATTTGTCATCAACAAAAAGAGAGGGTTAGAGCATCAGCGAAAAAGAGGAGGAGTTCAAGGCCAACGGGGTGCAGCTTCGCGCCAACCTTAGGTAAACCATATCATGAACTTTCGGATTTGTTCACCCAAATCATCGTCCCAGCGTTGTTAGAAGATTTGTCAGAATTCTTCGTTAGAGTTCTTGATCCCATAGACTGCAATCACCATACTTTCTACATTTTCTTTAGCAGCTACAATGACTTGAGCTCACTGCAGCTTCATGCGATCAATGTCATTTTGTATTTCAGTTTGTTGAGAGATAAGTTGTAAAACCAAGGAGGCCAACTCATCCACCTTTTGTTCCAAAATAGAGGATGATGAAGTAGGGATAGAATGAGAAGATGATGGAATGTTTAAGGTAATGATGGATTAGGAATCTAGGTTTAGATTGTTAAGCCTGGAATTGATTGAAGTAATCCTATCCAATAGGGGACCCTGAACCATGAAGTCAAGATGGTTGATTTTTTTTTTAGATAGAGGATAGGTCAGACGGAGGTGTTGGAGTAGAAGGACCAGGGGTGGAAAAAGGAAGGGTAGGACTGGGAATGAAAGAACCAAGGGTAGAGAGACCAGGAGTAGAGACACTAGGGGAAGAACCAATTTTCTTGGTCTTGGTCCAGATGTTGTTGATAAGAGAATATACTATATTTCTCAGAGTTTCGGCCCCATAACAAGAGGATTCTCGAGGGACTTTTTCTTCCCCCTTAAGATCAATTTTGAAGTGTTTGAAAATCTGTGTGAAAATCATTCCATAGGGAAGGGTTTGATTATTTTGTTTATGAGCATTTTTGATGTAGTGAACAACCAAAAACCCGAAATGAGTAAGAAAACCAGTGGATAGGGCCCAAATGAGGTAAGTCTGGCCATATGTGATGGCATCAAAGCGGCCGGAGTGTGGAATAATGTTATGAGTAATGATGTGATGTAACAACCTCATTTCAAGGGAAAGGTCTTTCCTAGAGACAGTGATATGATCAGTTAAATCAGGGTTATTGGTGAGAAATCGAAGACCAATAAGATGAGAGTATTGGGGTGGTTTAAGAGTTACAGATGGATTGACCCCGTGTCCATCATTGGAGGTTTTCAGAATGGAGTTAATGACAGAGGGTGTCAAAGTAAAAGAAACAACCTTAACAAAGCAGTCGAGGGTATGACGAGAAGTTCTCTCATCATATGAGAGGTTCGCAAAAAACTCTTTGATGAGAGTAGGGTACATATCATAATCAAGTTTTAAAAGTGAAGACCATTTTTGATTTTCAAACCATCCTTTGATAGGAATGGAATGTTTTCCGAAGAATGCGATGCCTATTGTGCGACCAGAGATTACTTTTCGCAGATTGAAGTCCTTGTTAAAAGCAGATCTACACTCATGATTTTTGAACTGAAGTATGGGAGGAGAAGCATCGATGATGATGGAAGAGAAGGATGTCCGTGGTCGCTTTCGAGTTGGAACAGGAGGAAGGGCTTGAGAGTCCATGGAGAGAAAGAATAGAGATCGCGAGAGAGATGAAAGAGGATCAGAATGTGAATCATCGAACAAAGTTGTCAAAATAAGAAAAAGGGGCTAGAGCTAGGTTTTGGTAGGTGTCGCAAGAGAAAATGGAAAGGTCGCGGGGTATATATGCCTTTGAGAGTGTATCGATCCTTGTGAAGAAAGGGGTTGACCCTTCGAATTTGAAAAGACCACTCGGCAAACCCTTGGCCAAATACAGCTGTCAACCTTTAGTGGAAGGGGGTCGACACTAAAAAATAGTGTCCTCAGACACATTAGGTGTCAACACCCTCGAAGAGAGGTGTCGACCCTAAAAAGCAGTGAATCAGAAATCAACTGGTGTCGACACCAAAGAAGATGGGTGTCGACCCTTATCAATAGAAAGCATAAGATTGATTCACAAGGTGTCGACTCTATAGAGTAGGGGGTCGACCCTTAAGGGTCTTGAAAGACAAGAAACTAGTGTTTTTCACAACAAATAACACAATGAAGCATAATAGGACATATTTTAACATCACATAGGAATATTTAACATGCCAAGCTCAGTTCGCATAAAGTAGAATTGTTCCTCATTGAGAGGCTTGGTAAAGATATCGGCTAATTGTTGGCTTGTAGGCACAAATTCGAGTTCAATGTCACCTTTAAGTACATGATCTCATAGAAAGTGATGCCTTATTTCAATGTGTTTAGTGCGTGAGTGCTGTATGAGATTTTTTGAAAGATTAATGGCACTAGTGTTTTTAATAAGAATGTGATCATAGTGAAGTCCAAAATCAAGAAGTTGTTATTTCATCCAAAGCATTTGAGCACAACAACTAGCGGCGACAATATATTCTGCTTCAATTGTAGATAAAGCCACAGAATTTTGTTTTTTTACAAAACCATGATGTGAGTGAATTTCCAAGAAAATGACAAGTGCCACTAGTGCTTTTATGGTCAAGTCTACACCTCGCAAAGTCGACATCTGAGTAACCATAAAGGTCAAAAATATTTGTTTTAGGGTATCAAAGACCCAAAAGTGGAGTGCCGACAAGATATCTAAAAATGTGTTTTTATTGCGGTAACGTGTGATTCTTTTGGAGCCGATTTAAAACGTGCACACATACACACTAAACATGATATCGGGTCTACTAGCTATTAGATAGAGTAAGGAACCAATCATACCTCGGTATTTTTTTTCATCTACCAGTTTACCTTGCTCATCTTTGTCGATTTTAATCGATATGCTCATGGTAGTTGCTGCGGGTTTAGATAAGTTCATTTCAAATCTTTTGAGGAGATATTTGGCTTGAGATAAATGGATTCCATCTTGGGTTTGTTTTATTTGTAATCCGAGAAAGTATGTCAACTCTCCCATCATGCTCATTTCAAATTCTCCCTACATATCCTCAGCAAATTCCTTGCACAAACATTCATTAGTAGCTCTGAATATGATATCATCAACATAAATTTGAACAATGATCATATCATCATTTTTTGTTTTTATAAAAAGAGTGGTATCAATTTTTCCACAAGAAAAACCTTTTGCAATAAGAAAATTGCTTAAGCGTTCATAGTAACCTCTAGGAGCTTGTTTCAAACCATATAAACCTTTTGAAAGTTTATAAACATTGTCCGGGTGTTTGTGATTTTTAAAATTGGGAGGTTGTTCAACATACACTTCCTCCAAAATATACCCATTTAGAAAAGCACTTTTCACATCCATTTGGTAAAGTTTAAAATTTCTAAAACAAACAAATGCAAGCAACATGCGAATGGCTTCAAGACGTACAACGGGTGCAAAAGTTTCATCAAAATCAATGTCTTCTTCTTGGTTATAACCTTGGGCTACAAGTCTAGCTTTGTTCCTAATAACAACACCGGATTCATCCATTTTGTTACGAAAAACCCATTTTGTTCCAATAATGGAATGATCCTTAGGATGAGAAGTTAGAAACCAAACTTCATTTCTTTCAAACTGATTTAACTCTTCTTACATAGCAAAAATCCAGTTTTCATCGTGTTCAACCTCAGAAAAAGTTTTTGGCTCAATTTGAGAAACAAAAGCTAAATTGTCACAAACACTATGAATAGAAGAACTAGTTTTTACACCTTGTGTGGCATCTCCTATAATGAAATCTTTGGGATGTCCATGAGCATACTTCTATTCTTTGGCTAGATCATTTTTCTTCGCTGGATGAGCATACTCTTTTTGAAGATCTTCTATAAAGACTTTAGCATTTGGTTCCGAAGAATGAAGTTCATCATTTTTCAATAAGTAAATGCCTTCAATTCTTGGATTAGAATCTGTAATATCATCACTAACAATATTTTTGGAAGCAAAGGAGTTAGATTCATCAAAAGCAACGTATATAGATTCTTTAACAAGTAAAGTTCTTTTATTAAAGACATGATAAGCTTTACTAGAATTTGCATAGCCAAGAAACATGGCTTCATCAGATTTTGCATCAAATTTCTCAAGGTTTTCTTTATTGTTATTAAGTACAAAACATTAACAACCAAATGCACGAAAATGACCAATGTTGGGTTTTCTACCTTTCCACAATTCATATGGCATTTTCTTAAGTATGGGTCTAATCATGGCACGATTAATAATATAACAAGCAGTGTTGATGGCTTCCGCCCAAAAATATCTAGGCAAATTATTTTTACAAAGCATAGTCCGAGCCATTTCCTCAAGAACTCTATTTTTTCTTTCTACCACACCATTTTGTTGAGGAGTTCGAGGAGCAGAAAAATTATGATCAACGCCATGCTCATTATAAAATATAATAAACTCATCATTATCTAATTCTCTACCATGATCACTTCTAATGCTACAAATAGCAAGACTAATCACATTTTAAATACGTTTACAAAGAGCTGAAAATGCAAAGAAAGTATCACTTTTGTGTACCAAGAAAATCACCCAAGTGAATCTAATATAGTCATCCACACAAACAAGACAATAAGATTTACCACCAAGACTTAAAGTTCTAGAAGGTCCAAACAAGTCAATATGCAACAATTGAAGAGGCCTAGAAGTGGAAATAATATTTTTGGATTTGAAAGAATCTCCTGTTTGTTTTCGTTGTTGACAAGCATTACAAAGTTTATCTTTTTTAAAATCAATTTTTAGTAAACCAACAATTAAGTCAAGTTTTGAAAGTTTTGAAAGCAAGTCCATATGAACATGTCCTAGCCTTCTATGCCAGAGCCAGCCAAATTCATTTATAGCACATAAGCACTTAACATCATGATTAGAAGATAAACTATGCAAATCAAATACATACACATTTTCATGCCTATGACCAACAAAAAGCACTTTGCTATCAGCAGAATTTTTAATGGTGTAGTGAGATTTTTCAAAAGTGACATTGTAGACGTCCCAGAATGCCCCGGGAGGGATGAGTCCCGTTCTGTTCATCTTGGGCTCACTACAGTTCGGACTCAAATTGTCACGGTTCTCAATCTGAACCAAAGAGTCCAAATCCGGCAAATCGTTTTGAGAAAACAGATTTTTTGAAAGAAGTGCCAAAACATGGACTGCTTTGCCAGATACAGAGTCGCCACCTAAATATTTTATTTTGGGAAATTTAGGAAACCCTGACTCGTGCCTAAGGCCACGTGTCCGTCATCACCAAAGTTGCCTCGGCTCAGGAACTTGGGTACGATTGGGGAAGGTCACTTCGTGAGCACCCTCGCTCGCCCGATCAAAGATCGGCCTCTACTAACCATGCTATCTTGTTTTGAAAATGTTATGTGTTCTTATTCTGGTTATTAGCCTAGATTTACTATGTGATGCACACAGCATACAAGTATAGACTGGGTCGCCTGAATTGGAACAAACATTTCATATTTGTTTTGAAAATGGTTTGCTACTCGCAAGTAGGCTTAAAATGCAGATTTTGCCACCCTCGGGTGGGCTTAGAAAACATGATTTTGCCACTATCTAGTGGGCCTAAAACTCACAGTGAATGAATTATTCCAATCCAAATAACCCAACCTTCACCCACGGGCATTCAGGTAGTTATATCACATAAGCGCATAGCCTCATGGTAAGCATGCTATCATGGCAGTCACTCACACGCATGCAAGGATGCTAAAGCATAAAACTTACCGAGTACTCCAAGCCAAAACAGAAGCTATGTTAGAAATCCATGCATGATCCTAACTATACAGAAATGCCTAATGCAACACATGCAGAATGCAACTAAGATAGGCTCGGCTATTCTAAACATGGCATATGAAATGCTACAGCTAACATGTATTCAACTCGGAATTGAAGTACAATGCAGTGAATATGATGCGCCGAGCCCGGTGCATGCAAAACAGATGAATGAATGCAAACATGGTATCATACTGTATGCTAATTGAAATATGCCCTAATATAACCATCATAAATTGGTAAATAAAAGGGAGAAAGACGTGGGGTTGGAAGACATACATCACACGCACGCACACTTATTACAACATTGCCCTCGCTCGGAGGGTCCGAATAAATAATATACAGTCCAAATAAATAGTACAGTCCGAATAAGTACAAAACCCTAATTAATTAACAAATTAACTAGAAAAGCAATAAACTAGCATGCAAGCTTATGGACTGCCTCATCTCTGCTCCGAATGATGGATGATGCATGCTTGAGTTGCCTTGCGCGGAAATCCATTGCGATGCCCCAATTAACCTCTGTTTACATTTAAACTCGGAATATTGCACGAAGCTCCAAAAGACTGCCGGTTCCTGATTTGCTGCAACAGAGAGCAAGAAAGGGGCATGGCAATGTATTTTCACATATGTATGCTTGCCTCGATCCTCGTGCCATCAATCACGCATCTTGATGCATGATGGCTAAAGAGTCGAATTGCACGACTCAATATGAAATGAATGCACATATAAACACAACAAGACCGAGACTCCATCATGGATAATCCGGAGTGTCGGTGACCGGGAATTGAGACACGTTCCGTCACTCGGAGTACGAAACGTACCTCGTTTCTTGTGTTCGGGCTAACTCCTATCCCAAACACAATGCAATATGCATGACATGCATGAATGCGACTAATATACAACCTAGCATACACAATGCTCTAGACTAAGATGGCATACACAATGCGACTAATCATACAACCTAGCATACGCAATGCTATGAAATGAAATGGCATACGTAATGCATGATGGACTTATACCAACATGAGTGGACCTCAGCCACACTCACATCGGCGGCCATAAGATGAAAATGAGACACTCGGGATGTACGCACACATGCATGCAAACCGAGGACCGATCTTAAGGCACAAAGGCCACTCTAACAAGGCATGGCAAGGCATGCAATATGGCATACAAACATGCAAGTTCCAGCACTGAAATGTGATGCAAAATGATCCCGAAACATGGAAACATGGCACCTGATGCATGGAATGGTCCCGAAACACAAAACTAGGCACATGCATTGACCTATAGCTATATAAAGCATGCATTATTTGGTCATGAAGCATAAAGACAGAACCAAGGCAGTCCCAAAACATGAACATTTCTAGTTCAAAGCATGACCAAAAGACGCTAGCAAAATGGACTAAAATAGCATGCAACTTTGACTAGCAAACATGGTTTACATGGCATGTATATGAAGCAGGTGAGAACTCATCAAACCAGAAAAAATCAGTGAATAAAACATGCCAAAACATGCCCGAAGAACCTCTGAAATGCAGCCAACACATGCACAAATGATGGGTTCTTTTAGAGGTCATACAAAGGGGTTATTAAGCACATGCATCAAGGACACTTAGCATAGCCAAATCAACTCTGAAAATCAAATATGATAGCCCTAAAACTCATCAAATTGGTCCTGAAATCAGTCAACAAAGCATGCAAGATAAGGCCTCTTTGGAAGGCCAAAAAGACCATTAAGCAAAACAAAGAGAGAGGGGGTCACCCCCCTCTGATTTTGGCCTTCAAGAACACACCTAAGCCACTTAAAATCCACTAGATTTTAGTGGCTAAGAGGCCAAACCATGGCCAATGCGAGTGTTCTAATGCATAGCCCTAATCATGAAGAGATGAAGCATGTATAGGGGAAGATGACTCCAAACAGAAAATAGACCTTAATCAAACATGAAGATGATGCCAAAAAAAGACCTTTTTCAGTTTAGGTCGAGGTCCAAAAAGGCTCGCAAATAAGGCTAATGTATCATGCAAAAACAACCCTAAAAGAGAGATTGAACAAACAGGGTAGAAAAAGGCCTCAAAAAGAAAAGATCCCTTCAACAAAGTTTAAGAGAGGCTCAAAAAAAGACACTTTATAGTTTATGGAAAATCTCAAATATGCTCACAAGTAAGGCCAAAATATGATGCAAAAATAGCCCCAAAAGAGAGATAGAGAGCAAGAGGCAGTAGCTGGCCTCAAACAGTGAAGAGCCCTTCAACAAAGTTGAAGAGGGGCTCAAAATAAGGTACTTTACAGTTTGTCTTGAAGCCCAGAAATGCTCACAAGCAAGGCTAATATATCATGCAAGAAATAACCCTAAAAGAGAGATAAAGGGAAAGGGGCAGCAGATGGCCTCAAACAGAAAAAATTCCTTAATCAAACATGAAGATGAACTCAAAATAAAATTTTTTCCAGTTTGGGTCGGAGCCCAAAAATGTAAGCAAAAGGGGCTAAGATATAGAACAAAATAGTACAAAAATGGGGAGAATAGGAGCTTACCCTTGTAGCCCAACTTTCTAGCAGCCTTTGGTCCAAGGAAATGAGCTTTCAACCTCTGCAAATGACTTCCAAGGGGCTGGAATGGATGATGGTGGTGTGGTGCTATGGGTTGTAGTGGAAATGGTGCAAGAATCTTAGGGTTTGGAAGGTTGAAGTATAGATATAGGGAGAGTATGTGTATATGCCCTAGCTAGTTCTTCTAACCCTTAGAAATGGAGGTGAGGTGCTGGTTATATAGAGGGAAGGAGTGAAGGAAAAGGGGGGGAAAATGAATTCAAATTTCCCTCCCAAAAGGGCAGACCCTCGGGCAGGGGTCTTGTGCAAAACAGCTGGCACAGCTGTAATGTACCAGGAGAGAGAAGAATGGCCGGCCAGGTTCAAGAGGTTCAGGTGGTCTGCCGGCCACCTCTCCTGGCCGGCCGACCAGGGTCAAAAGGGTCAAGCTCAATTGTTGGCCGGCCATCCCAAAAAGGTGGCCTCCCATGTGTGTACTACACAGTTGTATGGTCAAAAGCTGGAAAAAGTGAACCAGGAGGGAGAAAAGTCAGCTTTTTTAAAAGGGTTCAAAAGGGTCAGGGGGATTTAATGGCCGGCCTATCCATATTGGTGGCCTCCCAGGTGTGTACAACACAATGGTGTGGTGGAAAGTTAGAAAAAGTGGCCTGGGAATGGGAAAAACTAGCTTTCTAGTGGAGAAAACGGGCGATGAAGAGCGATGAAGGAGTAAAGCTGGTTTTCAGAACAATTGCTGGTCTCCTACCTTCCTACAACCTCTCTAACAATGAAAATGAGGTCTCCACCAAAAATGAACCCAAACCGATGCAAAACGAAGGTTCGGGGGCCAAAACGCGCAGTCCGGGGCCCCGAAAACTGACTATTAAGCACCGGAGGTGGCGTTCGACCACGAAGTTGGTCTCTCGGGCCCCAGTGTCCCTCAAAATGGAGGAAATAAGATGTGTGCCAAAAACCGGAGCAAACGGAGGTGGTTAAGCGGTCCCGAACCGAGGCACACGGTCGATGGCTCCGAAAATCGAGAACTGGGCTCCAAATAGGAAAAATGGCCTACGGCCACGCAACGTAGCCTACGGCCACTGAGAGATGGTCTACGGGACCTCTCCCTCCCTTCAGAAAGAGAAAACGGAGAAAACGGGACCCGGTTCGCAAATCGAGGCAAGGCACAAAAGAGTCCCGAAGCCTGGATGCAAGGCTCGCGGCCAAGATTCCGCAACTTCAGAACAAGCACAATATGCAACATCACCGAGCGCTCAGTTGTTGACGTCTGAGTCTTCAGGTCGGTCAAAAATGGGGTGTCTACAGTTGCCCCTCTTTGACAGAACTCGAAAGTCATAAGTGACGGGAGTGAATGTCAAAGTCCAGAGACGACCCATTTTTGACAAGGCCAAAGACTCAAACAAACAGGCAAGATAAACAAAAAGATGTGCCCGCAGGCGTGCCCGCAGGCAGGGGGCAAAATGCAAAGCGATATGCACAAAGTCCGATGTAGCTCATTGATCATGCGAAGCAGCAAGCTGTAATGAAGCAAATATTCACAATAGATGCAATAGTTTTAAGCAAGAATGCAAAGCAATACTACATTTCATGCAGTTGAAGAGTACGGAGAATCGCTGAGTTCTCACCACGTCTCACACGGAGAAGATACAATACCTGTGTGGCACGTCTGGTCGCACCAGCCTCAAATGAACCGTATATACAATATCGTGCCTGCAAAAGGAAGAAACTCAACAAGCACAACATAGTTAGCAATATATGTTCAGTGTGATATCGAATGCAGGCAAACGCGATGTCGATGGGTGAGTGCATCGCAATGCGAGAAGCGACGCGCGTGACAATGCAAGTTAAGCACAAGGGTATGACAATGCTCGTGAAATGTACAGAACAGTGCAAGTGACGTGTATAACAATGCAAAATAAGTGTAAACTCGAATGCACATTTTAAAACGAAACAACGAGCAAAGCAATGCAAGTTTCGACGAAGGTGGCTCAATCGCGACTTCTGGTTTACCTCCCGGAGGGGTCACAACATATTCAAAAAGGATACACCTTGCTTTTGACGAGTAACGATGAGATACGCATCGAAAGTTGGAGTTGAAGTTCTTGCGGAGGGATTTCGCGACGGAAAGTGCACTTTCCTCGTACTTTCCCGGGTGCTGGGGACTCCAATCATCACCAAAATTTGCAGGGACCTTGGAGGCCACCTTGGGAAGGCTACCGGCCATGTTTGGTCCAAGGGGGAGGCTGCCGGCCAGGGGTGAGGGAGAGGGATGGCCGGCCTGCCAGAAAAGGTGGCCGGCCGGCCACCTAGCCCAAATCCGGGGCAGTTTGGTCTTTTTGCTCTCTTTTCTTTAAATGTGCTTATCCAAAGCACTTGTCCTCATAACATCAGCTCCGAAATCAGTCCCTCTACCTTCCTAGAGCATCTTCCCTCTCAGATCTGCGCTCTATACGCGTTTTCCAACGCCCCACGCAAGTTGTTTTCGCGAAATCTTTTAGTTTTCGTCACTTTGAACTGATTAAATTTTGATTTCGGCGCTTCTTTTCTCATTTTCACCACTTGAGGTAAGTTTGTCTCAATATTTGGAAGATTTTCTCGGGGGTTGACTTTTCCATTTCCCGAGGGTTGACTTTCGTTGACTTTTTCCGATTTTGGCTTATTTTGCTCATTTTTGCTCATTTTTGCAGATTTCTTGAGATGGCGGGTCATTTCCCCCATGGCGGAGATTCTCCAAGTGCCGGAGGCGATCCAGATATTATGACTTTACCCCCGAGGGTTCGGCCATTCATCCCCGAGAGGTACGACCCTCCGACACATATACTCCCTCAGGCGATTTTTTATCATTTCACTGATTTCGATGACCGAGCGCCTGGGGATCTGCTTTTGCGAGAGCCGGAGTCTCACCTCTCTCATCAGGCACGAGAGGTATTTACTTCACTTTTACATTTCTACAATGTGTTCTGCATTTTCTGTGCATTTCGTGTTTTCGCTATGTCTATCTGCTCACTCAAGCACGCAGCTTGTTTTGAATGTTTAGTCTATAACACCGCATTCTGTTTGCATCTTGAACACACAGTTCAAACACTCTGATCTTCTGAACACACAGCCCCGTATATTGATTGTGAACACACAACACACACTTGTTGAGAATTGAACACCCAGCCCAAACTTTGAGATGAACACACGGCCCACTGATTTTGAAATCTGAACACACAGCTCAAATACTTGATGTTGAACACACAGCTCAAACTTTGAGGTGAACACACGGCACACACCTTGTAGAAGGTTGAACACACAGCCCAAACACTAGAATTCTGAACACACGGCTCATACTTTGAATTTTCTAAACACACAGCCTAGATATTGATTGTGAACACACAGTACACACTTGTTGAGAATTGAACACGCAGCCCAAACTGATTGAGAGTTGAACACGCAGCCCAAACACTTGAATTCTGAACACACGGCCCATTGTTGAGGTGAACACACAGCACACACTGATTGAGAGTTGAATACGCAGCCCAAACACTTGAATTCTGAACACACGACCCATTGTTGAGGTGAGCACACAGCGCACACTGATTGAGAGTTGAACACACGGCCCACTGATTTTGAATTTTGAACACACAGCTTAAACACTTGACGTTGAACACACAGCTCGTTGTTGAGGTGAACCCACAGCACACACTTTGAAATCTGAACACACAGCTCAAATACTTGAATTCTAAACACACGGCTCATACATTTGAATTTTCTGAACACACAGTCCATACATTTGAATTTTCTGAACATACAGCCCAGATTCCGCATCTGATTTGATTTTGCACATAGCTTATACATTTCATTTGCACGCAGCCTATTTATTTCATTTGCACGCAGCTTATTCATTTCATTTGCACGCAGCTTATTCATTTCATTTGCATGCAGCTTATACATTTCATTCTGAAACTGAATACATGTGTTTATCCTGAATGCAGGTGACTTCTCGTACTGTGCGAGGATATGGCTCCATTGCGGCGAGAGACTGGTACGCCGAGCTCCCGGAGGCTGTCTGGGATCTGGTTGACGTGGCAGGGTTTGGGCCCTTTTGCACTGGGATATCCCGCTGTCCTGCTAGCAGGACGCTGATGGGTGCTTTGGTAGAGAGATGGTGGGACACCACCAACTCTTTCCATTTCTCTGCCATCGGGGACATGACTATGACCCCGTTTGACTTCGCAGTATTGACTGGCCTTGATGTGGGAAGTTGGGCAATCCCATATGACGAGGACATGGGCCAGTAGGAGGCAGCCTGGATATACTTATTGGGAGCTCGCCCGCCAGTTGACAGGTCTTCGGGCAGAGTTCGATATACCTGGTTTTCTTCCCATTTCAGGAGGGTAGAGATGGAGCCTGAGACTCCTGAGGAGGTAGCCCAGTACACTCGTGGATTTCTGATGTTCCTCTTCGGGACCACTCTGTTCGCCGATAGGGGGAACACTGTCGGGCTTTACCTGTTGAGTGCTCTGGTGGACCTATCACAGGTCAGCCGCTATGATTAGGGTGGCGCCAGCCTGGCCACTCTCTATTGCTATATGAGCGCGACCTCCCGCGGACGGGGGAACATGGTTGGCGGCTATTCAAGGGCCTGGGAGGTACTTTCTGTCCTCTTGATTTACATTTCTGCTTCTCATTATTTGTACATTGCACACCCGGCGCACTTTACATTTTGTATCTTGCACTTTGCTCTCAGCATTTTGTATTTACATTCTGCACTCAGCATTCTGTATTCTGATGGCTATTGCTCTGTTTTCCACAGCTATGGATTTATGCGTACTTCCCGACGCTAGCCCCAGACCTTGAGGTGGAGGTGCCCCTCACGACCCCGTATTCACTTGTATTCGAGGGCCAGTACCGGCCGAGACCTCGGGAGTCTTTCCTCTACTTGCGGCAGTACTTCGATACAGTGCGGACGTCAGAGGTATTTCAGAACTCTCAATTCTTTATGTTTTCATATTTTTGATTTATCTTGCACATTCGCAATTTCTGATCAGCTTATGCATTGGTTATCCGCAGATCACATGGCAGCCCTGGGTGCCTTTAGGGAGAGACCTCCGGTTCTAGTTTGCCGGAGCATGGGGTGCCTCCCGATATAGGATCCTGTTCGAGGGGCCAGTTGGTAGGGCCTGGTTTTTGGGGGATCGCTTTTTGTGTCAGGTATAGGACTACACTACTCAGGACCTTCCCTCAGCACCCCCAGGCGATATGCGGACCGCTGATAAGCTCCCTCTCCAGGGTGTTATCGATGCCAGGTTGGGTACTGATGCATTTCTTCATCTCCAGGAGGGGGATTACGCTACTTACCGTCACACGTATTTGATGCCTCCATTGACGGGGGTCCGTACTCCGACGAGGAGGTCTGCTGGTATGCCTTCATCGAGCCGGGTTCGGACTGCAGATGTCCCTTCCACCAGTAGGGCTGGTACGTCTAGAGGCGGGGGTGGACTGGTTCCCCTGATTCCTCCTACTCATCATCATCCTGGATGGCCAGATATGCCGACTGAGCTGATAGGATGGCGATATGGGACTTCCTACCCGATCCCGATAGAGCCTCCTATGCCTGACCACCGATATGTCAGTGACCCTGACTCACCACCAGTATGTTCCACTGTTTTCCGTTTATCACACAGATACTTTGGCATTTGTTTATTCATTGATGACTTGAGCTTGTATCTGCAGCCACCCAGGGAGTACATGGATGAAGTGCTCGGGATGGTAGCCTCACTTGAGGCCATGGTCCTAGGGAGAGAGGCGCAGTTGTCCCTCATGGGTGTCCAGGTACCCTTTAGTTTTCTTGCATTTATCATACTTCTGATGACATGCTGATCTTGAACATTTTACTGCATTGATAGGCTGCATGTGTAGAGCACGTCTGACACACACTGTACTTACGTACTGTACCTGCATGCACCCACTCCATGTAGCTTTCTTGCATCCGCATCTGATATACATATTTGAGCTGATGCGTCCAAATTACACTCTTCTTTTTCAGATGCTGCCGATATATACCGGGCCACAAGCCAGGCCACCTGGGCCTTCCCGAGGAGCTGGGCCATCTAGGCCTCCTCGAGGAGCTGGGAGAGGGGAGTCGTCTTGCGGACGAGGCGGACGTAGGGCGCGCATTATAGAGGAGGAGTCCAGTGAGGAGGAGGAGGCTGCAGATCCCCAGTCAGAGACATCTGTCGACAGAGAGGGTGGCTCTGATCTCGGTTCCGGTAGTGGAGATGAGGTTGACGAGGGTTCCGAGGATGGCAGCCCTGACTCAAATGATGGTGCAGAGTCTGTTCCGCAGAAGAGGACGAAGAGGGCCTCTCATTCTTGCTCCTGAGGGCATTGATGCAGTTGTTCCCTGTTTTACTTACCTTTTTACCAGTAGTTGTAGCACATTGTACATTGTTAGGCAGTTTTATTTTTGTAAAACTTGTACCCTTGTTGTAAAATATTGTAACAAAGGAAGCATGATGGAATGAAACAGCTTTTGAAAAAGTGTTGTTGTTGTTGTTGTTGTTGTTTTTTTTTTTTTTTTTTTTTTTTTTTTTTTTATGTTCTTAGCATCGCATCGCATCTTTTTGCACCAAAATGAGATTTGAATGGAAATGTACATTGTGTATTTGCCAAGTCAGGTAGTGAACCGACGCAACAAACTAAACCACTTAACTTACTAAGAAATAACACAACCTTAGCAAGTTTACAACTCGATAAGCAAAACACAACAAAGTTGATGACTCGATAAGTAAGGCACAAAAAAAGTAACAACTCAATGCACGAAACTCGACAGCTCGACAAAACTTAACAACTCGATAAAGAAGACATCTCAACCAACAAAACAACAACTCGATAAGCAAAACAACAACTCGATAAGCAAGTCTTAACAACAATTCTATAAACAAAGTGCCTTTCGGACGATCTGGGTGACGGAACGTATCCAAAACTGAGGGAAATGGAGGTCCTTGACACTCCCGACGCATGCAAATGCTAGGAACTTCCTTCTAGAGGGTAGAACAGGACCATAGACACCTTTTGCCACATGGCCGGCCACCTTTGGGAGCTGGCTGGCTAGCTTTTTGCATTTGAGGGGAGAGGGGTGGCCGGCCTACCAGAAAAGGTGGCCGGCCAGCCACCTAGCTCAGCAACCACCAAATTTTTGACACGTGTCCCCCGAACAGTGCCCTATCCTCTTTAAAAGTCCCAGCCTCGGGGTTGATTCATTTCATCTCAGTTTTGCACCAAAATGGAGGCGTTTCTCGTCAAAAATCTCACAGCTTGGATTGCTTCTCTAGATGGCTCGGAAAAGTTGAACTTCCGGGGCTTCGGCTTGAATGCACTATTCACGCTGAGCCGTACTCTGCTGCACCTTCCCTTCCTTCATGCCGCGGCGAGGTTTTGGAACCGGTAGCACATGTTTTTAGCTTCGGCGGGCAAGAGGTATGTCCAACTTTCGAAGATTTTCAAGTTTTGATGGAATCTGAACGCCATGAAGAAATTCTGCCTCAGTTTCGCTTCGGCCACGCCCAAGCTTTAGGGCGGATGTGTGGGCTCACCATGCATGACGCTCGATCTCTGATCTGCAACGGGGAACTGGACATCCTCGGCTTGATCCATCGCTTTTTTGATGCTGGTGACCGCGGCAACCATTATTGGCAAGGTTTTCGGCAACACGCCCTTTGCTTGTGTATGCTATCTCACTTTTTGCTTGCCCCTGGCTTTAGTGGATCTAGCATTCGTCTGATTGAAGTTGCTCAAGGATTGAAAGAAGGAAAAAGTTGCATTGCCATGACATTAGCTGAGACACTGATGGGCTTGGATGCTTTCTATCGCCGGGAGACGACCAGATTTGCGGGGAGCCCACTACTGCTGCAGGTAATGTTTCCCACCCAATCTCACATATGTATTGTTTACATCACTCGGTCCTCAGGCTCGATTTTTCTCACAAAACCCTTTTCTCACTTTTCTCTCATCGTACATCTCTCTATTCTTTATTCTCTCATTTTTCATCCCTCCCCAGGTATGGTTGATGGATAAATTGTAGGTTGTGGACTCTTACCCAGCCTACTCAGCTCGCGGCTACTTCTTTCGACAACGCCTAGTCGATGCCCTTGATGAGGGGTGGTGGTTTGACTGGATGTGCAATTTGTCTGCAGATCGCATTGCTTGGCGCTGTCCTTGGCTCAATCTCCCGGCAATGAGCTATAGCATGTCCCGGCAGACCGGGATCCAGTTGATTGGTCTGACCCACTGTGTGTTCTACTTTCCGTTCCGGTTCCAGCGCCAGTTTGGTCATGATCAGACTTGCCCGTTAGAGGGGATAGAGTATCCTGCCGCATTCCCGGTTCGAGGCGCACAGCTTGCCCGTTATGCCACAGCATAGAGGACTAGAGAGCTTCTGGCCCCCGCTCCTACTTTCAGTTGCACTTTGTCTGATGAGTGCTTAGATTGGCTCAATGAAGAGGCACAGATTGGGCCCAGCTTGGCATCAGAGGCTTCGACCAGCTCTGGGAGGGGGCGCAGGGACACCTGACTTATCTATGCCCCGGATTTATTGTTTTACTAGTACTTTCAAGTTTTCTTTATGAATGTAATAAAAAAGGAACTTCAATTTGTATGCAAGAGCAGGAGAACTCTGTTTTGAAATCAATGAAATTGAAGGTTGTGGGTACTGAAAATTTTCCGGTTTGGTCCAAAAATGGTCTAAGTTGTAAAAAGATTAATTTGAACAAAGCCAACTTTTATTAAAACTTTTCAAAACCATTTTCGATATGGATCAGAACTGGACACGCCTGAGATCTGTCACTGAGATGCACAACCCCGAACCCCTACAACTAAAAAGTTGCCCCTAGTCTGCATAGTGCCGCGGAACTGCACAGCAACAGAAAGTTGCCCCTAGTTTGAAAAGCACTGCACCGGAGATCACGATGAATGCTGATGGACAAAGATGACTGAGATGATCAAATGGACAAAGTTGATCGGGGAAAAGTTTATGGCTGAACTTCAAGATGAAATTGTCTATGTATCCCAAAGATAGGAATCAAGCCTTACGTAGTTCAGGCTCGGGTTCACTCGGGTATTTTCACTCTCCTTTTACGCTCTAACTTTTGCCAAGACCGCCCTTTGTGGGTTTTCAACCTTGCAAGCTCAGTTTTTATAATTTCAAAATTTTTTGTGCTCTGAGTTTTGCCTAGGTCTCCTTTTTGGATTTTCGGCCTAGCGAGCCTCTCAAGGGTAATATTTCTTCAACTTGTCCATATTGATCGGTTGTGAGAACTCTAAGCCATCTAGATCCATCAGAACCACAGCTCCACCTGACCATATAGACTTAATGATGTAGGGACCAGTCCAATTGGGTCTGAACTTGCCCCTTGGGTCGTGGATGGGAGCTCGGTTGTCCTTGAGCACCAAATCTCCTTCCTTTAGATTCCTGGACTTAACTTTCTTGTTAAAAGCCCGGGCAATTCTGCGCTGATAACCTTGAACATGGTACAGTGCTTTCAGTCTCCTCTCATCAAAGAGCATGAGTTCCTCAAATCTGCTCTGCTGCCAATCTGCCTTGGCTATTTGACACTCAGCCAATACTCGCAATGACGGAACCTCAATCTCGATAGGTAGAACGGCCTCCATCCCATAAACCAATGAATACGGAGTCGCCCTAGTAGAAGTTCTGATTGAAGTCCGGTAGCCCCACAGAGCAAATGACAGCTTATCTGGCCAGTCCCGGTAGGTTTCCACCATCTTCTGCAATATGTGTTTGATATTCTTGTTGGCAGCCTCAACCGCTCCATTGGTTTGCGGTCGATAGGTAGATGACTTATGAAAAGCCACGTTGTATTTTTCCAACAAGTCAATCACTTCTTTCTTGAAGTGGGAACCGTTATCTAAAATTATCTCGTTTGGGACTTCATAGCGACAGATGATGTTGTTTTTGATAAACTTCGCAACATGTGAAGCCTTCAACACCGCGAAGGATTGGGCCTCAACCCACTTTGTAAAATAATCTATCGCAACCAGGATGAACTCATGCCCATTCGACCTCTTCGGAGTGACAGCCCCGATTACGTCAATTCCCCAGACTGAAAATGGCCATGGCGAAGTCATATTGTACAGCTTCGACGGCGGAATGTTCATGCGATTTGCATGAATTTGACATTTATGGCATCGCCGAACAAAACCAATACAGTCCTCCTCCATGGTGGACCAGTAGTAACCCTGTCTGAGGATCTTCCGTGCTAGCATTACTCCGTTCATATGCGCACCGCATTCTCCTCCATGGATGGCCTCCATTAGGCGCTTCGATTCTTCGGCATCGACACACAGCTTATGCATTCCCAGATGACCTCTCTTATACAGCTTACCCCCATAGATGATGAATTGAACGGCCAATCTTCTGATTGCCCTTTTATCCTTGGCATTTACCCCTGACGGGTATGCTTCCTTCTCCAAGAAATTCCAAATGTCATAATACCAGGGGTTTTCGTCCTGAACCTCATCTATAGCAGTAATCGACTCGTAGGCTGGCGCAAATTTCTGGTCAATGATGACTGGACGCATCCGGACTCCGAACGGGATGTCTATCATGGAAGATAGAGTTGCTAAAGAATCTGCGAACCTGTTGTTCTCTCTTAGTAGATGAGCAAAGTTTAGCTTCTCAAACCGAGGAATTAACAAATCCAAGGTCTGGTGATACATCATAATCTTTTCTTCTTTGACTTTCCAGTCTCCTTTTGCTTGAGACACAACAAGGTTCGAGTCCCCGATGACGTCCAACCGTCTTGCCCCTAGTTCTAGGGCTGCTTCTAGACCGGCAATGCATGCCTCATATTCTGCTTCGTTATTCGAGACTTTGAACCGGAGCTTAAAGGCTAGAGGGATACGGGACTTGTCAGGTGCTATCAGCAACACTCCTATCCCATACCCGTACTGATTTGACACTCCGTCAAAGTACATCGTCCAAGTTTCATCGTCGATGTGCAAAATGGCTTCATCTGGGAATAAGTACTTGACTGCTTCACCCCCTTCCACTGGATGATCGGCTAAGAATTCTGCCACTGCTCTTCCCTTGACTGACTTGCGTGTCACATATTTCAAATCGAATTCGGAGAGCAATAGCAACCAACGAGCTAGCCTACCCGTAAGTGCTGGTTTCTCGAAAAGATATTTGATGGGATCGAGTCGTGAAACCAACATTACGGAGTGAGCTAACAGGTAGTGCCGCAGCTTCCTGGTAGCCCATACCAAAGCTAAGCAGGCCTTCTCCAACGATGTGTAGCGAGTCTCATTCTCTAGCATCTTCTTGTTCAGGTAGTAGATGGCTTTCTCTACTTTGTCCTCTGATTCTTGTGCGAGCATGCAGCCCATTGTGGTCTCAGTCACTGAAAGGTACAATATCAATGGTTTCCCCGGCTCTGGTGGTGACAACACGGGTGGGTTCTGTAAATATTCCTTGATCTGTTCAAAAGCAGCTTGGCATCGGCCGTCCCATTGGAATTTCTTTCCTTTCTTCAGGAGACCAAAAAGTGGTTCACAAGTCAAGGTTAACTTTGAGATAAACCGTCTTATGAATTGCACTTTACCCAGAAAGCCTCGCACCTCCTTTTCAGTCCTTGGTGGTGGCATTTCTAAGATGGCCTTAATTTTGGAAGGGTCGACTTCGATGCCTCTCTGTGTAATCAGAAACCCCAGCATTTTCCTGCTGTAACACCGAACGTACATTTCTGAGGATTCAGCCGCAACCGGAATTCTCTGATCCTTTGAAAGAACTTTTGCAAGGCGGTGTAGTGGCCCTCTCTATCTTTGGACTTGATAATCATGTCGTCCACGTACACCTCAACCTCGTTGTGGATCATGTCATGCAATATTGTGGTCGCGGCCCGTTGATAAGTAGCTCCAGCATTCTTTAGCCCAAACGGCATGACTCTATAGCAGTATGTCCCCCACGGGGTGGTGAATGCAGTCTTTTCCCGGTCTTCGGGTGCCATTACTATCTGATTGTAGCCGGAGAAGCCATCCATGAATGAAAGCAAAGCATGCCCTGTTGTGAAGTCCACTAACTCATCAATATGCGGCAAGGGAAAGTCGTCCTTCGGACTAGCTCTGTTCAAATCCCTGAAATCCACGCATACTCGGATCCTGCCATCCTTCTTTGGCACCGGAACGATGTTGGCCAACCAAGTCGAGTATTCGGATACCAGCAGGAAGCCTGCGTCGATTTGCTTGGTGACCTCTTCCTTAATCTTGAGAGCCCAGTCCGGGCGGATCCTTCTGAGTTTCTGCTTGACGGGTCAGGCCTCGGGGTCAAGAGGGATCCGATGTTGTACAATCTCAGGATCGATCCCAGGCATGTCTTCGTAGGACCACGTGAAAACATCTTTAAAATCTTTTAATAAAGCGACTAAGCGCTCGCGTTCCTCTGAAGACAACGTGGACCCGATCTGGACCAGCCACGGGTCCTCCTCAATACCAACATTCACAGTAGTGATTTCATCAACTAACAGTTTAACAAATCTTTCCTGCTCTTGTTCAATTAAGCGTTGCAAAACCGAAGGAATTTTGTCTTCATTGTTTTCGTCAAAATTTTGAAAGTCTGAGTTAATGCAATAAATCAAGGGCACAGAAAAGTACTCAGAAACCACAGCTACTTGATTCTCATTAAGCACATCCAAGTCGTCCGATTCCTCGGTTACAATAGACTCGAAAGAGAAAGAAAAAGACGACTTGGACAAGACTGTGGCATCCAGGTTATCATCCCCAGGATTACCAGACTCAGACTCAGTCGAGTTGGAACCTGATTCCGACTCACAAGACTCGGTGGAATCAGATTCCGGCTCACTACCTGACCCGGTGCTACTGGACAAAAATCCTTCTTCATATTGCCAAATGAGAGAGGGTGCGATAGATGCATCCAAAATAGTTGCTGGTAGGCCCGCAGCCGTTTCATTCCCAATCATGGAAACCGAGAAGTTATCCCCCAAGCACATCTGGTTGATCGGAGGATCTGAAAGTAGACATGCCAGTGCTACCCCCATCTCAAGTTCGGTGTCCTCAGATTGTACTTTCTTGCTCTGCTAAGCCTCAGCCGATGGGTCCGTCTGCTCTTCGGCAACATCCTTCCCGAATAACTGCAGATCAAAGAAGATCTCAAAACCTGGTATGTGTAGACGCCCCCGAACGCCCCGGAAGGGATGAGTCCCGTTCCGTTCGTTTTGGGCTCACTACAGTTCGGACTCAAATTGTCACGGTTCTCAATCTGAACCAAAGAGTCCAAATCCGGCAAATCGTTTTGAGAAAATAGATTTTTGAAAAAAGTGCCAAACATGGACTGCTTTACCAGATACAGAGTCGCCACTTAAATATTTTATTTTGGGAAATTTAGGAAACCCTGACTCGTTGCCTAAGGCCACGTGTCCGTCATCACCAAAGTTGCCTCGGCTCGGGAACTTGGGTACGATTGGGGAAGGTCACTTCGTGAGCACCCCCGCTCGCCCGATCAAAGATCGGCCTCTACTAACCATGATATCTAGTTTTGAAAACATTATGCGTTCTTATTCCGGTTATTAGCCTAGATTTACTATGTGATGCACACAACATACAAGTATAGACTGGGTCGCCTGAATTGGAACAAAACATTTCCTATTTATTTTTGAAAGTGGTTTGCTACTCGTAAGTAGGCTTAAAATGCAGATTTTGCCACCCTCGGGTGGGCTTAGAAAACATGATTTTGCCACTCTCAAGTGGGCTTAAAACTCACAGTCAATGAATTGTTCCAATCCAAATAACCCAACCTTCACCCACAGGCATTCAGGCAGGTATATCATATAAGCACATAGCCTCATGGTAAGCATGCTATCATGGCAATCACTCACATGCATGCAAGGATGCTAAAGCATAACCACTTACCGAGTACTCCAAGCCAAAACATAAGCTAATTAGAAATCCATGCATGATCCTAATTATACAGAAATGCCTAATGCAACACATGCAAAAATGCAACTATAGCAGGCTCGGCTATTCTAAACATGGCATATGAGATGCAACAATTAACAAGTATTCAATTTGGAATTGAAATACAGATGCATTTAGTATGGTGCGCCGAGCCCGGTGCATGCAAGACAGATGAATGAATGCAAACATGCTATCATACTGTATGCTAATTGAAACATGCCCTAATCTAACCATCATAAGCTGGTAAATAAAAGGGAGAAAGACGTGGGGTTGGAAGACATACATCACACACACGCACACTTATTACAATTATGCCCTCACTCGGAGGGTCCGAATAAATAATATACAATCCCAAATAAATACAGTCCGAATAAATACAAAACCCTAATTAATTAACAAATTTAACTAGGAAAGCTATAAATTGGCATGCAAGCCAGGGACTGCCTCAACTCTGATCCGGATGATAAATGATGCATGTTCGGGTTGCTTGGCGCGGAAATCCATTGCGACGCCCCGATTAGCCTTTGTTTACAGTTTATGCTCGGAATATTGTGCAAAGCTCTGAAAGGCTGTTGATTCTTGATTTGCTGCAACAGAGAGCAAGAAAGGGGCATGGCAATGTATTTTCACATATGTATGCTTGCCTCGATCCTCGTGCCACCAATCACGCATATCGATGCATGATGGCCGAGGAGGCGAATTGCACAACTCAATATGGAATGAATGCACAGGAAAACATAACAAAACCTAAACTCCATCATGGGTAATCCGGAGTGTCGGCGACTGGGGAATTGAGACACGTTCCGTCACTCGGAGTGCGAAACGTACCTCGTTTCCCGTGCTCGGGCTAACTCCTATCCCAAACACAATGCAATATGCATGACATGCATGAATGCAACTAAGATACAACCTAACATGCACAATGCTATGAAATGGCATACACAATGCACGAGGTAACATGGCATACACAATGCGCTAACCTACAACCTAGCATACACAATGCTATGAAATGAAATGGCATACACAATGCATAATGGACTTACACCAACACAAGTGGACCTCAGCCACACTCACATAGGAGGCCATAAGATGAAAAATGAGACACTCGAGATGCGTGCACACATGCACGCGAATCGAGGACCGATCCTAAGGCACAAATGCCACTCTAACAAGAACATGATATGCAAACAAGCAATTTTCAGTACTAAAACATGATGCTAAACAGCCCCGAAGCATGGCAATATGGCACCCGATGCATGAGATGAGACCCGAAACTCAAAACTAGGCACATGGAATGGCTTATAGCTATACAAAGCATGCATTATTTGAACATGAAGCATGAAGACAGAGTCAAGGCAGTCCCAAAACATGAACTTTTCCAGTTTAGAGTGTGGCCAAAAAGTGCTAGCAAGATGGCTTAAATTAGCATGCAATTTTGACTAGTAAACATGGTTTACATGGCAAGTACATGAAGCAAGTGAGAACTCATCAAACCAGAAAAAATCAGTGAACTAAACATGCCAAAATATGCCCAAATAAACATGGAGAGGCAGCCAACACATGCACAAATGAGGGGCTCCTTTAGAGGGCATACAAAGGGATTATTAAGCACATGCAAGATAGACATGAAGCATGACCAAAACAACTCTAGAAATCAAATATGGTAGTCCCAAAACTCATCAAATTGGCCCTGGAAAGTGAATTCAAAGTATGCAAGATAGGGTCTCTTTGGAAGGCCAAAATGACCACCAAACAAGTCAAGGTGAGAGGGGGTCACCCCCCTCTGATTTGGAGGCTCAAAACAGCGTCAAAGCCACTAGAAATCCACTGGATTCTAGTGGCTAGAAGGCCAAACAAAGCATGCAACAAGAGCTTAGGTGCAAGGCTCAAAATGAGAAGGAATCAAGCAAACAAGGAAGCATGTGACCTCAAATAAGAAAATGACCTTAGTAAAACATGAAGATGATGTCAAAACAAGCCTCTTTCCAGTTTATAACAAGTCTAAAAAATGAACATGAATAGGGCTAATCTACCATGCAAAAATGGCCCTAAAAGAGGGAATGGAGACAAGGGACAACAGCTGTCCCCAAATGGAAAAGAGCCCTTCAACAAAGTTGAAGAGGGGCTCAAAAAGGCACTTTACAGTTTACATCAAGCCACAAAAATAAACACAAGTGAGGCTAAACTATCATGCAAGAAAAAGGCCTAAAAGAGGGATAAAGTGACAAGTGGTAGCTGATGGCCTCAAACAGAGGAGAGCCCTTCAACAATGTTGAAGAGGGGCTCAAAACAAGATATTTTACAGTTTATGACCAAGCCCAAAACAACTCACAAATAAGCCTAAAATACTATGCAAAAAAAGGCCTGAAAGAAAGTTAAAGAGGCAAGTGATAGTAGGAGACCTCAAACAGCAAGAGGTCCTTGATCAAACATAAAAATGAGCTCAAAATATGACTATTTATAGTTTTGGTCGGAGCCCAAAAATGTAAGCAAGTATGGCTTAGAAAGCATGCAAAATAAGGCAAGAAAGAGGGAAAATGGGACTCACCCTTGTAGAACCAAGCTTTAACAACTTTTGGACCAGGTTTGGGAGCTCTTGACCTCTGGAAGACAGCCTCAAGTTGCTGGAATGGATGTTGGAGGTGTGGTGCTATGGGTTGTAGTGTAAAATGGTGTAGGACTTGAGGGGTTTTGAGGGTTGAAGTGTAGAGAGAGAGAGAGAGATTCAATGCAAGAGCTCAAAACCAAATGTTGTAATCCTCTAAAATGCAGCTGGGGGTGCTGGTTATATAGGCAAAGGAGTGGAGGAAAGGGGGGAAAATCAAATTCAAATTTCCCCTCCAAAAGACCCCTCCCGGATACAGGATCTGGGAGGAAACAGAGGGTGTATCTGTAAGGAACCAGGTGTGAGGAACATGGCCGGCCAGTTTTTGGAGGTTCAGGTGGCCGGCCGGCCACCTCCCTTAGCCGGCTGGCCAGGGTCAAAAGAGTCAATGAAAATTGTTGGCCGGCCACCCCATATTGGTGGCCTCCCATGTGTGCACAACACAGCTATGTGGAGAAAAATTGGAAAAAGTGAACCAGGAGAGAGAAAAGCTAGCTTTTTAGAGGGGTTCAAAAGGGTCAGGCACAATTGCTGGCCAGCCATGACATATTGGTGGCCTCCCAGGTGTGTACAACACAAATATGTGGTTGAGGGTCAAAGAAAGTGGCCCGGGAATGGTCAACATCAGCTTTCTAGCGAGGAAAACGGGCGACGGAGAGCGATGAAGGAATAAAGCTGGTCTCCAGAACAATTGCTGGCCTCCCACCCTTCTACGACTTTCATAACAATGAAAATAAGGTCTCCACCAAAAATGAACCCAAACCGATGTAAAACGAAGGTTCGGGGGCCAAAACACGCGGCCCGGGGCCCCGAAAACTGACTGTTAAGCACCGGAGGTGGCATTCGACCACGAAGTTGGTCTCTCGAGCCTCAGTGTCCCTCAAAAGGGAGTAAATAAGATGTGTGCCAAAAACCGGAGCAAACGGAGGTGGTTAAGCGGTCCCGAACCGAGGCACACGGCCGACGGCTCAGAAAACCGGGAACCGGGCTCCAAACGGGAAAAATGGCCTACAACCACAAAACGTAGCCTACGGCCACTGAGAGATGATCTATGAGACCTCTCCCTCCCTTCGGGAAGAGAAAACGGAGAAAACAGGGCCTGGTTCGCAAACCGAGGCAAGGCACAAAAGAGTCAGGAAGTCCGGAGGCAAGGCTCGCAGTCGTGATTCCGCAACCTCAGAACGAGCACAATATGCAATATCACGGAGCGCTCAATCGGTGACGTCTGAGTCTTAAGGTCGGTCAAAAATGGGGTGTCTACAGTACGCGCTTCCTCTCCGCGTTCAGCCACGGCTCTGGAAAGCCACAAAACAGAAAGTCCTCCCTCTCCCGGACGAAGCGTTCGTTTAGGGTACCCTGAATGGGCCTATGCATCAGCTCAAAAGGCTTTCTAGTCTGCTTGGCTCTGGCTCTCCCAGCCATTTCCTTTCCTTTCCTTATCCAATCTTCTTTGGTGGGCTGATAACCCAAACCAAAGGTATGTGGGTTGTGTGGCACTTCGGCCAATGCTGCGACGCCCTTCCGGCCGCTTTTTCCCAATCCCATCCCGGGGATGTGTTGAAGCTTGTTTATGAGGTATACAGATTGAGCACTGACGTACACTCCCTCATTGACAGCCATGATGTTCTGCGCGACCCGGGCCTTAACTAAGGTAAAACCTGACATAAACATGTCCTCCATGCCGTGCTCAATTTCCAGGACTGGTGTAGATACCTCAGGAGGTGGATGAATCGATGAATTCCCGAAAACAATGGCTACTCCCTTTCCATAGGGGTATTTCACCATTTGATGCAGAGTGGACGAGACGGCCTTCACCTGGTGCAACCACGGCCGCCCCAAAAGCAGATTGAAGGTTGCCGGAACCTCTAAGACGTGGAAGTCTATCTCATGTTGTCTTGGCCCAACCTTGGTCTGGATTTTTACCGTCCCCATTACTTCCCGGCTCGTGTTGTCATACGCCCGAATCACTTGGGCTGTTGGTACAAAGTCGGCGTTCTTTAAACCGATGGCATAGGCTGTCCTTGCTGGGCAGACGTTGATTGCGGACCCTGTGTCAACGAGTACCACGGGTATCCATTTATTTCTATACTCCACAGAGATGTAGAGTGGCCTATTATGGTTTACACCCTCAGGTGGTAGTTCCTTATCAGAGAATGTCATCATCGGGGTAGCTCCTCCCGGAAAGACTAGTCCAACTAGCTACTCTGGTGTGGTATCTATGGAGAGTTTGGCCTTGTCTGTAGCAGATAGAACAGCCTGTCTGTGCACTCGTGATGCCATAAGCAGTCCCCAGATGGAGATGTCTGCTTGTATCTTCTTCAGCTGCTTCAGTACAGCTTCTTTTTCGATCTGCTTCTCTTTTTGTCTGTCAGCTTCCTTATCCTTCCCAGATGCCTCTGGTTGGTCCAGGTGCAGGGGCTTGAAATACCGCCCGTTTCTCGTCATATGATCGACCTCACCAATATACCATGTGTCATCTGGCTGATGGTTTCCCCAATCTTCATCTGTGTGGGCAAGACATAAATCATCGTCCTCCCACCACATTCCATCGACAGCCGACAGACACCTGTCCGACTTCGGTATGATTATACTCGCAGTACCTTCAGCCAACATGCTCGCAGCATATTCTGTTCCCATGCACATAGCACTTCTAGCCTCCTCGGGAGTCTTGGCTTTTCTGATTCTCTCGGAGTCCCAAAACCTTTCTTGTTCTACCTGTGTTGGTGCAGTTTGTTGCTCAGCTTTCCCTGCATTCACAATGCCCAAATCTTGAGCGAAATTCTTAGTACCGGCGCTCTCCGGCAATGTAATCTGACTTCCGGCCCTTCCGGCCACCACTGATATTCTTGCCCCTGCCGGGCCATGTTCTGGTTGGAACTCTTCCACAACATCTGGTTGATCATCCAGCCATCCAGTAACCTCTGCCGATTCCTCATAATCAAACCATTTGACTGCCGCGTCCCCTGGATCCTGGTTATTGAAAAACTGGAGGTTGGCAAACTCCTCTTTCACGGCCGTCAAATCATCTGCCCCTTGCTCAAATCCATCCCCCTGGATCACACACAGCTCTGCCTTCTCTTGCAATTCTATACCTGGCCCAGCCTGGCCTGCTGACAGAATGTACTCACTCGGATCATAGGCTTTCCCAGCGAAACTCCCAGACTGCTCAATCCCAGACTCAATAATTCCACTCTCCTCTGAAATCTGCCTTGTCCCATCTTCGATGGTCACCACCGTTGGCTTTGGTTGGGTTGTGGAGATGTCCAACATGCACAAAGAATCAGTGCAGTTAGGAAGGAGCACCTCCGGCTTAGGTAGGTGGGATGGGGTGATATAGATACTAGGATCGTAAGACACGACCCCAGTCTGGATGAAGTTGATTCTTTTGGGAGGTAGAGCTTGGTTGTGTGTAGGGAGTGGATTGGTTGTGACGTTGGGCTTTTCTGGAGGCAGGATCACCTGTTTGTCAATGAGGTCTTGAATCTCATGACGCAACCTGAAACATTGGTCGGTGTCATGACCATGTTGTTGGTGATATGCACAATATTTGACTGGGTTGTGAGAGAGGGGGAGTGGGTTTGGTAATGGCCTCGGCTCCAGGGGCTTCAGATGCCCTTTCCTGATTAATACCCCTAAAGCCTTGGACAGGGGCATGTACAATGGAGTGAAGGTTCTTTGGCCTCTGGGTTGGTATTTGGTGGCCTGGGTATTGCTTCCGGATGCATCGGAGAAAGGCGTGGCTGCTGTGGGTCTTGGAAGGGGAGGGGGAATGGTGGTGACCATACTCACTTCCGAAGCTCTTGTATTCGCAGCACTGCTTGTGCCTGCATTGTTGTTACGGTTGAAAGTCCTTCTTGGTTGCTCCCTATCTTGGTCGATCAGACCCTGTTTCATTGCATCTTCAATTTGTACCCCCATCTCGTGCAGATCCGAAAAAGTGGGGAAGGGGAGTACAATCATTTTTTGCATCAATTTTGGCTGGAGGTTGCGCACAATCATCCGAATCTGGTCCTTATCAGTGGGCCTTAAAGTCATCATTGAGGCCTTCGCCCTTCACCTGGTCACGAAATCCGAGAAACTCTCTTTGGGCTCTTGCCTTGTTGTTTCGAGGTCGCGTGTTGTAATCTCGATTTGGGTGTTGTAAGAGTATTGCGCGACAAAGGCCTCGGCCATTTCATCCCAACTCCGCTTGACATCATCCTCTAATTTCGCGTACCAGATAGCGGTCACACCCGACAGGGTCCGGCCGAATAATGAAAGCTTTTGTGGTCTTGTGAGGCCCATTGGCCGTAGTATATCTGAGAATAGCCGGAGGTGGACCATGGGATCCCCAGATCCGTCGAAGCGATCGATTTGCGGCATCTTGAACCTATCCGGCAGCGTCACAGCCACATCGGTATATCCGTCCTCGATATCCAGAATAGTCTTTACCCCTTGGGACTTTTTGAATAGCTTCTCGAGCTTGCTCAATTTCAATGCTGTTGGGTCTATTTCAAACTCGAAGGGAGAGTCCGGGTGGTTGATAGGCGTATGTGCCTTGGACAGTTGAGGTGGAAGCGGGGGCGGAGTTGGCCCCGTTAGAAGGTCTGTGTCCTCCTGGATGTTCTGGACATTTGGCAAGGTGTTTTGGATGTTTGGCAGGACATTCTGGACAGTTGGTGTTTGCTCGGGTAACGGGACCCCTGGTGGGGGAGGAACTGAGGCTGATGCTCTGGCTTGCTGTTGGAGTCTAGTGATAAGCTCGGCTTGCTGGGCCATGATTGTGGCCTGCTGTTTAGAGAAGTCCGCTTGGCGGATAGCGTCCTCCTGCATTTGCTTCATGCTCTCTTGGAGCTGTCGCATCATGTCTTCCATCCCGGCCATGTTCTGCTGATCTTGCTGACTGACTGGTATACGTATCTCTATGGCAGAAACTGAGACCTCAGCCCGACTGTTCACTACTAGGGTAGACCACTGCTCTGGTAACCTCTGTTCAGACACACTGCGCTTTCTCGGCCTCCGTCTGACAACCAGGGGTAGAGAGTGAAACACTGGCTGTTCGTCAACCAGATCCTCAGATCGATTGAGTCGACGACCTCTTGTCTAGAGTGCTTGGGGAATATCTGCTTGGTCTGAAGCAATTGTGCTAAAACTGCCCTAGCAAAAAGATAAATAAAGCAATAAGGAAATAAATAACCAGACAAACGGACAGTATAACAGCTTAAAATAAATACGCAACACATAGTTGGACGTAACAACACACAGTCGGTAAGCTGAATGCACACTATCCTCCAATACTGATCATTATCCCTGAATCACTGTCCCCCCAAAACTGAATCTGATACCCGCAGATAACTGATTCCCAAAATAACTGAACTGATGCCCGCAGGCCTGATGCCCAAACTCGCAAACTAATACATGCATTCCTGTAGAGACGCACTCTAAAAGCACATAACAAATAAGTGAGAGCCAAAACACCCCTATGTTGGGGTAGGGTTGCCCTGTCCTATTTTGTCAGGAGCTAGGGTTTCACTACGCACGCAGCGGTTTCAAACAACCTACATCAGGTAAGCAACCTGTCTTAGCTTGGAATGGTCACTATGGATTCCGAATATGCACTAGGTCGAATGGTCAAAAGGGCGCCCCGGTAAAACCGGGGTTTGTGTTTCCATATTGGCAAAGCCCGTAACCGGTAAGCCTTATGGCACGCAGCCTCTGGAAAACCACTTAGGAATAACAGATGGCAAACACGGTGTCCTAGGCGCACCAATGCAAATGAAATGTAAAGAAACACATAAGTGTAGTCAAAACAAGATATCATGAGTTCAAGTCAAGTTCTCTAAATCCCCAGGAGAGTCGCCAGAAACTGTAGACGTCCCCGAACGCCCCGAGAGGGATGAGTCCCGTTCTGTTCATCTTGGGCTCACTACAGTTCAGACTCAAATTGTCACGGTTCTCAATCTGAACCAAAGAGTCCAAATCCGACAAATTGTTTTGAGAAAACAGATTTTTTGAAAGAAGTGCCAAAACATGGATTGCTTTGCTAGATACAGAGTCGCCACCTAAATATTTTATTTTGGAAAATTTAGGAAACCCTGACTCGTGCCTAAGGCCACGTGTCCGTCATCACCAAAGTTGCCTCGGCTCGGGAACTTGGGTACGATTGGGGAAGGTCACGTCGTGAGCACCCCCGCTCGCCCGATCAAAGATTGGCCTCTACTAACCATGCTATCTTGTTTTGAAAACGTTATGTGTTCTTATTCCGGTTATTAGCCTAGATTTACTATGTGATGCGCACAGCATACAAGTATAGACTGGGTCGCCTGAATTGGAACGAAACATTTCATGTTTGTTTTGAAAATGGTTTGCTACTCGCAAGTAGGCTTAAAATGCAGATTTTGCCACCCTCGGGTGGGCTTAGAAAACATGATTTTGCTACTATCTAGTGGGCCTAAAACTCACAGTGAATGAATTATTCCAATCCAAATAACCCAACCTTCACCCACGGGCATTCAGGCAGTTATATCACATAAGCACATAGCCTCATGGTAAACATGCTATCATGGCAGTCACTCACACGCATGCAAGGATGCTAAAGCATAAAACTTACCGAGTACTCCAAGCCAAAACAGAAGCTATGTTAGAAATCCATGCATGATCCTAACTATACAGAAATGCCTAATGCAACACATGCAGAATGGAACTAAGATAGGCTCGGCTATTCTAAACATGGCATATGAAATGCTACAGCTAACATGTATTCAACTCGGAATTGAAGTACAATGTAGTGAATATGATGCGCCGAGCCCGGTGCATGCAAAATAGATGAATGAATGTAAACATGCTATCATACTGTATGCTAATTGAAATATGCCCTAATCTAACCATCATAAACTGGTAAATAAAAGGGAGAAAGACGTGGGGTTGGAAGACATACATCACACGCACGCACACTTATTACAACATTGCCCTCGCTCGAAGGGTCCGAATAAATAATATACAGTCCGAATAAATAGTACAGTCTGAATAAGTACAAAACCCTAATTAATTAACAAATTAACTAGAAAAGCAATAAACTAGCATGCAAGCTTATGGACTGCCTCAGCTCTGCTCCGAATGATGGATGATGCATGCTTGAGTTGCCTTGCGTGGAAATCCATTGCGATGCCCCAATTAGCCCCTGTTTACATTTAAACTCGGAATATTGCACGAAGCTCCAAAAGATTGCCGGTTTCTGATTTGCTGCAACAGAGAGCAAGAAAGAGGCACGACAATGTATTTTCACATATGTATGCTTGCCTCGATCCTCGTGCCATCAATCACGCATCTTGATGCATGATGGCCGAAGAGTCGAATTGCACGACTCAATATGAAATGAATGCACATATAAACACAACAAGACCGAGACTCCATCATGGATAATCCAGAGTGTCGGTGACCGGGAATTGAGACACGTTCCGTCACTCGGAGTACGAAACGTACCTCGTTTCCCGTGTTCGGGCTAACTCCTATCCCAAACACAATGCAATATGCATGACATGCATGAATGCGACTAATATACAACCTAGCATACACAATGCTCTAGACTAAGATGGCATACACAATGCGACTAATCATACAACCTAGCATACGCAATACTATGAAATGGAATGGCATACACAATGCATGATGGACTTACACCAACATGAGTGGACCTCAGCCACACTCACATCAGCAGCCATCAGATGAAAATGAGACAATCGAAATGTGTGCACACATGCATGCAAACCGAGGACCGAACTTAAGGCACCAAATGCCACTCTAACAAGGCATGGCAAGGCATGAAATATGACATACAAACATGTAAGTTCCAACACTGAAATGTGATGCAAAATGATCCCGAAACATAGAAACATGGCACCCGATGCATGGAATGGTTCCGAAACACAAAACTAGGCACATGCATTGACCTATAGCTATACAAAGCATGCATTATTTGATCATGAAGCATGAAGACAGAACCAAGGCAGTCCCAAAACATGAACATTTCTAGTTCAAAGCATGGCCAAAAGATGCTAGCAAGATGGACTAAAATAGCATGCAACTTTGACTAGCAAACATGGTTTACATGGCATGTATATGAAGCAGGTGAGAACTCATCAAACCAGAAAAAATCAGTGAATAAAACATGCCAAAACATGCCCAAAGAACCTCTGAAATGCAGCCAACACATGCACAAATGATGGGTTCTTTTAGAGGTCATACAAAGGGGTTATTAAGCACATGCATCAAGGACACTTAGCATAGTCAAATCAACTCTGAAAATCAAATATGATAGCCCTAAAACTCATCAAATTGGTCTTGAAATCAGTCAACAAAGCATGCAAGATAGGGCCTCTTTGGAAGGCCAAAAAGACCATTAAGCAAAACAAAGAGAGAGGGGGTCACCCCCCTCTGATTTTGGCCTTCAAGAACACACCTAAGAGGCCAAACCATGGCCAATGCGAGTGTTCTAATGCATAGCCCTAATCATGAAGAGATGAAGCATGCATAGGGGAAGATGACTCCAAACAGAAAATAGACCTTAATCAAACATGAAGATGATGCCAAAAAAAGACCTTTTTCAGTTTAGGTCGAGGTCCAAAAAGGCTCGCAAATAAGGCTAATGTATCATGCAAAAACAACCCTAAAAGAGAGATTGAACAAACAGGGCAGCAAAAGGCATCAAACAGCAAAGAGCCCTTCAACAAAGTTGAATAGGGGCTCAAAACAAGACACTTTATAGTTTATGGCAAATCTCAAATATGCTCACAAGTAAGGCCAAAATATGATGCAAAAATAGCCCCAAAAGAGAGATAGAGAGCAAGAGGCAGTAGCTGGCCTCAAACAGTGAAGAGCCCTTCAACAAAGTTGAAGAAGGGCTCAAAATAAGGCACTTTACAGTTTGTCTCGAAGCCCAGAAATGCTCACAAGCAAGGCTAATATATCATGCAAGAAATAGCCCTAAAGGAGAGATAAAGGGAAAGGGGCAGCAGATGGCCTCAAACATAAAAAATTCCTTAATCAAACATGAAGATGAACTCAAAATAAGACTTTTTCCAGTTCGGGTCGGAGCCCAAAAATGTAAGCAAAAGGGGCTAAGATATAGAACAAAATAGTGCAAAAATAGGGAGAATAGGAGTTTACCCTTGTAGCCCAAATTTCTAGCAGCCTTTGGTCCAAGGAAATGAGCTTTCAACCTCTGCAAATGACTTCCAAGGGGCTGGAATGGATGATGGTGGTGTGGTGCTATGGGTTGTAGTGGAAATGGTGCAAGAATCTTAGGGTTTGGAAGGTTAAAGTATAGATATAGGGAGAGTATGTGTATATGCCCTAGCTAGTTCTTCTAACCCTTAGAAATGGAGGTGAGGTGCTGGTTATATAGAGGGAAGGAGTGAAGGAAAAGGGGGGGAAAATGAATTCAAATTTCCCCGCCAAAAGGGCAGACCCTCGGGCAGGGGTCTTGTGCAAAACAGCTGGCACAACTGTAATGTACCAGGAGAGAGAAGAATGGCCGGCCAGGTTCAAGAGGTTCAGGTGGCCGGCCGGCCACCTCTCCTGGCCGGCCGGCCGACCAGGGTCAAAAGGGTCAAGCTCAATTGTTGGCCGGCCATCCCAAAAAGGTGGCCTCCCATGTGTGTACTACACAGCTGTATGGTCAAAAGCTAGAAAAAGTGAACCATGAGAGAGAAAAGCCAGCTTTTTTAGAAGGGTTCAAAAGGGTCAGGGGGAGTTAATGGCCGGCCTATCCATATTGGTGGCCTCCCAGGTGTGTACAACACAATGGTGTGGTGGAAAGTTAGAAAAAGTGGCCCGGGAATGGGAAAAACTAGCTTTCTAGTGGAGAAAACGGGCGATGAAGAGCGATGAAGGAGTAAAGCTGGTTTTCAGAACAATTGCTGGCCTCCTACCTTCCTACAACCTCTCTAACAATGAAAATAAGGTCTCCACCAAAAATGAACCCAAACCGATGCCAAACGAAGGTTCGGGGGCCGAAACGCGCAGTCCGGGGCCCCGAAAACTGACTATTAAGCACCGGAGGTGGCGTTCGACCATGAAGTTGGTCTCTCGGTCCCCAGTGTCCCTCAAAAGGGAGGAAATAAGATGTGTGCCAAAAACCGGAGCAAACGGAGGTGGTTAAGCGGTCCCGAACCGAGGCACACGGTCGATGGCTCCGAAAATCGATAACCGGGCTCCAAATGGGAAAAATGGCCTACGGCCACGCAACATAGCCTACGGCCACTGAGAGATGGTCTACAGGACCTCTCCCTCCCTTCGGGAAGAGAAAACGGAGAAAAAGGGACCTGATTCGCAAATCGAGGCAAAGCACAAAAGAGCCCCGAAGCTCGGAGGCAAGGCTCGCGGCCGAGATTCCGCAACTTCTGAACAAGCACAATATGCAACATCACCGAGCACTCAGTTGTTGATGTCTGAGTCTTCAGGTCGGTCAAAAATGGGGTGTCTACAGACATAATTGTCTTTATCACACATTTGACTAATACTAAGTAAGTTATGTTTCAATCCTTCAAGAAGCAACACATTTTCGATGATTGGTGAAGAAGTTTTACTAATACTACCTTCGCCGATGATCTTTCCCTTACTATTGTCTCATAAGGTTACGTGCACTCCTTCTTTGGATTTAAGGGTTGAGAACATTGCTCTATCGCCGATCATGTGCCTTGAACACGCACTATCAAGGTACCACCGGTTGCTGGATTTTGACCTAAAGCACACCTGCAAAAATCAGATTTTTGTTGGCTTTTTGGTACCCATTCTTTCTTAGGTCCATGAGAGTTAGGATTTAAATTGTTTTTGGGAACCCACTCCTTTTTCATTCTTACAAATGAGTTTCTCTTAGCAGGACATAAAGGAGAGATGTGACATTTTCTTCTACAATAATGACATGTGAGATAAGAATGGTTAGATGATGCATGAACAAATATATTTTTAAAGTTTTTGCTTTTGAAAAAGGTTTATATCCAATCCCCATCCTTCCAAAGGTTTGATTTTAACTTTGAGAATTTTATCTAAGGTATCTCTACCTTGAGTGAATTTTGAAAGAACATTTTTTAAATCTTCTATGTTTTCATTTAAAACAATTTTCTCCTTTTTCAAGTTTCATTTTCCTTTTGCAAATCATCTATTTTCTTTTCAAAAGTGGAAGATTCTTTTTCAGTTGAAAATTCTTTTTCCTTTTCCATTGATAAGACTTCATTTTCTAAAGTATTGATCTTAGAAGTCAAGGATTCCTTTTCTTGTGATAAACTCAAAATCACTTTCTTTTGACAACTACTTTTTGTACTCAGTTTTTTAAATTCAGCAAACAATTCAGCAAAGGCAGTTTGTAATTTGTCAAAAGTAAAAGATTTATCATTTAACTCATTTTTATCTTCAAGTGCCATCAAACATAGATTTGCGACTTCATTTTTGCAAATATCAGTCTCTGAGTCACTGTCATCACCGTCTTCTCCCCATGCTGCGATCATGGCTTTCTTCTTGTCCTTCTTGAATTGTTTCTTGAGCTCTAGACATTCTGGTTTGTAGTGTCCCGGCTTGTTACATTCATATCAAGTAACTTCAGATTTTTTATGATTTTCTCCTTTTTGAAAATCCTTGTTGAAGTCTTTTTTGAAAAACTTCCTTACATCTTGTTTCTTCTTCACAAATTTTTTGAACCTTTTAATAATGAAAGCCATTTCTTCTTCTTCCTCTTGAGATTTTGAGGTAAACTTGAAAGCTATCCCTTTCTTCTTATTCTTGTCTTCTTCTTCTTTTCCTTCTTACATAATGATCTCGTGGGTTATGATAGATTTCATTAACTCATCAAGACTTAATGTTGACAAGTCTCTTGTTTCTATCATTGCTATAACTTTGTTCTCCCAGCTTTTTGGCAATGATCGGAGAACTTTTCTAACAATTTCTACATTCGTATAAGTCTTCCAAAGAGATTTAAGGCAGTTTATAATATCTGTAAAGCGAGTGAACATTTGGGATATGTTCTTATTAAGTTTCATCTTGAAGAGCTCATAGTTATGAACAAGCAAACTCACTCTAGACTCTTTGACTTGAGTGGTTCCCTCATGAGTTACAATAAGTTTATCCCAAATTTCTTTCGCCGTTGTACAAGTACATATTCTGTTAAACTCAGTAGCATCAAGTGCACAATACTACATATTAACAGCTTTGGCATTGGATTGAATGTCCTTATAATTAGCACTAGTCCACTCACTCTCAAGTTTGGGAACTAACAAACCATCTACGATTTTGACTTTAGGACCATCACAGATAATTTTCCAAATTTCATAGTTAATAAATTGGATATGCATAATCTTATGGGTTTTTCAATAGTTGAAATTTGTGCCATTGAAGAAGGGTGGTCGGTTTGAGGCTTGACCTTCAGGAAAAGAGGAGCTAGGGGTTGCCATAGATCACTCTAAGACGGTTAAGTCACAATACTAGAGACGAGGCTCTGATACCAATTGTTAAATAGGGAAGCAACCCAAGAGGGGGGATGAATTGCGTAATTAAAAATTTTGGCCAGAAAATAGATTTCAAAAGAGGAAGTGATTAAATGCAGCAGACAATCAATAAATACACAGAAAATAAAAGAAAAGAAAAGAAGAGCTCAACACAAGGATTTATAGTAGTTCGGCTCACTGGCCTACGTCCACTCCTCAGGAGACCTCCTTGAGAATTTCTTCACTAAAAATCAATGCACCACCAAGCTTCACCTAGCTTGTGGATTTTTACAAAGGACTTACTTCAATCTGTTGAGGACCTCTCAACTAAGTGCCTCACTTTTCAAGTGTTTCACTCAGAAAATAAGGAACAAGAGAAAGAGGTTCAACTGTCCTCTTTTACAAATATTCTCTCAAAAGATGGATATGAAAGTGTAAGCTCACGAGTAATTTAAGACTTACTCAGATGTGAAAATGGAAGTACAATGGAGTATATTAAAAGCTCTTGATTGCTCTTGAATGCTCTGGGTTTGTTGTATTGAGAAAGCGTGTTATTCGAACAAGTAGAGCTTCTTCTTATAGCATTAATGGCTTCTAGCTGTTGGAGAGAGGTAGAGACACATATTCTAGCCGTTAGAGCAAATCATGAAAGATATCTATAGCAATTCCGGTTTTGACCCGACCCTTGTTGTATCCCAGACTCGAATTTGATGGTTTCATATTGTTGTTTACTTCTTGTTTTCCTTTTACCTCTTTAAGTTTGGCTTTGGATTGTTGTGGTTGTATTTGGGATAGGTTGGTTGCATAGTTTCCAAACTCTTGTTGCCCTAATTTTTGGTCTTTCGCTCGAACGACACTTCTTGCGCTCAAGTGAGCTTTGCGAACTTTCAGTATTTTTGCAGGTCTACAAAATTACTAGGAGAGTGTTTTCTACACTCGAGTGGTGTTTTTTACGCTCGAGTGGGTGGGCGCTTGAGCAGCCTTTTTTGCTTTTGAGCATTGGCCTGTTGTCTGTAAAACTACTGAGAGTGTACATTTTGTGCTCGAGTGTTGTTTCTTGCTCTCGAGCGGAACAACTTATTATGTCTGACGCTCGAGTGTCAACTCTTGCGCTCGAGCAGACTGTACGTATATCAGTTCGCAGCAGCCTCATTTTTCATCTATTTTCTCTTAAAAACCCTAGATCGGAACTCTCTCTCTAAAATTCCCCTTTTCTCTATATTTTCACCTAGATCCGTTGGTTTCTCTATCCGTGTGCCTTTGATAAAAAGGTAGAGCATCTCTAGAGCTCTATTTTGATCCGAATAAAAGTTGGTTTCGGCGTCTTTGAAGTTGCTCCATTGTTGCCTTGGTCATCTAAGCTTGAGGTAGGGACTCTCTACACTCTCTATGAGTTTTAACTTGTCTATTCCTTGATGCGCGAGGAACATTGGGTGTTGAGGTGGTTTTAACAAACCTAGGGTTTGGGATTTAAATTCCAAATAGGGGTTTTCAAATGGATGTCTTAGAAATGGTTATGGAGATAAATGTGACCTTGTGTTATGTTAAAATGGTTGATTTTGGTGATTGGGTTGAGATTAAGATAAAGGGGAATTTTGCCCTAAAATGCATTGAATAATTATTTTGTATAAATAATAGAAATTGTATAAGAAATGTGAAATGGGATAGACATTTATAGAAATGGTGTAGCTAGATATGTGTTATCTCTCACCTACGGAAATTTGAATAATTTATCTGTTGAGAAGATTGTATATCTATTTAGAAATATCTGTTTTGGGCTATCGGTGGAGGATAGCTATGGTTGTTATAGAAATTGCATGAGGAGTAGGTAAATTGAAAGTAATTCATTATTGGTTGTCATTGAATAAGACTGTGTTTTAATACATTATATATGTATGATGTTTGAGAGGAGAAAGTGGATGTACTCCATGTTTGGGAGGAGAAAGGAGATGGACTCCATTAAATTAAGTTGGCCTGTGTGTCCTGGGTGCAAGTCCCGAAAACCGCTTGTATACATGGGTGCCGATCTTGTGGACGAAATTTTCGTAAAATGGCAAAGTGAAGTGTTTGTGTATAATGGTTGTGTGGTAAGCAAACCACTGAGTTGTAATCTCAGTTGGATCTTCTGGATAACAATGGATATGACTCATGAATTAAGGAGATATGAAATGACATGAAACGAATTGATATAAAATGGAGTATGATACAACACTTGACATGATATGTTTTTGGAAAAAGAGTTGTGAATGATTTTATCCTTGAGCATTGGTCAAGTGCATCATGTTTATAACCTTGTTAAAGTTCATATATTGTGCTAGATTGTTTTTGTTGGACTTTGGCTCACCTTATTTGGGAAAAACCATTTTCAGGTGCCGGTGATATGCCTCCGCCAAGAGCTTAGCTTGGGAGGATTGTGGAGCTAAGAGCTCACTTTTGATTATTTTGTATTTACTTTTATACAAGCCTAGGGCATTTATTTCGTTGATCATTTAGTTTGGTGCCACATGCTATAGATTTAGGGTAGAGCTTATGAATGTGTACTACATGTGCCCTTTTTGTAAATTGACTTTGATTAATGAAAGCCTAATACTCTGTTTATGTCATTTTGTATTAGTTTTTACTGTTGAATTATCATATTATTTTCGGGGCGTTACAATATCTTCTAGTTGTGTTTGATCAGAGTATGGAGAAGGTAGACTGTAGACAGGTCTTGGGAAGGGAAGGATCATTAAATGCATAACCTTTTCATTTAATGCTCTCCTTCATAGGTCAACTTCTTGGAGAGGATATGATGCCAGAAGATCTGTTCAGGGGTCAGAAAAGATGACGTATTCTGCACATAACTCTGAAAAAGTGGCTGATAAAAGAGCTGTGTCAATCCAGATCTGATTTGGCAAGTGAGATTTTTTAAACCCAGATTTACAGGTGTCGACCCCTGCAGATTGGGTGTCAACCATTTGCTTTCTTCTCTTCTCTGAGTTGAGTTCCAGGTGTTCCTATTGTCGACCCCTTATCATTCTTGGTGTCGACCCTTGCTGTTGGATTGCATTAGTGAAATTTAGTGTCGACCCTTGCTACTGGATTGCATTATAAAATTTAGTGTTGACCCTTGTTGCTCTTGGTGTCGACCCTTGCTGTTGGATTACATTCTGAAATTTAGTGTCGACCCTTACTTCTGGAGCACTTAGACATTTTGAGCTTCACTCTGATGTCAACCCTTGCTATTTTGGTGTCGACTCTTGGACCTGTTCAAGTATAAATAGATTTTTGCATACAAGTGCTAATCTCATGTTTTGAGGGGTTAAAAACCATTGAAAAAACAATACTCTAGAATCATAAATCTTCTAGAACCATTAAAGTACAATTTGTATATTGTTATTTTGAAAACATGAATAATAAAATGAATTCTAAATATTTGTCAATAATCAAAGTGGGTGTTTGGGAAGTGAGTTTTTATGTAGATTTTATTAGATGTAGGTTTTTATGAGATAAAAAATTTTTAGTGTTTGAGAAGATAGTTGTGGTTTTTATGTGGTTGGATGTGATATTTGTGAGAGAAAAGTGAAATGATTATGGGGTTGGATGTGATATTTTGTTTGGATGTGTTTTTTTTGGTTTTGCAAAACTTTTGTCTTTTAGTGGAAAAAATGAGAAAAAAATTTGGAACTTGCTTCCCAAACACCACCAAAATCAATAAGAATTTAAAGTTGAATAACCTTGGGGTTAACAGTTTGACTTCACAATAATGTAAACAAACAGAGCACACTGTTTGTCTTCTTCAAACATAAGAGAAACCCTAACACAACCAAGAATCACATAGCACATCAATTCACAACGACATTGAAACTGCATTGACAACCAACATGGGGAACTACCAAAACATAATGATAGTGTTTATTTTTTTCCTGTGTAATATATAACAATATTAAATATAAGGGTATAATAGTCTAAAAAAGTAGTGTAAAACAAGAAAAAAGACTTTATGGAATATAAACTATAAATACATGGGTCTAAGTGGAATATAAATTTCTTTCATGGACTTTTTGGGTTAAAACACTCCTAAATGGGATTTATCAATAAAAACCCCTTAATAATTTGTAATTAAATTACAAGAACTGAAATAAAAATTTATATAATTAAATAAATAACATTAATAATTTAAAAATATATATATATTTATAATAGTTTACTATTTTACCCACCACTTTGTTTATAATAGTTTAATAGTTCAATAGTTTACCCACCACCCTTAGGCGAGCCTAGCCACAGAACAACAGAGGGAGGAGGGGAGAGGAAAGAGAGAGAGAGAGAGAGAGAGAGAGAGAGAGAGAAAGGAAAATAGAGTGTGTGGGAGTGGAGTGGGCTGCGGGTACTGTGGCTGCCAGTAGTAATGCTATAGCAGCCGAAAATGAAGGGAGAGAGAGAGAGAGAGAGAGAGAGAGAGAGAAATGGAGTGTAACAACAAACCAACAGTCATAATTCAAACCAATGGTCATAATTTAAATGGTAATATATATATTTTTATAAATTTATTTTACTCTTTTTAAAACTACTATAAATATCTTTCATTTTTCAAAATAAATCTCACAACAAATAATTCTCTCTCTCTCTCTCTCTCTCTCTCTCTCTCTCTCTCTCTCTCTCTCTCTCTTAAATTCTTTGAATCTCTCTTAAACTCTCAATGTCTCTCAACTCTAAATTAATTTTGAAGTGTCATCCCTAAGTGACAATTGCAATTGTGCAACAAGAAATTTTTATTAGAAGAAGCTAATTTCTATATCGTATTCGCCAGTCAGTAACATTAATTAGTTTAATTAAATTTATTAGCTAATCATTTTTTTCATTAATTATTTGTACACATATATTAATTATTATTTTTTACCGATTGTATTTACACATTATTTAAATTAATTGTTAAATCTTATATATTGTTTTACTTACATTATTATGGATCCTAAGATTCCTAATGTTTATGTCGATGTTGATACATATACTACACAACATAAATCTGTTGATTCTCCTTCTAATATCCCTTTTCCAACAGTTGGATCACCATTTAGGAGCAGAAGTAGTAGTGTTTGGGAATATTTTGAAAAAATATCTATAAATAATCCTGATGGTATAATAACATTTAAAGTAAAATGTAAATATTATGCATATTTACTTGGTGTTGCATCTGCAGGGGGTATTAGTCATTTAAAAAGGCATGTTAACAAATATTTACAAAAGTCAACAACCTGATATTCAAAGTCAAATGCAATTAGAGGCTTCATCAACTGTAATTTGCAAACATTTTCATATGATCCTACACGTGTGCCAAATTCTGTAGTTGTTATACTATTAAAAAAGAACAACCTTTTACTACTAGTGAATGTCCCAATTTTACCGAAATGATTCACGAAATTTTTACACCGCAATATCAAAGTTTTTCAAGAAATACTACTTAGAAACAGGATTTTAAAGAAATCTGAGGATGTTAAAAGTGAATTATTTGACATCTTTAAAAATTTGAATGGAAGAGTTTGTTTAACATCTGATCTGTGGTCAAATAATGGTTTTGAATATCAATGTATCACTGCACATTTTATTGATAATGATTGGAAATTAAATAAAAGAATTATTTCACTTAAATTAGTTAAACTTCCATACACTGGTCATTCGTTTGGTGTAGAAATAAGAAATGTATTATATGAGTGAGCTTTACAAAATAAAATATTTACGATTAGTTTACATAATGCATCATATTATAATCAAACTGTAGCCCATTTAAAATCAACTTTACAATTACTTGTTGATGGTAATTTATTTCATGTTCGTTGTTGTGCCCATATTTTAAATTTGATTGTTAAAGAAGCTATGCATGTATACGAGACTTCTGTACTTGTAATTAAAAATACAGTTGTTACTATTATGTCTTCTGGTAATCGAATTTCGGAATATAGAAAAATTTGTCAACGAGAAAATATGCCATTTAAAAAATTAATTTTAGATGTAGATAGTTGGTGGAATTCAACATATAATATGTTAAAAACAGCTTGTAAACAAAGAAGAACAATAGATTTATTTTTTGCAACAACATCAATAAGAGGAGTACTGACTCCCACAGAATTTCATTGGCGCCAAGTAGCCTTGTATAAAGATTTTTTTAAAAGTTTTCGATATTTCAACAAAATTATTTTCTTATATATATTCCTACTTCACCATTTGTTTTACATATGCTAGCAGAAATAATTAAAATTTTCGTAAAATATATGGGTAATGAATATTATGTAACCATTATTACTTCAATGAAAGAAAAATTTGATAAATATTTTGATCATTTACCTCATCTATTAGGTTTAGCCATAATAATTGATCCTAAGTGTAAAGAAATTGGTTTACAAGAATTTTTACAACGTCTTTTCTCTGATCAAGCACAGTTTGCCCCTATTATGCAAACATGTAATAGATTATTTGAAGAATACAGGGCAATTACATCTGTGAATACACCTACACACACTACACTAGTAGTCTCATCTTAAGGCAGGAGATTAAGTATTTTTTCAGCAATAAAAAGTAGAAGAATATCTCAACATACAAGTGTAAGTAGTTTTGAACTACAACGTTATTTGGAAAGCCCGTTAGTGGATGATTTCGATGATTTTGACATTTTAGAATAGTGGAAACAAAATGAAATTATGTGGCCTGTGGTTTCACAGATGGCCCGTGATATACTAACCGTTCCTATTTCTATAGTTGCTTCGGAAACAGCTTTTAGTGTAGGTCGACGGGGTGTTGAGCGATTACCGGAGCAGGCTTTCACCCGAAATGGTTGAGGCACTAATGATATCCAAAGATCATATGCATGTGCTTACAAAAAGACAAAATTATAGTGAAAATGAGCGAATTCAAAATGATTTCGATGACATATTCTCGGGTAATGCAACTGAAATATTTGTCTCCTCCGATGATTGATCAACAATTTATTTTTTACTATTTCATTTCATTTCATCTTTTTTTTTTTTTTTTTGTATTAGATTATTGAGGTGGATTATAATGCAAATGATTGGTAGGCTAGTAGGTGCCAACCTAGATTGGGATATACTTGACTTATAGTGATGCAATTGCACTACCATCATTGGTAATCTACACCTAATTTATTTAATAATATCAATTTTTGTAATATTTTATTTTATTTTGAAATAAAAATTATTCATTCAATAAATGTTATATAAATAATTTAATATTGTAATATTGAAAATTTTATTTTTCATATATATAAAATTATTCATTTCAAAAGAAAAAAATTACATAATCGCATACTTTTTTTAGTTATAAGTTCATAATTAAATTTAAATATCACTATGAAACATTATATAACCAAACAAAACATCTCATTAATCATAACTAAAATACTCTAGTATAATTTTTTTTTATTATTTATTCCTAATATATATAAAAAGAAAAAAGAAAAAGCCCGACTAGGCCCGGCCTACGGCTCGAGCCCGAACCCAAGCCCTAGGCCCCTATTATAAGTGGGCTTGGGCCCCAATTTTTGGCTCATGGGTTGGCTGGCCCGGCCCACTAAAAAAAAAAGGGGAGCCCACGAGGCCTTGCTTGGGCCTGGCCCGAGTCCGGACCCAGATGGGCTAGGTCGGGTCAGACCATTATTACATCTCTAATGTATGGACCCAAACAAATTAGCACTTGTCCTTATGGTCTCAAAAAAAAAAGGAGTGTGGGTCTATGCCCTTAAAAAGTTATAAAATGGACTAATGACATAAGTATCTAACTTTTCAAAAATTTAATTATTATGTTTTAATATTTTTTGGATGGGGTATTTTTCTCATAAATATTTCTTTTCACCTATTTATATTTCATTTAGTTCACATTATTTTTTTATATTCCAATAAGTCCTGTAAGTGACATAGTTACCAAATTACCTCTAATAATATTCACATTTACAGTGTAAATATTTCGTGATGTGAATATTTACAACTATTAATGTGAATGTTCACATCGTCAATGTGAATATTTGCACCGTCAATGTGAATGTTCACACCATCAATGTGAATGTTAACCTGGCAATATGAATGTTCACACTATCAATGTGAACATTCATACGTCAATGTGAATATTCACATTGTAAAATATGAATATTCATATTACCGAATTGCAAACCGTTCAAAAAAAATATTTGTAAGGGTAGAATATCCATAAAATACTTTAAATATGAGAATTATGATTTGATAGATTAAATGTTTCAAATAATAGGACTTATTAGAATTCAAAAACATCTTATGAATTAATTGGGATACAAACACTTGAAAAATGATTTTCTAATAAATCTCATTTTTTAGATTTATTTAATCTAAATATATTTTAAAAAATAAATTTATGAAAAATCTTCTAAATAAATACTAAAAAACAAAAAAATAAATAAAATTTAGTTTTTTTTTGTATTTTATTAATTCTCTTTTAAAGAATTTTTTCATAAATATTTTACTTTGATATATATCTAGATTAGATACATTTCAAAAATAAATAAATAAATTGACCAAAATTTTTAAAAAATTTACTAAAAGTAAAAAAAAAATACGAATTAAAAATTCAAATATTGTTTTTAAAAACTCAAAACCAAACAGAAATTAAAAATTGATATTCAAACACTTATTCCGTAGCTTTTAGATAATTGATTATTTTTCAATTTATTTAAATTATTTTTAGGACACATTGGTCACCTCACCAGTCACCAGTCACTGCTATCGATAGTTTTCTAACAACTTTTTTGGCTAATTTTTCGACTACTTTTTAATGTAATGTCCTTATTACAAAAATATATATACACCTTTGACTAAATATATGGCTCATAAGAATGAATTTTCCACCAATTAATCCTTATTTTATCTCATAAATTATAAGGAAGAGTTACACTAAACAATCTAATTCAAATTATTAAAAAATATTAAAAATTATCCATATCTTCAATAAATTGCACCAAATCGTCGTCATCTTATCTAGCCATTAATTCTAAGTATTTTTTTTATTTATCATTGTGTCAAAAAAAATCAAATAAAAATATGGAAGGAATTTTAAAAAAGAATTATTAATGTAAAAGCAATTGATGACAAATTATTACAATTATATTCCGTTGAGGAATTTGGAGAGAAAAAAGAGAGAGAGAAAGAATGAAATTTTGAGTAAATAGCACTTTACTCCTTTAAAGATTGGTCAAAAAACATGAATCTCTTAAAGTTTACTTTGTGGCACTTAACCTCCCTATGAAAATTATCAAAGTGCAAAACTGAACAGATGTGATAGAAAATATAAAAAGGCAAAAATAACTCTGAAATACTTTTTAAGCCTTAAAAGTAACATCTATTTCTCTGGCTGCAACAGGAAGCTTAGAGAGGATGGCTGCAACAGGAAGCTTAGAGAGGATATTCTTCACATTGCTAAGTTCACTGAGGGCACTCTTCCTGTGAAATATCTTGGTGTTCCGTTGATTACCACTAAGCTCAAGGCCTCTGATTGTCAAGCTTTGATCGATAGAATCACTAAGAGGATTAGGAGTTGGACTAATAAACCTCTTTTCTATGCGGGTAGATCCCAACTCATCCAGACCAATCTTTTTTCGATGCAAGTTTATTGGTCTTCTCTCTTTATCCTTCCTAAAAAGGTAATTAGAGAAACTGAAAGTCTCCTAAGATCTTTTCTTTGGTCTAGGATTGAGTTGAAGAAGCATAGTGCGAAGATTGCTTGGGACAATATTTGCAAACCCAAGAATGAAGGGGGGTTAGGGTTCAAAGATATGGGTGTTTGGAATAAGGCTGCCATCACGAAACATGTATGGTTTTTGTTTTCTGGAGGGGGAGGGCTCTATGTGGTGCCAATGGGTTAAGTCATACTTACGTAAAGGCAAGAGCTTTTGGCAGGTTAAAATGCCTAGTGACCTTTCTTGGGTGTGGATGAAAATTTTATCTCTTAGGAACATCATCTTCCCTCTGATCAAATTTAAGATAGGAAATGGGGAAAATGTGTTCTTATGGTTCAACAATTGGCACCCCCTTGGTTCCTTGTGGGATAAGTATGGGCAGAGGATTTTGCATGACACTTGTCTATCTTATGAGACCAAAGTTTGTGCCATAATTTCTAATAATGCTTGGAAATGGCCTTTCTCTAACTCTAAAGGGATCAATGAGTGGGTTTCTTCTAATCCTCCAAAGCCTAGTAATGATTCTTAGGATAAGCCTTTATGGAGCTTGAATTATGATGGTAAGTTTTCTATTCAATCTACTTGGGACTATTGGAGGGTTAAAGGTGTGAAAATTCCATGGTCAAAGTTGATTTGGAGGCCTCCCATCATTCCAAGAATTAGTTTTATTGCGTGGATGGCTATTCACGAGAGATTGAATACTGGGGATAGATTGAAGCTGTTTGGTCTTGTCCCTATTCCTAGATGTCCTTTTTGTAATGCTCCTAAGGAAAATCATTCTCATATTTTTTTTAGGTGTGTTTACTCTTGCAGGATTTGGGCTGCTATTTGGGCTAAGTGTAACATGATTTGGCCTCACTTGTCTTGGCTGGAGACTATTGATTATGCTACCAAGAACATCAAGAACAAAGCTTTGTAGTCCATTATCATGAAAGGCTATTTCACCCCACTAGTCATGTTTTGCACCCTCATTTTCCTCATCTTCAAGCTCCAAACGTGAGAGAGAGAGAGGAGGAGAGAAATTGGGATCAAAGGCTAGAGAAAAGGGGATTGCTAGGATTGTTGGTGAATTAGGAGAACTGGAGAACTTTAACTTCAACACTTGTGAATTCAAGTCTCTAGGTAAGGAATTAAACTCTTAGTTGTGTAATTGAGCTAGATTTTACAAGACTTCAAATAAATTAAATGAATTCATGTAGAATTTGAGGTAGAATTGAAAAAGATTGAGCCATAACATGCATGCATGTTCATTTCTTCATAAATTGAGCATGGTTTCAAAGAATCCTTTCATGCATGTGTTCATTTCAATCACATTTTGAGAACTCATCATGTTTTCTACCAATTTGTCTAAATTGATCATGTTTTGGGGGTGATTGAGTTCAAGGAAATGCATGCATGTCATGTTTTAGTGCATTCATGAAGTTTAAGTTGGTTTTGTGACCAATTGCCATCTTTTTGGACCTTGATTTCATGAAATGATCTTCAAGTCATGATGTTTTGTGAGCTTCTAAGTGTTTTCCAGAATTTTGGCCCAAGAGGATGAGTTTTGAAGTGTTTGGTTTGAGTTTGAAGCTTGGAGATCGAATCTGGAAATTTCAAAATTTGAATCTACGCTCAAGCGTAGGAGTTCACACTCGAGCGAGCACTCTGAGTGCGTGCACTTCCGCTCGAGCGACTGGAAGCTTGCTTGAGCGTGAAATGCATGTACCCCAGAAGTTCATGTATTTTGCAGCACGCTCGAGCGACAGAAGCCACGCTCGAGCGAGGGTTTGAGTCTCACGCTCGAGCGGGAGATCGAGCATCCGTCGAGCCTGAAATTCAAGCAACCAATACTTTTTTCAAGTTTGCAGTCCGCTCGAGCAAGGGGAGTCACGTTTGAGTGAAGCCTCACTTTTTGCATGTCCGCTCGAGCAAGAAAAGCCACGCTCGAGCGTGGACCCTGTTTTAAGCAAGTTTTGAAAAATATTTTCAAGTGCATTTTTGCATCATCATTCCATCCTAGGCATTCCTAGGCCACGATTAAGATTCCGTGATGAGGATAATGAGGTAGAAACACACCAAAACATGAAAGGACTAAGTTATCATTTACGGGTGTGTAATTTGGAATACGTTCGTCTGTATCTGTGTAGGTTAAACACCGCAAGGAAGTTGAATTGTCTGCTTACGACACCTATTATCTGTGAGTAATAACTTAGTAAAGTTATGTTCAAGTAAACTATTTTATGTACACGAATTAAGAATTGTTCTATGAAATATCATGTTTTATGCTATGAATAATTGTCCAAGTCTAACAAGCACTTAAGACAATATGCTATGATTCAAGTAATGATATGTTTCAAGTGTATGCAAGATCTCGGTACCGAAGGTTCCTTATGGGACTGACAAGTTATCTATACCTAGCTGGAGGTTCCTAAGTGGAACTGACAAGTTTACAAGTTCCCAATCCGGAGGTTCCTTTATGGGACTGACAAGTTACTCTTACCCGGCCGAAGGTTCTTATATAGAACTGACAAGTATTATGTGTATGATCTGCCAACACTGATGGATGTACTATATAAGACTAAGCATGAACTCTGAATTCTATATATACTCAGAATGAGGATATGTATGTGAATTTCAGTTTCAACCACAGTCGTGGGACATCATTCATTTACCCCTTTACTTTGTTATTATTCACTGGGCTTCCGCTCACTAGTTATTTATTATGTATGTAGGTGAGCAGGCTCGTGATCAGGCTTAAGATGATGCATGGGGTATTTTGTGTTGGTCAGCCACCTTTTGCGCCTCTCGAGAAGGTTCTAGATCAAGTCATATATTGTGGCTGTGTCAATATGGATGTATAAGACTGTCTCTTTTCTTTTATGAACAAGTTGCCTTTTGTATGTACTTGTTAGTGACGTGTAAATACTGTACCCATGACGTCACTTGTATGTATATAAAGTTTTAAGGTTTTCAGTTCCATGTATGTCTTCACAGCTCAATGGACTTCGTATGTTTTGTACATTTGCTTCCGCAGCCCCTAATTATATGCTATTATGTCAAGAGGCCTTTGGTAATCCAAGGATTACTGGCCGGGTTACGACGCTAAACCTATAGGGGCTGGTTTGGGTCGTGACACTAATTCTGCAGATGATAGTTGGTACTTGGAAAAATGGAACCTTCCATCTTCTATATTGAAAGGCCCCAAGCTAATAATGTTGGGATGGGAGTTAATGATGTGAGTGATGTGAGTTCACTTAATAATGAGGGTTGAGTGAAGGTGAGCACAAAATGAGGGCTTGACTAATTGGGTTTTTGTTTTGCAGATTGCTATAAGGGCTGACAGCTATTTCTCAACAAGTTTGGATATGTTTTCTTGTGGGTTGAGTGATGTGAGCCATGTAGTCCCCTTTCTAAATTGTGGGTTGAGTGAAAAGAGCTCAAAAATTAATTCTCTAAATTGTGGGTCGAAGGATGTGAGGTCTACAATGAATGTTTTTCTAACCTTTATTATATACTATATATTTTATGTGCAGGTTAAGGGTGCTTACTATGTTAATACAGAGCTTGTGAGTTGTGGGTTAAGTGAAGTGATGACAATATTGGAGTGGTGTGATATCATTATATGTGGGTTTAGTGTTGAGAGCTTCTATATAGTTTGCTTGCTTGTTCTGTTGATTTCTGATTTCATGGACTGTCTTGGTGTTGCTTATCTATGGACAACTATTGGTCATGGTTACTTGATTCGGGTTTGGTGGAGTGGTGGTTGTTGCAAGTTGTGCCCTTCCAGGAGGTTTATTTCAATCAACTGATTCACATGGGTTTGAACATGTTGCTTAGAAGTGGCTGCAACTTGCGCCTTATCAAGTAACTTATATGGGTTTTCCTAGTTGTCTTTATTTTTTTTCCGTTTTATGGTGTCATTGTTACTCTAGTTTTTTGTGATAACCCTTACCTCTGATTAAGTGTTAAACTGTGTTTGAGCATGCTAAGTAATTGATTAGAATGAAATCCTAGTCTGTTTGCATGAGTGTGTTGTTTGAATTGCATTTCTATCTGTTTGTCATAAAATAATCTGTTCGTGTTTTAAATTCGAATTGCAAATTGAAGGCCTTATCGGCGACTGAATATGAAATTGATTAGTGTTATATGCTAATTAGGATTTATGTGATTTTATGGTAAGTTTAATTAAGATTTGATTTGGAATGATTAAATTAGATTAAATAATATTTAATCACATTAGTTCAAGTAAATTACCTTATTGCCATTGAGTGGGCCACCTTTAGGGTCTTTGTTTGGGACTCAATTTGTGCAGTTTGATACACCATACTTCAGCCACTTTCTAGGCCAAATCGTGAGAGAGAGGGAGATATGAGAGAATTGATTTCATTTAGAGAATTGGCTTGGAAATTAGTAGAATTGAAGAGAATTTGCAAAATTGAGCTAGCACACTTGGAATTCAAGACCTACGGTAGGAAATTCACCCTCTTGAATATGAATTTAAGTTGTTTTTTGCATGGTTCATGAGAAATTAGTGATTTGAGTCAAGAATTAATTTGAAGTGTTGCTTTGAGAGCGATTTCATGCATGCATGTTCATATCATAGCATTTTGAAGTTGTTTTCATGAAATCCCTACATGCATGTCCATATTCTGGTTGTGGTCCATGAATTCACCATGATTTTGAGCTCAATCTTGCATTTAGTCATGTTTTGGAGCATTGGAATTCATAAGAACTCATGCATGTTATGTTCTTGTTTAGTTCATGAAAGTTTTCTTTGAAATTGTGTTCAATTGTCGCACCTTTGGGCTTGATTTTATAAAATGATCTTTGAAACATGTTGTACTATGGGTTTCTATGTGTTTTCCAGAAAATTAGCCCAGAAAAATCGAGTTTGAAGCTTTAATGCTTGGGGATCAATCTGGAAATTCCAGATTTTTGATCCACGCTCGAGCGGAAGACTTCACGCTCGAGTGTACACTCTGAGTACATGCACTTCCGCTCGAGCGTAGGAAGTCACGCTCGAGCGTGAAATGTATATGCCCAAAAGTTCATGTGTTTTGCAGTCCGCTCGAGCGAGGGCCTGAGTCTCACGCTCGAGCGGAGGTCGAGCGCCCGTCGGGCGTGAATATCATGCAACCAGTACTTTTCATGAGTTTGCAGCCCGCTCGAGCAAAGGAAGTCACGCTCGAGCGGAGCTTCATTGTCTGCATGTCCGCTCGAGCATAGAAAGCCACGCTCGAGCGTGGACCCCTGTTTCAGCAAATTCTGAAAAGTGTTTTAAAGTACATTTTTGCATCCTCATTTCATCCTAGGCATTCCTAGGTCAAGTTTAGGGCATCTTAATGAGGATAATGATATAGAACCACACCGAGTCAAGTTAAGGGGCTAAGTTATTAATCCCAAGTGTATAACTTAGTGTGTGTTCGTTCTGCGACTATGTAGGGTTGGCACCCGAAGACGCTGACTAGCCTGTCTATAGCCCATCACTCTGTGAGTAACAATGTTGTAAAGATACGTTCAATTATAATTATTTCTGAACGATTGACTGTACCGTTTTCTGAAATGACATTACTTACTGAATGAATGTTTGTCCTATTTGTAAACTGTATTCATGGCATCCATAGCAACTTATTGTTACTGTACTGTTACTGTTACTGTTACAGAGATCTCTGTCAGTTCCAATGTTTGGAACTACTACTGTTTACTGTTTTGATGGCCATCAACTGACTGTTCGGTTTGTTAAGACCTACTGTACTGTTTTGCTATTGGATGTACCACATATGACTACTATGGTTTCTAAATAACTGTTATGGCATGAAAAATGAGTCACTGATCGAATAACTGATTCACTGATGCAATTGACTGTTTTAATTACTGAAAGGACATTCATTTTTAACCCCTTTACGCATATGTTATTCACTAGACTTTAGCTCACGGTTTATATTTATATGTAGGTGTCCAGGCACCAGCCCGAAGCTAGGAGTGTCAAGTTAAGCTCTCGTTTCGTCAAGCCATCCTTCGTGCCTCACTTCGAGGTTCTAAGTCCGTCTAAGCTAAGGCTGTTTTTGGGGTATCTCAGTTTCACTCTTCCGTCTCTGTTTTGTAATAAATGTTTTAGACTTTCCGACTGTACAGTTATGTTAAAGGCATTTGGTCCATAACCCGGATGTCATGTGTATATGACGTATGCATATAGGTTTTGTTTATGAATGTGGCTTGTGCATAAAGTCTTTTTGCATTCAGGTATTCACAACTCATTGGACCTCCTTTAATTACTGTTTGGCTTCTGCCAGCCCCTTACTCTGTATTACTGTCTTTACAGTTAAGCAGACCTTCGGTAATCACAGATTACTGGCCGGTTGCGATGCTAAACCCATAGGGGCGGGTTTGGGTCGTGGCATTTTTTGCTCTATTTCCTACCTCTACGGGTTGTGTAAGGGGTTGCTAGTGCAGTGTTTTTGTGTTATATTTTGATGTATTTGTGGTGTTGGCAGTTGGTTGCTGAATCCTGTTCAAGTCCCTTATCCATTGTGGATGGACATGGTGTTTGTATAGCTATTTGGGTTCAGGTGCTGTTACATGGCTGCCCTGTTTTGATATGGATGGCTGGTGGTTGCTTTTTATTGTTGTCTACATAGTGCTGGTTTCATAGCCTTAGTCTGTGTGTTAGTTTTGTTTTTCATTTGTTTTGTTTGTGTTGGTGGTTTGTATAGTTGTGGTAGGGCTTGGGATATGCCCCTTGTAAATTTGTAATTTTTCTGTTTTATTTTATGTCTTATTCACCCCAAAAAAAAAAGGCTACTCCTTTCTTTTTATTTTTATTCATCTATTTTTTTATTTTTTATTTTTTATATAACAAATATTCTTCTCTTTTGCTCAGTTTTTTTTCCTCTCTCACCATATATAAATCCCTCTTGATATATATATACTAGCATATGCCCGTGCCTGAAGGAACGGTGTAAATAATATTAGGATTAGAATATAATTGTAATCCCTACACTATTTAATAAATTATCAATTATCAATTATCCTAAAAAGAAAACGTACAAAAAACAGAGTCTACTTTCAAGGCAAGAGAGAGAAATAGAAAAGTGTGTGTGAGTGTGTTTTTTTTTTACTTTTCCATGAAAAAACTTTAAAATACACCGGACATTGCCGGTTCACCGCCCGTTATCGACCCGACGGCTAACCTCACCAAACCCCTTGCTTCGTTTGGAAAGTTGGATTAGTTTTAAAGTTCTTTGATTTTTTTTTTTGTTATTTTAGTGTTAGGATTACAATTATATGCTAATTCCAACATTATTTACACCGTGCCTTCACACACAAGTATACACTTGGTAAGTCCAGATAAGTCCAGCATAATTGAGTGACATTTAAACCCCATTTGGGGTGAGCTAGCAAGCTTTTTGACTTATTTTGGCTAAATAATCAAAAAAGTCAAAAGCATGTTTGCTATCAACTAAGAAAAGCTAAAAAGCCACTAAATTTTTGCACTCACAAAAAAACAACTTTTTTGAGCGACTTTCCAAAATGTCAATAAAAAAGCCAATGCCAAACTACTTCAAAATCAAAAATAAAAAAATCTATACTTCCAGGGTTGCACACAGAAAATTCAACAACTAATTTTGCAATATGTATGGGCTACCAAAATCAGCCAATAAAAATTACCAATAATGTAAGAGGTCTACAAACACATTGGCTGACTTAGTAACAGGGATTAGTAGCCATAATAGCAATCAAGCAGCCCTATATGAATTCGATGTCTGACAGTACATATGTTTAACATATGTTCCATATCTCCAATAGGACATAACCAAGTTGCTCTATATACACTAATGTGGATGTAACATGCAAAGAATGGTACATTAAAACCAAAGTTGCAAAACGGGAGAACAGAAGGCCAAATGCAATTAGAATGCGATTTACAATAATTAGTCAATTGAAACAGACACAAAAAAGCAGTAGGAATATATAGGGAGAACCACCTAACTGGACAGCCATGTTTAATTATTCTTGATTTTGCTATCGCAATGCTTTCCAAAGAACCCCCAAGTACAGCCAAATGTTCGGCACCAACCGTAGTTATGACTGAAGCAGCAAGCCCACCCGTGCTCCACCCAATCCAGCCCGTTCAATTGGAAAAAAACAATATTAGTCAAAGTATGCCACACTTTCAATATTTATGCACATGAAAAGAGAAAAATAAAAACTAATTTTAATTTAACAAAAGAAACACCACAGGCCAACCCCAGGTTGTCGAGATTTACATTTTGCTGGTTACAGAAAAAGGTGTATTACACTCAGAAGAGTCATGTAAGAAAGTCAAATTACTTTAAAGATGTATAGCGAAAGACATTAACCTCAATAACTACAATATCAACTTTCTCTTGAGCAAATAAGCAGAATGCTAGGGAGACCATCAAGAGATCTCCAGTGGATATTCTGATTGGGGATGGGCTGCAAAGAATGTAAACAAAGAAAAACTTCAATGGGAACCTCACAAAAATGAAAAGACGCGAGGGAAAAAAGGTAGGTTTTAGACATCCTTACCTGCAAGCCAAGAGAATTCAATATCACAGCCAAATGCTTCATACTTCAGTGACCATTGTGATAGGTCAGGCTTATCTTCTAAAATTTGTGAGATAGAATCAGCTAAAAACTTCCTTCAGATATATAAATCTATAGCCCCCAACCAATTAGTTGAGTTAATTTTTACAATGTCCTCAAGTGGAAGGTTTTGACCAAACCCTGTATCACTGGCAATAGAAAGCAAAGCTTTTGTTTCTACAACTCAAAAACTGTTTTTTAGTATAACATCACTCTTATATTTATTTGAAAAAAATTCACAGACTCAAAAACATGATTCAGATATAACTGTTTTTTAGTTTGAACCATGGGTTTGAGTGATGTTATACTGAAAAACAATTATGGATTTGAACTAAAATGTATTAGATTGATTCAAAAAATTGGAGCCCAACCTAAATGATGTGATATAGAACAAACTCAAAAACTGTTTTTCAGTATAACATCACTCTTATATTGTGCTTTAACATAACTGAAACTAAAAAATAGTTATATCTAAAAAACTATTTTTGAGTTTGAATCATGGTATAATAAAGCAGGTAATGCGAATAGCAAATTTTGGGCACGTTTTTAAACTCAAATAAAAATTGATTTTAGAAACAGGTAATGCAGATGAAAATTGATATTACCATTTTGAATAACAGTATGGATAACCAATTGATTTCTTATTGATATAAATGTAAATGTAACCAATTGATTTCTAAACAAGTAATACCAATCTAATACATTTTAGTTCAAAAATGAGTTTCACTGGAAACTGTAAATCAATAAGAAATCAATTGTTGCCCAACCTAAATTATCAAGCCATTATCAGAACCTTGAAAACAGTCATAGCCCAATAGAGAGAGAAGGGGAGAGGCACGGTGTAAAGAGGCAAAGAAACACAAAAAGCCACACTTGGGAGATGATGATAGGACCACCTTGAGACTCAAACAATTTTTTGGGTGAACCTTTGCATCTCTGTCTGCAACACCAATAATTATCTAGTAAGGTAATGGCTTAATTTACAAAATCTTGAGAGAGAGAGAAAGAGAGACCTTGAAAGGTTGCTGATGCCTAGAATATACTTCAACTAAATAGGAAAACCCCTAAAAACACAAAAGCAAAACAAAATCAAACATTTAAAAAAAAAAAAAAAAACTTGAATTAATCTCAAAAATCCATTCTCAAAAAACTTGAATCTCAAAAACTCATCAAATCTTAAAACTTTAAAATACACAGGAATGGCCCTAATCACCATAACACAACAAAATCTGGTAGGCGTTGGCTAGGACATCCACAGGAATGGCCCTAATGGCTGAGGTGTGACCCGCCAGAGTGCTGAAAATGGCATGCTCATTGGTCCTCAAAGCCACCCATTTGGATCATACCAGACTGCGGCACCACCACCATTTGCCCTTCCCGAATCCACTACCATCTGCAGCAGCACCACCATCTGTCCCTTTCGAATCCTCTCGTTGAACACAAACTGCCCACGGTGGTCTATATGGGCTTCACCCCTTGTAGCGTATATTATACAGTGGGCAAGGGTTCGGGTTGGCTGGGAGAGAGGGAAGAGGACAGGAATAGAGCGTTCGGGTTTGGGTCTCCTACGAGGAAGAGGAGAGGTGGTCGGTGGTCGTCGGTGTTACAATTGCGATGGTCATTGCAAGAGAAAAGAGAGTAACAGAGAGAAAAGTTTTGAAGAGAGAGATATATCTGTGAGAAAGATGAGAAGAGTATTCAAGAAGAAGAACAGAAAGGGAGAGAGAGATAGAGAGGGAAGACGTGGGGAGGTGGGAAGGGAAACAACGATGTTTAGGGACAGAAGTCTTTGGGCGGGAGATCTATTCATATGAACCATTGATATAAACTTAAGATTAATCTCAGCCATTAAATCAAAATGTATCTCTAATACATTTTTAAATGTTTTCAAAAACAGTCTTGTCATATTATATAGATATATACATACAAATATAAAACACACATTGTCACACTACCACGTGAAGAAAAAAGATTTGTTTGTGTTAGACCCCTCTATTTGTGTTGGCTGTGAGGACACGAAGCTGGTAAATTGAAGAGACAAATGGAAAAAAAAAATACACAATCATATTAAATCGAGATGCTGAGGAAGATTCATTAAAGTTTATGGTAAGCACAAGCAACAACCAAGACTCTCTTCAGATTCTACTACCACTATCTCCTCTACTACCTCTACTTCATCACCGCCACTTTACTACCACCTCCACCGCCACTCCACCACCACCACCACCTCCTCCTCCACTACCATCACCACATCCTCTTCTATCACTACCACTACAACCTCTTCCACTACCACCACCACCACTGCCACTCCACCACCACCATTGTCTCCATTACCGCCACTCTACCACCACTACCACTACCTCCCTCACTACTGACACTCCACCACCACCACCACCACCGTTGCCGCCACCGCCACTGTCGACACACCACCAATACCACCTCTTCTACTACCGCTACTCCACCACCACTATTATTGCCACACCACCACTATCACCATTGTCACCACTCTACTACCATTGTTGCCACCACCAACTCGCCATTGTTGTCATAAAAAAATAAAAAATTAAAGGGCAAATTACGATGGTAATCCATATATTTTGATTCTTGTGTCATTTTAATCCTTAATTTCAATTGATTCGATTTTAACCTTATATTTATGATTTTGTCTTAATTTAATTCAATTGATTACGATTCTTAATATTTTTTTTTATGAAAAATATGCACATAAGTGTCATGTGTTATATTTTTAAGGGAAAAAAAATATATAAATTTACTCAACTAAGTTAGTTAATCTCAACCAATTTATTGATAATTTTTCTTAAAAAACGCTAACAATATTATCAATTGAACTAAATTGAAACAAAATTTAAAATTAAAGGTCAAAATTAAACCAATTGAAAGTGTAGTGACCAAAATAACCCAATGGGTAAAATATAGGCACCACCGGTGTAATTTGTCCAAAATTAAATTTAAAAAAAAAAAGAAGAAACAAAGTAAATGGGTTGATTGAGTTTATTTGTTTAACCCGTATCAAATTTAACCTAATCCATTTAAACTTATTTATTAAATGGGTGAATTTGAGTTGAGTTGATTTAAATGTATAACCTATTTTTACCAACCCAAACTAAACAAATTGTATGGCTAAATCTTCTTTATACCTAGGCCTTGTGTTGTTTTGGTCAACCAATAATGAAATTAGATTTACAATCAGATAGATCCCACATAGATGATGTTTGTTTTACAACAACGTCACCGAGAAGGGGGAAGTGGTTGGGACTACGAATCTCCTCAACCGAAGGGTTATTATCAATCCGATGAGGGTTGCGTTTCACAGTTCAATATTATAAGAAATCTCATAAGATTAAGATTAGAAGTGAAAATACAATTATACTCGTACTTTATAAAAAATAATAATTATTTTTTATATATAAAAAGATTTTACATAAATTTATAAATTTAATTCTAATCAACAATATAGCAGGAAGGTTTGTTATTTTGTAAAGTAAAAAGTATAATGGTACTTTGATATCTAATCTCCTGGGATTAAATTATGAAATCTAACCAGAAAATAATATATAAGTTTACCTTTTAGACTTAATGATATGTAAATAAGATGACTGATCAATAATTAACAAATAAATAAGAGAGAAAATTGACTTAAATATTTTAATAAATTATCATTTCATTAAATTTAAAAAGTGAATTTAATTTTTAGACTTAAATCAATCAAACCCCTCCATGATGTTGCTAATACCCTTTTTTAAAAAGGGATTTGGAGGGGATTCTAATCCCATCAGATTGTTAATTTCCAAACATTATTTCAAAATAAACATGTATAAGTTAATCTAAGCATTCAGACTAAAACAAACAATACCTTACCATGAATTAGAAATTTTATTTTCAACATAAAATAGAGAATGTTAATAGCCAAGGAGAGTGATAAGTTGGCGCGTAACTCCATCTCAAGTATAATGAGAAAATGTCAAAGGTTAGAATTGATAGACTAGCAAAGAGTTCTTTAAGTGATACACTTGTACACTACGGTCTCATTTGGCATGTGAATATTTTAATTTAAAAGTGAAAAAATTATTTTAAAAAAATTAGAAAGTCTATAAGTTATATTAAAAAGTCAAAAATTCGTTTTTTTCTTTATTTTTTTTACATTTTTTTGTAAAAAAATAAAAAATTATTTCAAATATACTAATTTTTTTATCTCATATTTTAATTAAAAAATTAAAAAAATGACCAAAATTTACTGATAAACTAACAAATTAAAAAAACGAAAAAGCCAAGTAGGGGTATGAAGGTCATTGTGTATTCATGGCTTGGATGATCATAGGTGCAGTTGGATGTGGAAACACGGCACAAGCCCAACACATGCAACAGAACACAGAGAGAGAGAGAGAGAGAGAGAGAGAGAGAGAGAGAGAGATGGAGTGGGAGGGTATGGGTATGGGTAAGAGGAGGAGGAGGAGGAAGAAGAAGATGATGATGATGAAGGGAGTAATATGCGGAGAAAGGGGGGATAAAGAGTTTGGTAATAGTGAGTTGGATCATATTTCTAGAGACGACGAACGAACCTCTTACACCACTCTCTCCACTGGTATTCTTCCTTCTCTGGGTGCCCATTCCAATCGCAAATCCAAGCTTCGTCCCTTCATCATCTCCCCCTTCCATTCCCGTTACAGGTCTCCTTTCTTTTCTGATGTTGATTTCAATGCATGTGTTCTGTGTTTGTATGTCACTCAAATGCTTTATTAATTTCCATGATTTTCTTCACATTTCGGTTTCCTTTTTTTCACATTTCAGATGTTGATGTTATTGCCGTTTGCTTATTTTTTGTTTATGGATCTTGTGATGCCTTCAATTATTTTTTTTTAAATTTTTTTATTTCTTTTTTGTGTTGTTTGATTTTTGACATCTACACCAAGTATGGTGTTGGCTTTATATAATAGTGAGATAGTTTGATAGTTAGATATAATCAAATAATCAATGCAATTAAGAGGAAGTAATAGAGAACATAATGCTTCAACTGTTTTTTGTGGTGATTGGTAGCAAGAGAGTGAAACTTAATAGTGAAAAACCTTCAATGACAAGACCCGAATAAATCACGACTGATTCTTGGTTGGAATGCTAGAATTTTGCTTTTCCAAGAAAGTATTTTTTTGTGAAATAGGATTCTGAAAACCATAATCATTATGCTTCAAAGCCAATGTTTTGGGGGAGGGCCTTCATTTTGAAATAGTAATTGATAGACTTCTTCATTCTCAGCCACAGTTATGCGGTTACAAAAGTTTTGTACCAGTAGCAGAGTTTGCATAGGAGCAGAGTTCAGAAGAGCCAAGTTTCCATATTTCCACAAAGCTAATGGAAATCAAGCATAGTCGGTAAAAAAGCAATATTTATTGGACTGTTTAGGGAAAAGGAAAAAGTGTTACACAACTTCATTTTCTGATTCAAACCAAAGAGTGTGCTGACATTACATAATATAATATATAGATAGTATAGATAATGAAGCAAAATTTAATTGAAATGATTTTCTTGATTCCAGTTTTCACTTAATTAGTACAATGATCATGCAAAAAAAAAAAAAAGTGGTGATACTCCAATATATTTTTTGGTAATGTAGAATTGTAGTTTGCAAAACAAAAATTATTATCTTCATCTTTTCCCTTTTGCTCTCCACTTATTTGTTTAATTTTTAATTTTATTTTCTATTTCTTTGTATTTGTGATTGGGTTTTGTACTCCTGTGCCAACAATCAAGTGCTCATTTTACTTGTGATTTTCATAATTTTTATGGTTTCATGATTCATATTGTGATTTATTTGATTTAGAGGATTGCATTGACTTTACTTCCATTTTAATCATCATAGATCTTTTCCTCCATTCTTGATGGTGTGAATGTGAAAATGTAAATTTTCAAAACCTGATGCGAAACTAGAGAAAACAATTTGTTAGACAATTCTACTGAAAGTTTGTTAGACTTTTTTCTGAGTCTGTATTTTGCGTATAGATGTATTAGTTGTGCATGATTTTTATACAAGCTAATTAGCTTTTTTCTTTTTCTTTCTTAATACTAAAATTCATATGGTGATTCGTAAACTGACCTTTGCAGGTATTGGGAGACATTTCTGGTTTTTCTGGTCTTCTACACTGCATGGGTGTCCCCATTTGAATTTGGATTCCTAGATAAACCCAAGGGACCTGTCTCGATCACCGATAACATTGTCAATGGATTTTTTGCAGCTGACATTATTTTGACATTTTTCGTCGCATACCTTGATAAAGCTACATACCTTCTTGTTGATGAGCCAAAGCTGATTGCTTGGAGATATACAAAAACTTGGTTGGTGTTTGATGTGATTTCCACAATCCCTTCTGAGCTTGCTAGAACTGTTCTGCCTGATCTTGTTAAAGAATATGGCTACTTCAATATGCTTCGTCTTTGGCGTCTTCGGCGAGTCAGTGCCCTGTTTGCAAGGTGAAATATCTGAGCAAGTTCTTTCTTATCGAAGAATTTCTAAGTGATTAACCTTGTATGATTATCACGTTTGTTTATCCCAAGACATGATTTTATTTTAATTTTCATACATTATTATCCATTTAGTTTATGACTCAAATAGAACTCATTTTTATTATAACTTTACTTTATTATTGTTGCATTGTGAACAATGACTTCAAAAATCATATATCAGCTATGTCATTTAATTTTGTTGTAGACAAAAGTGCATGTCACAGTTGTGTTGCTAAGGGGGATACAATTTCTTTAATTGCCAGATATGAACAATGAGAACTTCTTGGGCTATTTATTTACTACCATGGGAAGTTGTTCAATGGAACATAGATAAGCTGCATATCTTCATTCACCTTATCTTCCACATATTTTAAAGGTGATTACAATATCGCAAGGAGCAGTGACCTTTTCCTCAATCTATGTCCTCATTGTTGCTATTAGTGTACTTATTGTTGTTGCTTGCATTTATGGATTATGCTATTTGTATTAATCAGTGGATTTGAAAGCCTCCTTTTGTTTTTTTTCTTGTCTATTTATTATTATTATTATTTATAAATATTATATTATCACAGATTGGAGAAAGATAGGAACTTCAGCTATTTTTGGGTTCGATGTGCAAAACTTCTGTGTGTAAGTTTCTGTAAGAAATATTTGGTTCCACAAAAGAGAGGGACTTCTTGAAGATTATTGATCTTAATAGTCTGCTGCTGTCTGCATAGGTAACTCTGTTTGCAGTTCACTGTGCTGGCTGCTTGTACTATCACCTTGCTGCTCGTTACAAAGACCCACAAAGGACATGGATTGGGCTTGCAATGGGGGATTTTCGTCATAGGAGTTTGTGGGTTCGATATGTGACAACAATGTATTGGTCCATAAGCACTCTTTCAACTACTGGCTATGGTGATTTGCATGCTGTGAATACACAGGAGATGGTTTTTGATATCTTTTACATGCTCTTCAACCTTGGATTAACTTCATATCTGATTGGAAACATGACAAACTTGGTTGTCCATATTACCAGTCGAACTAGGCAATTTGTGAGTAATTTCTTCTTTATTGCTTAAGTTGATACCAATTTAATTATTTTGTTTTAGGTAGTCTTTTGCACACTTCTTTAGATGTCATTTGAGCTTTGGTTAGGTCTTAAAAGCTCAAGACCACCATATTGTAGGATCTCAAGACTTCCTTACTGGATTGTGTTTCTAGGAGTTTTAATTTTCACTTGTGCTGAACTCAAACTGCAATTGTCCATATCTCGCGATTGACGATATGTATCTTATGATTTGATATTTCTAGAGAGAAATCGATACGTATCATAAATATGTATCTTAAGTTAAATGTATCTTTCGATTATACAATATATGACGCAATATCGATATGAAATAGTCAATACAATACATAGGATACGTGAATACTTAAACTTTTTTAGCAATTTTGAAATAAAGTAATAGAAATTATTTTATGTAAATTAATATTGTTTGAAATTCTCATTACCTTAATAATAAATAATACTTTTGAGATGAGAATGATACATTTTCTTTTATTTTTATCTGTAATCTTTAAAAATAGGTAGAAAAATAGAAAAACAATTTGCATCCCATCCCGATTTGATAACTATGCTCTAGTGATAAATTTTTATGGCAAATTGCCCACTCAAATTTTTTATGGATGTACAGAGTTACATCCTGCAGGAAAAAAACTAAAAGAAATTTTACTAGTTTTTCATCAGATGGTGGAATGGTGTTGGTACTTTAGCTTTTTCTTTGTTCTGTTGGTCATACTTCTGTGGCTTGAAGTTTTTCATTTTTATACGTTGTATTTGTGTGTATGTTCAGAGGGATACAATTCAAGCTGCCTCAAGTTTTGCACAACGGAACCAACTACCTGTTAACCTGCAAGATCAGATGCTTGCTAACTTGTGTTTGAGGTACAGAACTGACTCAGAAGGGCTGCAACAACAGGAGATTCTCGATGCGCTTCCTAAAGCCATTCGATCAAGTATTTCACACTTTCTCTTCTATTCAGTTGTTGACAAGGTGTACTTGTTCCATGGGGTATCAAACGACTTACTCTTTCAACTGGTAATTACTAGCACTGCCTCATTGTCTTTGGTGGTGTTTGGATGGAGTGTATAAATTAATGTATTTCTTTTATTAGTAAAATAGGGTATAATAATTGCTTTTTGTTTTTGTATTTTGGCTTAGTTCTATCTTCAAATACTTTAAGGTTATGCTTGGATCATGGGGTTGGATAGGGGTTTGCGGAGAGAAAAGAAAAGGGGAGTAAAATGTGAAATTAAATTAGCTTATCTTTCACTTACCTTTCCCTTCCCATTTCCTTTCCCTACACAAATCTCTACACAACCTAAGGTTGTGTTTGGTTCAAGGATTTGGGGAGGAATTTGGAAATGGAAAGGGAAAAAGTGGGTGAAACACTAGGTGAAAGGTAGGTATATTTTATTCACATTTCATCTACCTTTTCCCTTTCCGTTTTCAAAACTATCCCCAAATCCATGAACTAAACACAGTCTAATGGTTTGAGAGAGAAGATTTCATTTCCCATTTCCAGTACTTTGCACGGCAAAATGCGATTCTTTTGAATTAACCTGCATTGAAGGAGGAAACACATATTTATGTTAATCCATTTAGTGCACATCTGAGCCCCTTCTTATCATATGTCTAATAGGTGTTTCATGTTTCCTTGATATTTTGAATTTTGTAGGTCTCAGAGATGAAAGCTGAGTACTTTCCTCCCAAAGAAGATGTGATTCTGCAAAATGAAACACCCACAGATTTTTACATTCTGGTTACTGGAACAGTTGTAAGAATTAAACTCTTTCTGTCCATCTCTAGAAAGATATTGGAACGTAACCAAACAAATTACCAAATTAATTTAATAATTCTCCTTTCATTGTCAGAATAAATGGATCTGAAATTAAGGGTGTGTTTGGGAGCAGAAAGCATCACTTTCAATGACTACTGGAATGGTGTTCTGCTCTGCATTTTTATACTTCTATTCAGGGATGGGGATTAAGTGAAATAAGAAAGGGAAGATGAGAAGGTGATAATTCACTGTAGTAATCATCCGAGTACTTGTCTTTTAATCAGAAACTACCATTTAAATTCTCCTGGGTGGCATGTGTTAGCTGTTTCGAGAAATTAAGGTCATGTTTGGTTGTGTTTCATTTTTTGGAATACACAGAACTAGTTTGGCAAACTGTTTTTTTGGAAATTTTTTTATGAAAACGGCCCAAGTTTTAGGAAACATGACAAAAGTTGTTTCAAATATTTTTCGTACAAAATGAAAACAATGGGTGTATTCAAACTTATCTTTGTTTTATTTTTTATTTTGTCCCAAAAAAAAAAACCACAAAATGTAAAATGGAAACAAAGAAAATGAGAACACAACAAAAATGGGCCTTAGAATGTAAAAATTGTTTAATGTAAAACAGTCTCGTTGTGATACATGAAATCAAAAATTATAGGAAACTTCAAACTTTCCACCGAATGGATTTCTTTTATTTCCCAGAAGTTGAAATAGTGCCACTTTTTTGTGTTGTTCTTAAGAGTTACCTTTTTTTTGTGTGTGTGTGTGTGTGTGTGTGTGTGTGTGTTTGGCGCATTTGACAAATTACAGCTTCTGATGTGGCATTCTTTGTGCAGGATGTTATCACACAGAGAAATGGAATGCAACATGTATGTATAACAATATAGTTCTTTCTTATCATCATTTTATGATATTCATCTCTATTGGGGTTTGTTGGAAAACAGGATATCATAGCTTGTTTATCCATATTTAAGAAAATCCCTGCTGCAATGGGTGGTTGTAGGTTGTTGGAGAGTTAAAGACAGGAGATGTTTGTGGTGAGATAGGCGTCCTTTGTTACAGGCCACAGTTGTTTACTGTTCGTACAAAACGATTGAGTCAGCTGCTACGGTTGAATCGTACTGCATTTTTAAACATTGTTCAGGCAAACGTTGGAGATGGGACAATAATCATGAACAATCTTCTTCAGGTCTGTAAACAGACCCTTCAATTAGATTTTGCTTGAATTGATAATTATTGCTCCACTTATTTTGCGACATCTTTTTTTTTTTTTTTTTCTTTCTAACAGCAAACCTACTTTAAAGATTTTGGTTTTCTTTAGTAAAGAATCTTTAATGGGTTATTTTTGTACAATGTGTCTGACTTTCCATAATTCTGTCATAATTCTAACAGCAACCTCTTTGCAATTACCTCATGTTATATCTGAAAGAGAAACCATTCTGCCATATTCTCCCTCGAGTAAACAAATTTAATTAGTTTATATGTATAGATTATAACCCAAAGGCATAATGAAAATTGCAATTTCTTGTTAACATTCTTAGGTGGGGTTTGATTAATTTTATGTTTTATGCACAGCATTTGAAAGAGCGGAGAGACCCTCTGATGGAAGAAATTTTGACAGCTACAGAGCACACGCTGGCTCAGGGAAGAATGGATTTGCCTCTCAGTTTATGTTTTGCAGCAATGAGAGGAGATGATCTATTGTTGCATCAGTTGCTGAAACGGGGTATGGACCCAAATGAGCTGGACAGCAATGGCCGAACACCTCTGGTACGCAGTTTCCAATATTTCCGCACATGCATAAATATGTATATCATGCTCAAAATAACTGTCAAATTTGGAGGCTTCAACTTTATCTCTCTATTTTATTTTTTTTACTTCACAGCATATTGCAGCATCGAAAGGAAGCGTAGAATGTGTGCTTCTACTACTGGATTATGGAGCAGATCCCAACAGAAAAGGTATGTTTTACTCTATGATCAAATTTTATGTTTTTTAATCATATCACTTAACCATGATCAAAATCTAAGTTTTTTAATCATATCACTTCACTATTTATGTCGCATCTCTTTCTTTTTGATGCCTATTAATAATATCATGTTCCTTGATTTTCACAACCTTTGACAATTTGACACTTGTATACTTTTTACATTGGCAGTTCCGATTTATTTGTAACCTTTTATGTGACTGAAAACAATGGGTTGGATTGGGTTGAGTTTAAGCAGATTAAATAATTATTAAAATATAACTCAATATAGGACAATTAACCCAATAAAAAATTACAAGAGAGAACCCAAATTTAGACATGCTACCCACTTATAAGCCTATGGCCCTATTTGGTGCAATTTACTGCGGCTGTTTTTTTTATTTTTATTTTTTCTTATTTAAATCTTGAGAATCTGTATTAGAGTGTTTTGTATAGTTTTTGCTTATAGTTTATGAGATAAAAATAGCTTAAATAAGTTGAAAAGAACTAAAAAAATAAAAAATAAAAAAAGATAGGTGAGTTTTTTGGTTTTTGTTTTTGAATTATCAACTTTCAACTTATAAAAAACTGCACCAAACAGGCCCTATATAATTATTTGAATATTATTCCATGTGCTTAGACCTATAAAACTTCACAAGTGATCCAATCAAATAGACTATATTCCTCGAAAGACATGGTACAACCTATTTTCTTTAGAAGGCATGGTGTAAGTATTATTACTTGAAAAAAAGATTCAAACCATTACTATATAAATTATGCAGATTCAGAAGGGAATGTTCCCATATGGGATGCAATTTTGGGGAGGCATGAATCTGTGATAAAAAAACTCGTAAACAACGGTGCAAAGATATCAGCAGGCGATGTGGGTCAGTTTGCTTGTTTTGCTGTTGAGCAAAACAACATAGACTTGCTCAAGGACATCATACATTACGGAGGTGACATTACGCTGCTCAATAGCCTTGGGACTACTGCACTTCACACTGCTATTTCTGAAGAGAACACTGAGATAGTGAAATTCCTAGTAGATCAAGGAGCCGACATTGACAAGCCAGACGTGCATGGATGGACCCCGAGGGCTTTAGCAGAATATCAGGGACATGAAGAGATAAAAGCTCTATTCCAAACCAAGAAAGAGACTAAAAAGAAACCTATTGCTTTGGTTCCTGAGCTGCAAGGTGTGCCTTACCTTAAGAAGTACCAGAGTGAGCCGACAATAGCTCCTTTTATCCCTGAAGTTGTGACACAAACAAATGCCGATGAGGTTACTTGGTCTAATGATAATCGGAGACGAAGGGCCAACATATTTCACAATTCGTTGTTTGGGATAATGTCAGCTGCCAATAGACCCAATCAAGGTATGTATGCATGGATTTATATTTCATTAATTTAGAAAAAATCGCAATTCAAATTTAGCTTCAGAACGAATTTACTATTTGGGGACTGGGAAAGACATTGCCAAACTTAGTTGAGCATATATTTATCTTTACATATATACTTCCACAAGTTAATGCTACTGTTGGAATGACCAATGTAATTTAATTTTTAATTGTTAAGTTGTATCAAATCATGCAGGGGAGAAGGGCCCTTTTCCATCTTCACACAGTTTCGAAAGTCCACGTCATTTGGGCAATAACCGAGCAAGAGTGACGATTAGTTGCTCAGGAAAAGGAGAATCTGCAGCTGAAAGGCTCATATTGTTGCCCGAGTCTCTTCAAGAGCTACTTGATATTGGTTCTCAGAAATTTGGGGTCTCTCTTACTGAAGTTTTAACGAAAGATGGTGCTTTAATTGAAGATATAGCGCTCATTAGAGATGGCGATCATCTTATTCTTGCTAGTGATCATGAAGGTTTTGGGAGTAAAGTGAGCTAAGTTCATGCCTTAAGTGCACATTTTTGCTGAGTGGTACATGATCTCCTACTTTAGAATTTTGAAGTTTAGGGAAAAACCTTTTTTTCATTTTCTTAAAAAAGTTTTTTATTTCTTGGGGTTTCATTATTCAGTTAAGATGTTTGAATGAAGGCAATGGAGTAGTTGCGAATGGTGCATTGAAGAGGTTATCACTTGTACAGAAGATCTTAGGGGGTGTTATAGAGAGTAGAGATTATAGATGGTCAAAAGGGTTGTAGGTGTAGATCCTTTGTCTCATGCCGTCTCCTTTTAACACGTGGTGAAATCATTGTTCTATAAAATTTTTAACTCAACTTTCCTTGACCTTTATTCTCTCCCTCTCTCTCTCGTTATAAATTATTTTAGGTTAAAACGATGTCGTTTTGATACATTCGAACCATTTGGACCACACAAATTCTAGCTATCAAACATTTTTGTTAGGCTCCAAGATTTTTTGGTTATCAGTCATTGAATTTGATTTTTTGGTGACAACTTCTTTATTTTTAAAAGTGAAAAGGATACAATTTATAAATTTTACCGTATTTCCCTCATAAATACTTCTCGTTTCTTACCCATTGGGTTTTTGAACTTTAAAAATCGGTACTTTTAATTTAGATGTTTGTTTTTTTTAATTGATATTTTTGAAATTTTCTCATTAGGATCTATTAAACAAAATTAACATTTAAATTCTGGAAAACAAAAAAACCAGAGTGAAATTTTATTGTTTAAGCTAACGTTAACACACAATAATAGGGCATCATAGAATGAAAATTGATAAATAATGAGATTAAAGCATATCAATTTGGTCATAACTTAGCTTTCACTTTTGAGTAGGAATTTTATGAAATAAGATATCACACTAGATAACAAAAAATAGAGATAAAATCTCAAAAACTACAATCCATAAACCTCTCGCGTAGAAATGCTGCAATGGAGGGATTAGAAGTTGCACGTGGTCAACTCCTCAAAACACTAAGGCCATGTTTGTTTGGCAGATTAAGTTGAGTGAGATTGTTAATGAAAGGATTGTTAGTGAAGAGATTATTAATGTGGAGATTGTTAGTGAGGGAATTAAGTAAAAATGTGTTTGTTTTGATGATAGTATGAGAGATGATTAGTAATGGGATTGTTAAATTATTTTTATATAAAATAAATAAATAAATTATTACTATATTAAAAAAATTAGAACAAATATTAAAACAAACAGGTGCATTTGGTAAAAAAAAAAAAAAAATTATATAAAATAAACTTAATCCCCTCACTATTTTCGTAATTCCACCCAAAATCCAGCCAAGCTAATCCCCCCATGTGAGGGTATTCATAGTCCCATGAGATTACTAATCCCCTTCTATTTTTGTCAACCAAACATGGACTATGTAGGACTTATAGGATTGATAGTCCAATCCCCCACCTATGAAACCAAACAAACATGACCTAACTTCTAATGCTTTGAAACCCTAGTTGGGGTGGAGCTATATTAAGCTCTCTTATAAAAATTATTATCTTAAAAAGAAAATGGTTTCTCACTTCCATTCGAGTGAATTTTATAATCTCATATAAATGTGGTATTAAAAAATATCTATATTTTATATTCACCCATACTTATATGATGTATATACACACACATATCATTGTATCTTTAACATCGATATCCTCAATATATAATCTATATTATATAGTATTCGTATCCATTCTTCATAACTTCTTGTTGCAAGCATTGGTTTTCATGTTTTCTCTCTCTCCTTCATGTGAAAATAATAGGAAACAAAAAGAGATCATGATGAACATTACATCCAGAGGAAGTGTTTAATTGGGGACAAAAAAGCCCCCCCCTCATATATATCAAATACATATAAAATACATGTCTCTATTATCTTCTAGCTGTTCTAAGAAGTAGAAACCAAACAAAGGGGTAAAAAAAAAGAACTAAAATTTAGAACAAGACAATACATGCTTCATTAATCAATTATGATTGGAAGAGAATACAAAAAGTTTTAAATCCCTTCTTGTTTCATCTCCATTTCCTTGCAAAGTTCCTTTTCTCATTCTCTTTCCCTCATTAGCAAATATATGGGTCATGAATGAAGCGCTTTTTTTTCTTTTTTATCGGGGGAATAAAATTTTCTTGAAGATTGTAACTTGGCACAACAACAGAAAGGCTTGCCGGTAACATCAATAATGCCATTACATCCGCGCTTTCACTTTTTTGTGGTTGACATTTTTCTAGTTACCTCTGAAATAAGATAAATTATTATTTCAAAGTCGTAAAAAGTCATATTCTACCAAAAGCATGCAAAAATTAGACTAATTCAAGTAAAATTTGTAAAAAAAAAAAAAAATGCAAAAAGAAAAAGATTGTAAGAAGTTGCTAACCTTTCCCTTTCAGCGAAGCTTACTGATCTAAACTTCAACTCGCCTCTGTGGGTTGTCATCTCATCCAACATCTCTTGAGACAATAAACCAACTTCTGAACCTTCTTCACTAACTTCTTCTCTTTCCTGTTCCCACATTTTTCATCCCCATAGATGGAATATTTGTCATTAGAATACATTAGGTGAAAAGAAACTAAATCCAAATTTGTCATCATGGAAAATGGAATGCAATACTGATAACAAAAGAAACGAAAAAAAGAAAAAAAAAAGAAAAAAAAAGAAAAAAACGTAACTGCTATACTCCTTGCGTGGCGTGGCATTCCAACTACTTCCTCATACTCAGCTGCATCTAATTCGTGAAGATAATAAGGCGGAAAGAGCTTGGGGAGTATATGTTCTCTTATGCTTATGAGCAAGAAGAACGGCAACGGGAACAATATTCCAAATATGGGTATCCAGGTGACCCCGAAGCAAATCATAAAATATGCAAGCTGGAAGAGTGTAAACATGGCAATATATTTGAATGGTACCGTCTCCACAAATGAAGCATGAGGCACTTCCAAGATTCTGTCCAATACAATATCACAAGAGAAGGAATCGAGATAATTAAGATTGTAAAATTTCAAATTTATCAATCTATGACATAGTTGTTAAATTGGGATACAAATTGCGTATCATTTTTTTTTTTGGAATCGTGTATCGTATCGCATCGTATTGTGTATCATAATATTTTTAAAACATTTAAAAATACATAGAAAAATAAATATAGTTATACAAGAAAACAAGTATCATCTGAGAATAAAATGTTAAATTATGTATATCCTTGACATTGCAAAAGTAATGGTCCTTAAATTAAAGATATGCACACATCAATACTTAATGCATATAAAATGCCAGAGCAGAGTTAAAATATGTATAACAAAAAATATAGCATTTTTTTAAACATTGTTAAATTCTAAAATTAAATAAACCCTCATTCTTAGTAATTGTGTAATATGTTTTATATATTGTCTTCACTCATCATTTAAGTTGTAATATTTTATTTACAACTTTTAACTTCTCAAATAAATTGTTCCTAGTACAAAACTTCAACTTTAACCAAGTAAGCAAGCATAATAACACAAAATACTTAATACCATATAAGTAGATATTTGTCAAAAAGTAGACAAAAATAAAATAAAAAGTACTCTTTCTTGTATAAAAAATACTCTTTTTTAATAAGTTAATGAAAATTTCTGATAATATTAATCGACATAAAATAAGTTCAATTACTTCTCTAAAAAGTGCTAAAAAAATATAAGTATTCATGTAAACATTAAAATATGCATCACATTATGTATCACATATTGTATATTGCATCATGTACCGTAAGATATATTTAATTCAAGATACGTATTGATGATAGTATCGATTTACCTCTAAGAAGTATTGTGAATCGTAACCTACTGACAACACTGATATAGAATTATTCATTTTTTATTCAATCAATGGATGAATTAATTTTCTAATTCAGTTCAAAAGAATTAGAAGTGGTTGAGAAGTACTCTCTATACATAAAAGTTGAAACATTTCATTTTGAGGAGTAAAGATGAGATGCACAACTTACTTAAAAAGACGACGAGGAGTGATGAAGAGCAACAACAACCTCTCAAAGAACTGATTACCAGGAAGGCTATCAATGGACATGTATGCGAAGTATCCCCAAAGAACTGAGGTAGGTATCATCTTGATCATAGGTACGGCACAAAGTGTACCACCCACAAGGAGGGATTGTAAAAGGTTGCTTACTCTTTGCTCGTTAACACGGACAGGCAAGTGAGCATCTATGTCCTTTGCAGGATCAAATTTGCCTTCTGCTTCTCCTACATCTCCACGATTCATTACAGCCTCCCTTAAGTCCTCCAACTCTTTATCTACAGAATTATTCTCCTACAAATTCATAATTAATTTGCTCAAGGAAAGCAAGCAGATACACATCCAAATCCGCACGCGCACACACACCCACACACAACTCTGTTTGGTTTTGAAACTAAAAAACTGTTTTGAGTTTTTTTGTATGCTGTGTTTTTTTTTTTTTTTTTTTTTTTGTCCTTGGTGAACTTTTTTCAGATTTCTTCACAAATATTTTACTTCGTAGGTGCATCTAGATTAGGTGAATCTAAAAAATAAAAAATTTGACTAAGATATGAAAAGAGTTCACCAAAGAAAACAAAAAACTCCAAAAAACAATTTTCAAAAACTAAACCAAACAGACTTCTCAAAAACCTAAGCAACAAGAACACTCACAGCTGTAGACGCATCCATCTCAATGAAGGCAGCCTGCATCCTTCCATACATTTGTGAGTTGGTTGCTTGCAGTTTCATGCATTCATTGGCACTCTTCAACATCTTCTTTCGAATCAACTGCATGCCATGGACTACATTGTAATTTAAAACAACATCAATGCTAGGTGCACAGAAGAAAATCACAGAATGGGACACTAATGTCTCACAAAGGGTTCCATTATGTGATTTTCATTTGTGCACTTAAGACCTATTCTTAAAACAATCATGTTGCAAATATGACGTGGAAGAAACTTTCTTCTGATCTATGTCTCACCTGCCTCTTGAGGACTGAAAGACTCTTCGTGTGCATGGGTGATTGTGGGAGGACTCCATTGGAAGGAGGGAGTCCGAGCAAGCCACAAATCAAAGTCTAAGGCAAACAATATAAAGTAGGATGTAAGTCTTTATAGAAATATAGGTCTGAACCAAAATTTACAGATAAAAATACTATAATTTTCGGAACACAAACCAAGAATCCAAACAGTAAATATACCATGACTCCAAGCAACAAGAGATCATAATGATACGCAGATGGCCTTTTGAGATTGAATTCCTTCTGTTGTGCCATCTGTGAAGCTACACTGTGGTCAAAAAAGTATAAACCTGCAATCATGACAGCTGGTATAATTGCAGTAAATATGTATGCCACTGGAACCTTCCACATATCCTGCAATTGCATTATGAAACACATAATTCAGTGTTAAATCTTGATTGAGTACATTCCGTAAAGTTTCAATCTTTACTTGGAAGCGGAAACATTAATTAGCAACTAATAATAGTGCAACTTAGGAACTCCATGACTAATAAAAAATATTCTGATAATTGAAACCAAAATTGGATTATAAATCTTGATATGTTATTATCCTCTCTGCAAACAGGACCAAACTTAACAGACCTCAATTAGACCAAAAAAAACCTTAAAATCATTGAAAAGATCCAAGATAGCAAAAGTTAAATTTTTTAACCCCACCTACAAAGAAAGACCTTATCAGGTTAATTGAGATATAATGCGAACCCTGTTCTCTAAGTTTCAATGTAGTTTTGAGAAATCATTTCCTTGGGACAGGGAACTTAAATATTAGAACCAAGAGTTGATCCCACCAGCATCACATACCCACATCCAGTGTTGGATTTAAAGGAAAGCTTAAACTCATTTTTAATTACCCAAATTTTTAAAAAAAAAAAATTCAAGCATTTCCTTTACATGTTATAAAATGATTATAGTGGTTTCTTTTTAAAATAAGAAGCTGGACTCCCCTCAAACTTCTAATTTCCTTGTATACCAAATGTTGTATGGAAAATTACAGTATTGAAATAGCGCACATTGATTAAACCCTTTTAATTTGGATTGCTATCTCAATTTGTTAATTAATCAGAATGAGAGGTTGAAAGCTTATTGCAACTATCATCACAAACACTTGTGTTTTGGATTCTTTCTTTTGTTCAAAAAATTATTCTCAGGGAAAGCTTTTTCATTGTCCAGATTTTTTCCCCAAGTGAAAGGCTACAAGGTCCCTAATGTTCTTCCAAATTTCAACTTTTTTATAATATTAGTTGATACAAAATTTGATGTTTGCTCTAAATTTTTGGCTTCTCCATGAGAAAGACTATACATGTACACATGCACACGCACACAACACACACATGTATATATTTATGTAATGTTAGATTGATAAACATGCACACTCTTTGACCAATCCCTAAACTTACGAACTACTGAGCTCGCTGCCTAATTATGTCTAGTCTAGGTGAAGACATGAAATCTTCATAAAAGAGATGGAGAGAACAACTTATTCATTACTGAATAAATACCGTCATCACATTCCAGTGGAATAATGATCCAGATTCCCAAGGAATAGGACAAAAGAGCCTCCTGGGAACTCCATGAGGAACTCTTCGAGGGACACTGTAAGACAATGCTGTCCACAACAGAACCAAAAAGGGAACCCCATAGTCTGCAATAAAACTTCGCAGCCACCCTATGTTCAGCAGCCAAACAAAATATATTAGGTCCCAATCAAGTGATCTTTGTTACCATTACATTTAATTCATTGGAGGCCACCTCATGTACCTGTGCCATAACTCCAGGACCTAGCCCTTCTGCTCTTGAGAGAAGTAAAAAGTACACCAAAAGCGAAAATAACTGCCAATAACCCATTTGCATAAAGCCAGTAGAACCGATACCTCTTTTCCTCTGGATTTTCAGCTTTGGGTACCTCAAACTCGCTGACCACCCCCTGTAATTCAAAGCAAATATCAAGATTTGCACAACATTATACTAATTTTATTGAATTTATGAGTTGTGATGTATTGTTGATTAAACAGGTACCTTAATGGCCTCTTGCATAAAAAGAACAGAAATCAACATGCCAAATAGCTCCCCCGCAAGCCTAGTAAATTTAGTGATGATTGTGCAAGCATTGAATATTGAAAGAAGAAACAGCAGGACAGCTGTCCAAACACAAACCCTGTAAAAGAAAAAAATAAATAAGTTAACGCACACGAATCTGCTGAGTTTTGAAAGCCATGAAACTGCCAGTAATTCAGGAAGGGGAAAAAAAATGAAGAAATAGATTTCCATACCAACCAGCCCAAGGAAGAAACATCACTGTCCCCAACGATGAATCTCTGGCGAAGTTGTACAAATAAGTGTACATAATAACCGTCGGTTCAGCAACTCCTACAATCAAGAGAGGCTGTCCGCCAAAGATTGAGTGAATGATTCCACAGAGAGCAGTAGAAGCGAGACTTTCTACTGTGCTCAAGCTTCCATCTAGCAAAGACAACATAATTTTCAGAATCGCAGTATGTAATTCTTGCAAGTTCTATGAACAATTGAACATAGGACAAAGCTTAAATAAATAAAAAAAGTATGCCAAGTTTAATCCTTATTAGATAGGTGTTTGGGAGCAGTAATAACATTTTACAATATATGCATAAACACAAAGTGACTGCACTTAAGTTCAAACCCACAACCTCAAGGTTGATTGGCCGAGTTTTTTTTAAAAAAAGGGATTAAAAGAACTTCTACATCCTCTATGTTGGCATTAGGAAAATCATTCATGGTGTACCTGTTTCCCTATGCAACTGCTCACCAAATGCAATAACAGGAAGAGCAGAAGCAAAGAAGATGTACGCAGTTGGAGCCAGTATCCTGACATCAATTGATGAGAAGAAATCAAACTTATTGAGAAGAAAAAAAAGAATGAAAGAAAAAAAGAAGAGGAGGAACTATACCTAAGGCCACCAGTAGATTCTGTCCAATCTTGCTTGTAGGATGGCAACCTTCCTTTGATATCTTTGGTGACCCCTTCAAAAGGAGCACTTGCGCTCTCCATTTTGGGTGCTGCAATGCAAGAATTTGAAAAGGTTATTGTGTATTGTAAACATTATTCATAAAATGTGCTATTTCTATTCGAAAGCCATAACACAAGAAAACATGACGTTCACGATTTATGCAAAATCGATACAAATCTATGAATGAATCTATTTTGCGAGTGAATTGCACAATTCACAATCGATTCACGATTCAATTCGCTTTTTACGATTCATGTAATTCTTGAAACTATGTTTGACATATTTCTACGATTTTTTTCTCTTTTTTTAGTAAAAATGACATAATATAACTTCTAATAGTGTTTAGTACAAAAACAACCAAATATACATGATTTGTTGTAATTTTGGTGATCAAAGAGTTCTTAATAGGATCCAATTAGATTCAGCCAAACCCAATGTGTTTTTAACGTTTCCTTCACATTTTTTTCCCTCAAAAAAATCCTAATGTATATCTTCTAAAAATATATAAGAGTAAGGTAACTCAATGAATTATCTGTTGCTATTTTATTGAAATAAATAGTTCAATATTACATGGGTGAGGTCAGTTAAATTAAATAATTTAAAAAAAGTGCGAATCTTCACAATTCACGATTCGGTACAAGGCCATTTCAATTCATGACTAGAATTTCAATTGGACAACTATGGTTCGGAATTAAATACATTAATGGAAATCTTTTAAATTGCTTACAATTTTCAAGAGTTCACAGTAATACCAAGGTAAACCAGCAATGGAAAGATAATAATAAATAAAATAGTCACTAGTTACCAATAACCTGAAAGATACTAGTGATAGATAGTCGGAGATTGATAAAAAAGACATTACTATGTTTCCGGGTAGCATGTGCTTGACGATTCTTAGTGTATATCATAATTTTTCAAGTAGTTTTGCTATGTGCATATAATCTAATCACGGATCCAGAAACAACCCTCTCACATGGGTTTTGGGACCATGTGAGAGGGTTTTGTCCCTTCTGTTGCCAGATTATGTGCACTTAGAATTTTTCATTTGATATTTTAATCAATATAAACAAAATAATCTATCTTATTCATGAGCTCACTATATTCACATAAGCAATCATGTAGGTTTCGAGAAAACTACACCAAACCAATCTTAAGACAAAAGAATGAAATCTGGGCACATGAATTATAAAACAATAACCTGTAGATAAAAAAAAGAAAGAAAAAGAAGCACATAAAATTCAATTTAAATGTATGAACATGATGCAACATTCAGGAACAAAACAACATCATGCATGTGTTCTGATAACAGAGTCCGATTCCAACAAAGCATTTTACTAACCACAAAAAGCACAAAAAATCAGCTTGTTAGCAACAATATGTTCTGTTTGGTTGCCGAGAAACTGATAGACTTAGAAAGAAAAAAAAAACAAATAGAAACAGGATGAGAGAAAATAAGAACCACATCCCCAGACAGACTTTCATTTTACACAAACAACACATGCAATACGAGAAATCCTACAGCCTTCAATTTCATTTTCCTTTCCTCCGCTTTCTCGGCTTCCAAACAGAGCCATTATACACATTTCCATTAAAAAAAAATCACGTTAATGATAATGATTTTTTCGTAATTTCAAATAACGATAAGTTCTCATCCATGGAGAGGATCTCAATCGCATTTTCTTAATATTGAATAATTCTCTCCACTCCAAAAATCTCAATATTGAATAATTTGATTTGGAATCACATAAATTTCAAGTATTTTTTTGAGGAAAGTGCAATATATATATAGATACATACATGTACATTATGAAGAAGTTATACATGATCGAAACGCATGTATATAAACAAGCACAAACCTAGCAATGGCGAGCGATAGATAATCCAAAAAACGATCTGATAGACGAGAACAAGAAGAAGTCCGGCGGCGACGTCAGATTCCGGCCGGCGAAAGCGGCCGGGCAAAACGAAGGAGTTTTAATGGAGAAAAATCTCAGTTTTCTCAAGGCTTCCCTCTCTCACTACTTTCTCATTCTCTCTCTCTAACAGGCCATGTTGTTGGGGGTTGGCGAAGAAGAAGAGAGAAGGAGACAAACACAGACATAAACAGAGGCAGGGGAGAGCTCCAACTATTTTTGGGGTTATGTTATGGTGAGGTGAAATATGGAACATAATTTTTAATTTTTTTTTTGGTATTAAATAATAGTTTATATAATTTATTGTTTAATCTTTTAAAATATAATTTTTTTAATATATGAAATTGAATTAATTTATTTTTAGAGAAATTATACTAACCTCCTTGACGTTTAGTGAAAATAATCTAACTTGATAGAACATTTGAGCTTAGTGAGCCCATTATAAGCTCAATCTTGATAATATAAATAGTTGACTTTTTAAAACTCATTGAAAAGAATATTTATGTAAAAAATTAAGATGATTGGATTTTATTAGCTATATGCTTGAAGGCAAATTATTCAATACTCCCGGATCACCACGTGTCCATACTCCAAGCCAATCACCAATTAGTTAGCCCCATGTTGTTCCTTCTTTTCCAACATAAATCGTGGGCCCTTACGTCTCTCCACCAATCAAAACATTATGGAGTACCACGTGTCCATACTCCGGGAGTACTAAATAATCGCTCATGTTTGAATCACATTTGTTTTTAAAAATTAGACGGTTATTCTTGAAATTATATTTACCCGTCTATTTTTTTTTAAAAATAAATATGATTCAAATATATAGCTATCGAAATTCAATTATCTTAATTTTTTAAATGAATATTCTTCTCAACGAGTACTATTGAATTAATGAGATTAGACTCACAATGGACCCACTAAACTCAAATGCTCTTTCAAGTTACACTGTGAATATGAGAAAAATTAAACTTTTTTAACATAATTACATTGAACTCTTTTGAGATTTTAATTCATATAATACTTGGTCTAATTTTCATCAATAATTTGTTAGTTATATAAGTAAATAAATAAAAATTGATTTTATCATTTCTTTTACATGTAACTGTATAATTTACGTTATTTATTTTTTTGTGTATTTGCACCAATAACATTAGTTTCGGTTCATGTAACCTTATTAAAATGGAAGACAATATAATTATGTCAAAACTGTGAAATTTATATTTTTTTCAAATCTCCAGAGAGGTCATAGTAATTTACCATTTTTTTTTTACTTTTCAAGATACAAAATTACTAATTAAATCTTTACATAGGTTCAAAATTGCACTAAGTTCAATTCGATGATTCAAATTGTTCAACTTGTGGGCTTGTTGAGTATATGATTCATATCAAAAATTAAGTTAATCGAATATCGAGAGACACACAATCAAATTATATTTTTCTTGAAAAAATGGACAGTCAATTGTAAAAGTAATGTACGCCATTCATTTTTTCAATGAAAAATGTGATTTAATTGTGCAGTTATCAATGTTAGAATAACTCATTTTTTATATAAATAATTTATTGAAAGAGTCGTACCAAATGAATAATTTAGATAATCAAAATAATTTGGGAATGGGCCAACTAGAAGGTGCAATCCACAATCCTTACAAAAATATTTTATCTAAAACATTCTACTATAACGGTTTTTTATTTGTTTAATTCAGGGTTGAGGTCTCCCGGACCCTTACCTGTCATGTAGGAGTGACAGACTAATCCACTGTAAACTCTACAACTAACTTGTATAAAAATATGCCAAGCATGCCATAAATATGTATGATACTCCATTTGAATTACTACAAATAATTCTTATTTTTTGATTGTGTTATCCATTTTCGTTAATTTAAGTCAGACACATCCAAAATAAAGAATAACTATAAAAAAAACAATAATATCAAAATTAGCACACAAAATGGTGCAACAATAATATAATATCAAATTCATATTCAAATGTTAATACATACATCCTCTAAACCAAGGCCCCCCCAAAAAAAAAGGTCTAACATAAACTATAACATCTCACCATCAGGAGTGGTGGCTTGATGGTAAAGGCAGTTTATTCTATAAGAGTGAGTCAGGTTCAACTCATGGGGGTGCGAATATGTTGGGTTATCCAGTTACTCTCTGCAGAGATCTCACACTATATTCCGATCGATACTTGACCTCTTCTGGAGCGTGTAACTGAGCTTTATTGGTGCCTCGATAGTAGGTCTCTTCCTTTGGTTAAGTCAAATCAAGCTGACAACCAATTATTTTAGGATTTGAGCCCACAAATACAGTGATGACATCTCAAAATATCTATTTAAAAAATAAAAAATTAAAAACTATAATGTCTTAAAACAGGCCTCATGCCCAACTCAATCAATCAATATAGGGCTCAAAATCCAAAACTGAATAATACATTTAAGGAAATACAGTGCACGAGTTGTGTTTACAATTATTTGTATAGGTGTGAATTGTGATTTTTAATTTTTTTTTACACACAGAAAAAGGAATATAACAAATGCAGCATATCTTCAATCAATTATTTTATATTTGCTTTTATTCAAAATCTAAAAATAATTTATGGACAAAATTTATAACTAAATTAAGGAAAAATTTATTCCTAAAGATATTTTTTTACTTCTATATAAATATTTTAAAAAATAAACCTAAAAAAAGTAGTCAATATAAATATTATACATTAAGTAAAAAAATGTGGTTAGCAATTATGCTTACATAAATTTACTATAGTTTTAATTTCAAATAAAAAAAAAAAAAATTTAAAAGCATTTTATTTAGTTAGTGCCAAATAGAATTTTCTTAGTAAAAAGAAAAGTTATAAAATTTTGTTGCAAATTTTCAAATGTCTATTGTTAAACATTCTATTATACTTGCTTGCTTATTTGTTTGCTTGCTTGTTTCGGAAGTTTTGATCTTTGCTCCACATTCATCGTATTGTTTTATTTATTTTTCTTCTTCTTACTTGATTTGAGCATAATACTTCTTTCATAGTGCATCTCCGAGTGTATTAGTGAAAGCATTATACACTTAAAATGCACAAAATTACAATATATAGGGGAAAAAAGAAGAAGTAATTGCTCAAAACTAAAATTACTTTAAAAAAATAAAAAATAAAAACAAAAATGAAATTGTTTGAAATAGAAAATGATTTATTTCTTTATTAATTAATTTTAAAAAAAAAACAAAGAAAGCTATATATATATAAAAAGTACAGAAACCAAACATAAAATATAATATAAAAAATAAATGAATTACTAGATTTTTAAGAAGTGAGACTCACAAACAAATTTTGTAAATCTTGTCTACTTATATACTTTTTGTGGATTTTTTTGTACATCTAATCCCGAGAATGACATTAAAATAGTTTGCACTTCTTGCATTAGGTTCATCTAATAGTTTTAGCAAATACAAATGTAATAAATTTCATAATACAAAACACAAGCAATTGTGACAGAAAGTATCTAAAAAAAATGAAAACAACGTTCAATGATGATATAGAAGTACACCTGACATTTTAATTGGAGGTATAATCAGATAAATCGCCATAGCAGAGGAAAACAACATTTATTTTTCATCATAACAATTACAGAACTCAATATATAATTTTAATGTCTCTCACTTTTTCACACGTTCAATTCTCTAACAATATTAGAATGAATGCATGAACAAAAAAAAAAAAAAAAAAAAAAAAAGGAACATTTGAGAAGACAAAGAGGTGTGTTTGAGACATTTCAATTGCTAAATTCTATTAATTAATAGTTATTAAGTTTCAATAGTCAGGTTTCTAATATTTGTTGGCCATTAAAGCTGAGTTCTTTGGTTTCATCTATATTCACTTGATAATTAAAAATAGGCACATATCAAGGTTTTATACAAATACTTGGCACATTTTTTGAGCATTATTAATGAAATGCATAATGTAATTTTTTTATTCTTTTTTATTTTTTATTTTTTTGCAACCTATTATTTTTTAATAAGAATTTATATTTGTTTTAAATGTTTTTTTAATATATAAATTATTTTTTTACAGTGTAATTAATTTTTCTCTTCTTTTTTGTAATTGCAACCTGTTATTTTTTAATAAGAATTTATATTTGTTTTAAATATTTTTTTAATATAGATTATTGTTTTAAGATTTTAATGAAATGCACAGTATAATTTTTTTTCCCTTTCTTTTCACAATTACAACTCGTTATTTTTTTAATAAGAATTTATATTTATTTTAAATATTTTTTAATATACATATTATTTTTTACAGTATAATTTTTTTTTACAATTGCAACATGTTATTTTTTAATAAGAATCTATATTTGTTTTAGATATTTTTTTAATATACAAATTATTTTTTTTAGATTTTTTATAAAAATAATTTAACAATCCACTAACCATAGTGTATGAGAAAAGTTAAAAATGGTACAACAGTAAGTTTGGGAGAAGACGAAAAGGTTTGTAAGTTGGGAGAAGTCAATAAATGCTAAGATTTTTTTTTTATATTAAAAAATTTAAAAATTAAGATTGAAATATTAGAGTTTCCACAAGACTTCTAAGTTAGAAACTTATTAGTTTTCAACAGTTCAATCATTTCTCAACATTTTAGCCAAATTTTATGGGAAATTCCATTTCCATCCACCTGATAAACTCAGGGCAAATCTTTTCTCAATGCATATGCTTATTAATTTAATTATTAACTAATTTTCTCAATCCACATCCTTAAAATTATAATAAAATCCTTCACTCATAACATGTATACACACTTTACCCTCAAATACACACACTTTAATTGATCCCAATTTACATTTCTACTTTCACCCACTTTGGTGAAGACCAAAGTGACTTGGTTCAAATAGGAAAAAGAAGGCTTCGTTCAAAAAAAACAAAAAAACAAAAAAACAAAAACAAAAAAAAACTTTGTACTTTCCCCACCTCCATTGAAGATTTGAAGAGCTCCATTGAATCTCTACTAAACACTATTGAAAATCTTGTTTAAGGCAAGAAATCTTTCTATTTTATTATTACATTTATCATTTTGTTATTACATTGACAATTTTCGGATATCTCTTCACTCCATTGGTGTAAAAGAATGATTTTTCCCTTGCTGGGTTTGCTGTGTAGATCTCGGCACTAGGTTTCCAAATCTATCGGTTTAATTCGGAACTTAGTCACCAAATAATATGTATAATTTCGTTCAATTAGGTCCGAACAAAATACATAATTTCACACTTTGATTTCCGAATATATTCTATGTTTTCGGTTCTTTTGTTCTGAATAAATGCAATAATTTCGATTCTTAATTTTCGAAATATTTGTGTGTGTTTGGTCCTGAAGTTTTGAATGGTTTTTTTTTTTTTTTTTTTTTTTTTTTTTTTTTTTTTTTTTTTTAAATATATGATATAGAACCAGGTTACATAGGCCACCAATATTGGTTTTAGTTTAGGTTCTTTCCCAACAATTTTATTTTATGGGTATGTTTATGTATTTTTTTTTCTTTTTCCGAAATTGAATGCATAACAATAGAAACAAAAATCTGTGCAGTATTGGTATTTCCACATGATATTGTTAGCTTAGTAGTTGGGTCTTCATAAATTTTGTTAGCTAAATAGCGGAACAAAACAATTGCATTATATAGAATATTAAAGCTTGAGTTATTTTTCCTTTGGGGTTTGTCATTTCAAAGCATTGAAATTGGTGCCAAATATGGTCTTTGGTTGTATACTTACAACTACAACAAATTTACAATCAATGGCATGTTCAAAGACAAGTGATGGGCAGTCCTTTGATTGTTTGAAAAATGATGTTGGTATTGATTAATGACCATGTTGCCTTTGTAAATTGGCCGAAATGAAGTTAATCTGTTTTTCGCATGTTGTGAACATCAACCAAACTAACTGGTGAATGGTCTGTATAGAATACAAATAGTTTTGTTATATCCATGTTTACATTGTAATTTTTCAACAAATCCTAGTCTAAATCTTTCATAAGTAATAGGGTTATGTATTTAACTTATTTTGTTAATTTCACATCATCCAAATTGTGAATTTAATGGTCTACAACTGCGTATTAGATTTCATTAAGGTGGCATGGTTAGGCTACTTATTACTTGCATTGATGTGATCTTTTTCTAAGAGTGCTTATTCTGTTTCATTATATTGGGTTGATGAGAACAACTTTTCTTATGCAGATGGATGTCGGTCCTAGTGAATGTCGGTCAGTAACAGCTTCGAGCAGAAGACTCTGTGAATTAGAGAGACGTGGACATGGACATGGACGTGGATGTGGACATGCTCGAGTGCATGATGATGACACGCACATTGCCATAGATGATGATCCTATACATGGTGCACCAGTTATGGATGATATTACTATGGATGATGACCCTACTAGTGATGATGCTGACATTGTTGATGAAGATATCCTTACTCAGCCATTTTCGGGAGGGCCAACTGATCCATCAATCCTTAAAAATTTTAAAAGTCATGTTGTCGCAGCTATTTGGAATGGTGCTGATGAAAGGGGGCCTTTGAAGTGTCATAATCACTCATCTAAGATTCATTCGTGGCCGTGGTGGGAACAAAGAAACAACGCTACATTTGTAAACATTGTGGAGATGTCAAGACTTGCACAATTAGCTTGTGTAGACACCCCATTTTTGACAGCCCTTAAGACTTGGGTGTTATTGATGGTTTACTTGGTGTTGAAAGTTGCGCAGTGCAAATGTTCAGTTTCTTTGGCAAGGAGAGTCAAATCCCAACCTTACACCTCATTTTAGACCAAAGCTATTTTGAATGGTTTTTAGACCTTAAAACCCTCTCATTCAAAATATTTTTGAAATAAAGTTCCTACGATGTTCTGAGGCTCGCATTTCGTTAAACGTTGCGCTTTTCGGTAAACCGAGCGAGGACAAAGTGGAAATGAATGAAAGAGAGATGAAATCATTGAAAAATCTTTCAAAACACCTTATTTAGGGGTTTGGAGTTGAAGAAAAGAGGAAAGGAGAGAAGAAAACTAGTTTGGGAGAAGTTTGGCATGAATCCGGGAAGGATCGAAACTGAGCGGCTTCACAAAAACAGGAATAACTTTTTGCACAGTTGGAATTTTGATGCAAGGATGCCACCATTGGAAAGCTTACTTCCGGGGCTTCAATATGGACACAACAATGACCTGAAAAGGAGTCCAGACGAAGGAGTTATGCCCATTTGAAGTTAGACCTGGAAAGTAGAATTTTCTTGCTGACCAGAAAAATGGGCTGCCGACTAGAAAAGTATCCAGTCGACCCAAAAAGGTGGTCGGTCGACCAGAAAAGTGGTCTGTAGGTCCCAAACTCAAATTTTTTGAAGATATTTTCCCTCCAACTGTCTTCCACAACCTCATTTTTGACCGCCCTTAAGACTTGGGCGTTACTGATAGTTTACTTGGTGTTGAAAGTTGTGCAGTGCAAAGGTTCGGTTTCTTTGGCAAGGAGAGTCAAATCCCAACCTTACACCTTATTTTGGACCAAAGCTATTTTGAATGGTTTTTAGACCTTAAAACCCTCTCTTTCAAAATATTTTTGAAATAAAGTACCTACGATGTTCCGAGGCTCGCATTTCTTTAAATGTTACACTTTTCGGTAAATCGAGCGAGGACAAAGTGGAAATGAATGAAATAGAGATGAAATCATTTAAAAATCTTTCAAAACACCTTGTTTAGGGGTTTGGAGTTGAAGAAAAGAGGAAAGGAGAGAAGAAAACTAGTTTGGGAGAAGTTCGGCATGAATCCGGGAAGTATCAAAACTGAGTGGCTTCACCAAAAAAGGCATAACTTTTTACATAGTTGTAATTTTGATGCAAGGCTACCACCATTGGAAAGATTACTTCCGGGGCTTCAATTTAGACACAAGAATGACCTGAAAAGGAGTCCAGACGAAGGAGTTATGCTAATTTGAAGTTGGACCTGGAAAACAGAATTTTCCTGCCGACCAGAAAAATAGGCTACCAACCAAAAACGTATCTAGTCAACCCAAAAAGGTGGTTGGTCGACCAGAAAAGTGGTCTGCAGGTCCCAAACTCAGATTTTTTGAAGATATTTTTCCCTCCAACTGTCTTCTACAACCTCCAACGGTTCCATAGACAGATATTTCGAACCAACTCTTGCTTTTTGCTATATATGAGCCACATCTCCCATTTTGCAAGAGAAGAACATTGAAGCAATTTTGGGAGCCTCTCTCTCTAAAAAAGTCCTCTCTCTCTAGAAATTCTAGAGCTAAAATTCAACTTTTCTTTCTAGTTGGCTCTCCTTTTTGACCTTGTGTGCATGCAAGAGATATACTTGGAGATATACCTCTCCTTTGCCTAAGCATCCTTGATCAAACTTGTTAACCATTGGGCTGAGATTCCTTGGAGCCTCCTTTGAGTCCTAGAAGTTGGTTTAAGCTCAGAATTTTGGCCATTTTGCAGCTGTGCTTCAAGGGTAAGCATCTCTTTCTTTTAAGCTCATTTTTGTACACTATCTTGGCTAACTTTGGATGCTTTGTTTTGCCACCCTTTCAAACTGTTTTTGGCTTGGTTTTGAACTAAAAAAAACTCTATTTTTCAGTCCTCAAAGTAGTAGTTTAAGCCTTGTTTGGCTAGGGGGTGTTCCCTCCCTTTTGTTCCTTGGCTTGTAAAGCCTTTTGAGCCATCTTTCACCACCTTTCAAACAAACTTTTTTTTGGCTTTTAAACCACTGAATTCCAGAGGAATTTCAGTGGTTGAAATGTGGTTTTGAGGCCCCAAATAGGAGGGGGTAGTCCCCCCTCCTCTTCTCTTGTTTGCATGTGTTGATGGCCAACCAAATGAGCATGTGTTTTTACTTCTTTGTGGCTTTTTTTAGGCTCATTTTTGTGACTTTTGGGACCTACCATAACTCTGTTTTTGGTCAGCTTAGCCACCTATTGCATGCTTCTTGCACTTGTAGTGCAATCTTGCTCACTAGCCTTGTTAGCCTTACAAAGTAGCATGCTCTTGTGGTTTGAATTAGCTTAGTTCAAGGATGTTTTTGGTGTTATTTTGCAATGTTATAACTCTGATTTTGATTGGTGGACTCACCTCTTGCATGCTTTATGCACTTGTAGTGTAAACCTTGCTCACTAGCTTTGTATGCTTGCTATTTTAGCCTATAATTCTAGCACGTTTTGGCTCCACTCCAGCATATTTTTGGCCATTATTTAACATGCTTAAGCTTTGTTTTTAAGTTGTTTTGGTCATGCATACCTTGCTTTGTATAGCCATAATGCAAATGCTTTGACTAGTCTTGAGTTTTGAGTCCACTAGCATGTAGGGGTGTGCATAATACCGCCGAAACCGCCGAAACCGCCGAAACCGCACCGAACCGCACCGCCAAGGCAAATTCATTATTATTTGCCAATCGAACCGCCGGTTTTTGGTAAGAAAAATGGCAAATTCTAGTGACACTTTTATCAATCCGCCGGTTTCTATTTTTCTTCCAAACTGCACCGACCCGCACCGCTATTAAATCATATTTTATAAGATTCTAAAAATTCTTTTTTTACTTAAGTTTGCTTGTTGTTCTATACCTTAAAATATAGTATTACATTACTGCTCGAGAGGAATTCAAGATGTCAGTAATCCAAAATAAAATTGGATTCCAATTCACTTTTCAATCTTTTTTTTCTGGCCATGTTACAATCTTGCATCAGCTCACTTATCAATCTAAATACTTTTCAACAGTAAACATTTTCAATATATTGTAAACCCTGAATGATATTAATTTTATGTATTGTATTTGATCATTGTAGCTTCCACAGATGCTTGTAATGAACTTATGGCATAGTCGTTGATATTATCATGTTGTTGCTACACTTGCTGCATCAAAAGAAAGCTTCGCAAGATACTTAATATCACGGTATCTCTCGTCTTTTTTTTACTCTTTGATTTAAGTTTTGTAATTTGAATTATATTTTTTATAAACCACAAATCCGCCCGAACCGTCAAGGCAAATCCGCCATTATTTTTCAACCGAACCGCCGATTTTTGATAAGGAAAATGGCAAATTCTAGTGACACTTTTATCAATCTGCCACCCGCCATACGGTTTCTATTCTTCTCTCAAACCGCACCGACCCGCACCGCGCACACCCCTACTAGCATGCATTACTTGGGCTATTTGCATGATTTAGCATCATTTGATATGTGATTTCAGAGCATGTTTCACTATCTATGTTTTTGGTGTTATTTTGCCATGATACAACTCTGATTTTTGTTTTTGAAGTCACCCCATGCTTGGTTTTGATAGGTGTAGTGTAATCATGCTCATTGGCCTAGCTTACTTGATGTTTTGGCTTACCATGCTAGCTTGTTTTGGCTACACTCCGTGCATGTTTTAGCCTTGATTTGACATGCTCTAGGACTTTTTTGGGTTGTCTCGGCCATATGGTTCATGTATTGCATAGCTGTAGTGCAATTGGCCTTGCTAGCCTTGAGTTTTAAGCCTCCTAGCATGCTTCATTTGTAACATGTGCATGATTTGGCATCATTTAACATGATATTTCAGAGCTTATATCTTTGCCATACTCCCATGTTTATCACTCTTTAATTGTGTTTAAGAGTTGTGCCCTTATGCCTTCTTTGTGAGCTAATACGGGAGCATATTTTTCTTGCCATCTATGCTGCAAGTCTAGCATGTTTTTCCTACCATTTTGACCTGCTTTAGGTCTATTTTGAGTGCATAAGGTCATTTGAGCATTGATTAGCATGGTTGTAGTGTAAAGCCCTTGACTAGCTTTGTATTTCAAGTCTCTTGGCATGCTTTATTTGAGCTATTTGCATGATATGGCATCATTTGGCATAGTATTTCAGAGCATATACTTCCATCATACACTCATATATATCACTCTTTAATTGTGCTTGAGAGTTGAGCCTTATGCCTCGTTTATGAGCCAATGCATGAACATCATTTTCTTGCTTTTCATGCTATCTTCTCTGTTCATTTTGGCCATTGTTTTGGCATGATTTAGGTTTGTCCATATTCGGTTTAAGTCCATTGAGCATTGTTTTGCATGCCCCTTGTGAGGTGCCCTTTACTAGCTTTGATGCCTTAGCTTCTAAACTTGCCATGCATGCATTGTTCATATGTTGGAACCTTGTGCATGCCATTTTAGCATTCATAGAAGAGCATGTTGTTTGTATGTTGTTACATTGCATGTGGTTTGCATGCTCATGTTGCATTGCATTGTGCTTGGCATGCTTGAGCTGCATTGCATGTGTTTGGATTGGGCGTCAATCCAAACACGAGAAACGAGGGACGTTTCATACTTGAAGTGATGAAACGTGCCTCATTTCTCGGTCGCCAACCCTCTTGATCAAGCATGATAGAGGTTAAGGCCCTTATGTGTTTTTTGTGCATTCATTGACATTGAATTGTGCAAACTTGGATTCTCGGCCATCGTGCATTGAGATGCTCGTTTGGTGGCCCGAGAGTCGAGTACCGCACTCCCTTGAGCTTAAGAAATGATAGGGAGGGTGGTTGTGCACACATACCTTGCAAATACATTACTGTGCCCCTCTGTTGCAGCAAAATGGAGCTTGGCAGCATTTTCTGGTCAACAGACCAGTAAAAGTGGCTGGCCGACCACTTTTTTTGGTCTGCAGCATACGTAGGTGGTTTACAACACCATTAAGTGGTCGACAGCCCTCCTGGAGGTCTCCATGTTGGAGTAGAAGCTATCTGGAAGTTTGTGCAGTGTTCTAAGATCAAATGCAAACAGAGGCAAGTTGGGACATAGTGATGGATTTCCGAGCGAAGCGACCGAGCATGCATGCGCTTCTCGCCTCGAGGCTCCTCTTAACTATTTTACCTAGTTGCTTTACTTAGTTAAGTAGTTTGACGGTTCTGTACTTAATTAGTTAATGCGCTTAGCTATTCATTTGTGTTTGTAATTAGTTAACTTGTTAGTTAATTAGCTTCGTTTTGTAATAATTAGTTTAATTAGCTTAGATTAGCTAGTTAGCTTATTATTTGGACCCTCCGTCGAGAGGGCAAATTTTGTAATAAGTGTGCGTGTGTGTGATGCATATCTTCCAACCTCCATTTCTTTCTCCCCTTTTACTTAACCGCTTTCGATGGTTAGTTTAGGGTCATTTTCAATTTGCAACCTTATGCTTGCATGCGTGTATTCATTCATCTGTCTTACATGTACCGGGCTCGACGCATCATACAAACTGCATTGTATTTCAATTCCTATTTGAATACATGTATCGAGTGTTGCACTTATATGCCATCTTAGAATAGCCGAGCCTATCTTAGTTGCATTTTGCATGTGTTGCATTAGGCATTCTTGACATAGCTAGGGTCATGCATTGATTTCTAACCTAGTTTTTGTTTTAGCTTGGAGTACTAGGTAAGCTTTTACGCTTTAGCATACTGCATGAGATGTGTATGTTACCATATATAGCATGCTTGCCATGAGGCTATTTGCTTAATTGATTAAATGCATGAATGCCTGTGGATGAAGGCTTCATTGCTTGAATTGGAACAATTCATCAAAATGCGAGTTTTAAGCCCACTTGAAATGGCAAAATCATGTTGTTTTCTAAGCCCACTTGTGGGTGGCAAATCCGCATTTTAGCCTACTTGCAAGTAGCACCTTCAAACCATTTTTGAAAAACAAACATGAGATGTTTTGTTCCAAATCGAACGATTTAGTCTATATTTGTATGCTGTGCGCATCACATAGGAAGTTAGATTAATAACCGGAATAAGAACGCATGTGTTTTCAAAAACAACATATCATGTTAGTAAAGGCCGATCTTTGATCAGGCAGCGGGGGTGCTCATTTCAGGACCTTCTCCTCTCGTACCTAAGTTCCCTAGCCGAGGCAACTTTGGTAATGACAGACACGTAGCCTTAAGCACGAGTCAGGGTTTCCTAATCTCAAAACAAAATATTTAGGTGGCGACTCTGAAATCTGGCAAAGTAGTCTATGTTTGGCATTTTTTGATTAAAATAGATTTTCCAAAATGATTTGCCGGATTTAGACTCTTTGGTGATTTATCAGTTTTACATTGCACTTTGTGAGATTAGATTCAGAAACCGTGACAGGAGTTCGAACTGTAGTAGCTAGAACTACAATTCGCGCCATCGCGCGCGGAGCGGAGTTCGGACGGTCTATAGTTTCTGGCGACTCTGCTGAGGATATAGAGAACTTGACTCGAACTCATGATATGTTATTTTGTCTACACTTATGTGTTTCTTTGCATTGCATTTGCATTGGTACGCCTAGGACACCGTGTTTGCCATTTGCTATTCCTGAACGGTTTGTCGGAGGCTTGCTTTGAGAAGCGTGCCATAAGGCTGACTGGTGCGGGCTCTGCCACGATGGGAACACAAACCTCATTTTTTACCTAGGCACTCTTTTTGACTATTCGACCTAGTGCATATCAGAATCCATAGTGACCATTCTAAACTAGGACAGGTTGCTTACCCGATTGTAGGTTGTTTGAAACCGCTGCGTGCGTAATGAAACCCTAGCTCCTGACAAAATAGGACAGGGAAACCTTACCCCTCCATAGGGGTGTTTTGGCTCTTACTTGCTTGATATGTGCTGTCAGAGTGTGTCTCTACAGGTTGTATGTATCAGTTTGCAAGTCTGGGTATCAGGCCTGAGGGCATCAGTATTTTGGGGGAATCAGTTTTACCTGAGGGTATTAGTTTACAGGCAGAATTTGGGGCAGAATTCAGTAAAGAGTACAGTCATTTAGCTATGCTCATATCTATTTTGGTGAAATCAGGCTGAGATGCTGTTTGTTTTCTTTTTTGCAAGGTAGTCTTGGAACCATAGTTTCAAAAGGCTTCGATATCCCCCGGGAACATTGGACTTGTGTTGATAGACTTTGTCAGGTCAGAGATTCAGTTCAAGGGCAACTAGTGTTTCTTTCGCCAAGACAAGGCAAAGAAAGGCCAGTCAGGGCTCATCGGTTCAACAGATCCGATAGTCACCAGTCACATCACCTCTGTTCAAACTTAGCAGACCGTGATGGCACAGAGTCCGGAAGAAGTTGTGGCCATGACAGCGGCATTAAATCAGGGAACTGCCGTGCAGGATGAGACCAATGTTGAAACGCAACGCCCATCTGGGGCATCTGCCTCACATCTAGCTTCGGGACCCCAGCCGAACTTTGACCCACTTTCGCCAGCTGAAGATTTGCAGGGTTCAAATCCCCGAGAAAGGTTGACTCAACCTCAGGTGTTCAGACCCCTAGTGCAGCCTAATGAGAGGCTTTATCCCCTTGATGTTAATGAGCTCAATCCGACTGCAGTGAAAATTGCGAACCTTGAGAAGTATTTCAAAAAGGCACAGGGCCTTAACTCCATTTCTGACATTGAGGATGGGTACACCGAGGTTGTCGTACGGCTCCCAGACAGATTCAAAATGCCACATATTGACTGTTTCGACGGGTTTGGAGATCCTATGGTACATATCCAGCTTTTCTTGGATGTCTTGAAGCCGATGGGTCTAACTAAGCCGCAGAAACTTTCTCTGTATGGAAGAACCCTGTCGGGTGTAGCAGCTGCTTGGTATGCCAAGTTGGAGAATACAAAGAAGCAGAACTGGGAAGAATTGGTTGAAGCCTTTGTTGATCAGTATTCTTACAATACCTAAGTGGAAATGACCACCCAAAAGCTTGAAACAACCCACCAGAATCCTGTAGAGCCTTTTGTGGAATTCGTTGCAAGGTGGAGAGCAAAGGCAGCACAGATGACAGATTGCCCTTCTGAGAGGGATCAAGTGCGAATAGTGGTGCGAAACCTCGAGCATGATATGTTGCAAAAGTTGATAGTCGCTCCACTATTCACTTTCAAAAGTTTGCATGAACTGGGGGTTCAGATCGAGAATGCGTTCAACACAGGGATTATTCCCAGAACAAGTGAACCGATAAAGAGGGTTTTTGTAGGGAGTACCAATGCTGGTAGTAGCACTATTCCCGAACCCACTGAAATCAATACAGTCGCCACAGCCGACCCTTTTGCCAAACCAAGCCTACATACAGCCGGCCCAACCCGAGCTCAGGGTGGAACTTTCACTCCCCACTATATGAGCCTAACCAGCGCACTAAAAGCCTTGATGAAAGGAGGGTATCTCAAACCCCTTAATCCTCAACCTTTTCCTGACCCACTCCCGGCCAGGCATAACCCTTCCAAATACTACATGTATCATCAACAGCGCGGTCATGGCACTGATCGTTGCTACCGCCTTCATCATGAGGTCCAGAATCTGATCGATAATCGAACGATAGCTCCACCTCAAGACCCCAATGACCAAATATCTCCTGCCTACCGCAACCTCATCCATATATTTCCATCTGCCTACAACCCAAGCATCTACATCACCCATCTACCCAAGCCTGAGGTGTTTATCCCGGAAAGCATGGACTTGTGCATGATGAATGCACTTGAACCCCAATCATCTCAAACCCGTGAACCCACTACTTCTGAGCTGATGAAAATGATTGAAGATCTTCAGAGAACTGTGGCAAATTTGGCCTTTGGGATATTGGCTCTGTCATCAACCACATCACATGCCAGAGATTTAACGCCAAAAGGCTCCCCAATCTTGGGACGGGCTGCATTGGAAGAAGGCCCATCTCTTAGCAAAGTGGAGGCAGGTGGTAAGAACAAGATAGGGGTAGGCATTGGTCCCCATGAACACCTTCAGTGGGCTGTTGAGGCTTTGAAAGCTGAAGGACTGAACAAACAGCAAGTGATTGCAGTTGTTGCAAAGATTGTGGATGACACTTTTACCATTCAGAATGAGAGCAGTTTGAATCAAGGGGCGAGCCAGGAGAAGGGTCGTTGTACCAGAAACGTTCATTTTAGCTCTAATCCTGCACTCAGAAGAAGTCAGCAAACCCAGTCGGCGCTTATCAATCCCTTTGCTGGTGCATCTAGCAAAAATCCACGAACCTCGAAGTACCAACCCCGAGGTCGGAGGGTCTTCCATGCCCTCTATATGCCTTTGTCCAAAGCTTTCCAACTCCTCGTTGGACAAGGCCATCTTAGACCCCTTGAGCCTCGGCCTCTCCCAAATCTCCTTCCAGCTAAGCATGATGTTGCCAAGTCCTGTGCCTACCATCAACAAACCGGTCATGACACTGACCTTTGTTTTCGTCTTCGCCATGAAATACAAGATTTGATTGACAACGAGGTCATCGTCGCACCAGGTCCTGCAAAGTCTATCGGCACTGGATCAGTGAACTTGGGGGATAATGTGATTATGTGATCGGGGGATGAGCTATCTGCGGATGGCACTCAGTTTACTCCAGATATGGGGATGGCACGCACTGTTTTGAGCAATGTGCAAATGTTGGTTATTTTACATTCTGACTTGGGTATTGGGTCAGTTCTGTTATGTTGTTTTGAGTCAATCCTTTTGTACTGAGTTAGTTGAGTCTGCCTTGTTGTATCGAGTCAGTCATGTTTTGTTAGAGTCAGGTGATTTCGGGGGTGTTACCTCGGACGTCACTATCTTGTTTTGTGTTTGTCTTTTACACTCTCTTGAGTTTGTTTCTGCTATAGAGCCAGTTGCACCAAAAGACCTGAATGAAACAGCAGTGATTTTCATGCTTTCGTGTTTGTTTCTGCCTTGAGCCAGTTGTGCTAGAAGTTTTGAATGAAACGGAAGTGCTTTTCACCTACTTTTCTGTGCCTTGAACTCATTGCATTAACCTAAGTTTTTCAAAACTTTTTGAACAATTTATGAAAACAAATAGGGAGGAATTCCTCTAGATTTGCAAAAAATTGATCAATTGAGAGAAAGAGAGGCGTGCTAAGCTTTTAACGAATGAGATCATGCTTGTTAATGTGAGTACTGAGAAGGATCCCGGCTTCATCCAGATTGGTTCCACATTGTCTTCAGCGCGAGCGACTAGTCGCTTTCTTAAAAAATTTCAAAAAATGCTTTGCGTGGTCCTACAAAGACCTGTGTGGAATCGCTCTTGAGATTGTGCTGCATAGGATCGCTCTCAGCCTCGAGACTCGACCCCTTTGTTTTCAAACCTTGAACTTGGAGTCCGAATGTTCAATGGTCAACCACAGTATAAAGCTTGTAAAGCTAGATCAGAAGCAGCCCTTGAACTAGGGGGGGAAAAAAATGTCAGATGTGCTCGAAGAGTCAAAAATTGGGACATTTCTCAAGCTAATGAAGATCGGCAAGAATGCCAAATCCCAGAATGGAGAAAAGAAGAAAGTATTGCTGAAGGACAACTGAGTTCCTATCCACAACACAAGGGGCAAATTCAGCCCCCATTGGATGGACTTCTACATCATCAGCGAACAGCAACCATTCTCTTGGATTCAGATGGATTCGAGATCCTACGACCATTCAATATGGACTTGTTACACTTTTACCCTTGAGAGGCTCGCTGGGCTGAAAACCCAGAAGGGCGACCCAGGCAAAAGTTAGAGCAAGAAAAAGAAAAAAAAGATTGGAAAATGAAGAAAATGAAAAAATTCTAAAAAGAAATGAACAAAGAAATGAAAAGATGAAAAGAATGAAAAGAAAAGAAAAATAAAGCTCTCAAAGTTGAAAACCCGGAAGGGCGACCTTGGCAAAAGGAGAGGTTAATTCCCGAGTGTACCTTAACCCGGAACTACATCAGGCTTGATTCCCATGTTTGGGATACGTAGGCAACTTCATTATGAAATCTAGCCATAAACACTTCCAAATCGATTGTGTCCATGTAATGGTTCTGATCATCTTTGTCTTCTCGGTATCCGAGAGTTCAGTTGTGATCGCCACTTTGAGGACTGATTACAGTGCGCTGTGGTGCCATTCAGACAAGAGGCAACTTTTCGTTGCCGTGCAGTGCCATTTAGACAAGGGGCAATTTTCCATTGTTTTGGATCTGAGGTTGTGCATCTCAAGAGTAAATTCTGTGTTGGTCAAGTAGTAACCATTTGTAAAAACAGTTTTTGAGAATTTTTAATGAGGTTGACTAATTTTCTCTCGAAAATTATTCCATTTTTCCAAAACTGGACCATTTCTTGGACCCAAAAAGGAAAGTTTTCAGTGCTCATAGCCTGACTTGCATGATTTCAAATCAAAAAGTTGAACAAGTATGTTAATCTAACTCTCATATTGGTCAAAATTGTTTTAGTAGAAAGCCAAAATAAAAAATGGTCAAAATGATGAACTAGGGGGATAGTTGAGTCAGGTGTTCTGTCTTTTCCCCATTGTCAACATACTTGCCACAAAGGGTGTTCTACTTGCCAGAAAGGGCACTCTACCTGCCAGAAAAGGGCACAACTGAAGCTAACAGCAAAGGGCCGAAAGCTCTCTCATCCTTCGAGCAGCGAGGTATCAAGTCAAGTGCGAAGCATGAACTAGAAAGGGAGTAGGATATTCCACTCTCTTATCCAAAAAGGTCTAGTCATATCCGAACTGGCCAAGGGCGTCATCAACTGATGTCAGCTGCAGATTTGCTACACACCCAGTTGTAGCGCAACCTCTCTGTGGGAAAGTTCACTGTTGTGAGCAGAAGAAGAAGAATCTAGCAGAATGCTAGGGGCAAGAGCCCGCAACTTCCTACTTATCCACCAACCACCCAGGGAAGGGATAAAAAAAGAAAAGAGATTGAAGAATAGAGAGATGTGCATGGAGAGAAAAGTGAGAAAATGGCTTTTCAGAGAAAAACAGATTGAGTGCCAGAGTGATGTGAGAATCACAGATGAGAAAGGGTGGAAAATAATACCCGGAGAAACAGGCTCCCTATGCACATCTGAGTGTTGTGTGGGTGTTTTTGTCTTGATTCTTGTTTTGAGTCATTTTGAGTGTTAATAGATGTGTTTAGGTTGTTTTACCTTTGTTTTTCCTTTGTTGAGTCGTTTTTGCTGTGGTCAGTCATAGGCTCAATACCCGGTTAAGAACTCGTTTCTCAATTTCAAATTTAGAAATAAAATCGTTTTGTGCTCGGAGTGCTGTGCCATTCTCTATATTTGTACAAAACAAGATTCTTTCTTTCATAAACCGCAGGGTTCAACCCAGGTCATGTGAGAACAATAAAACTAGGACCTGTCTGAAGCTATCTAGGTTCCGGATAGCAAAGCAAAAGAAAAGAGGGAAAATTTGGAGCATCTTAGTGTGTTTCAGCTCCGACAAATTCCGAGACTGCATCCCAGGTGCATCTTGTTAGGCCTCGCCTTTCTCTGGAGTATGAGTGTATCTCGACCCCAAGCTTAAGCCTGCTTCAAGTCAGAATGGCAATTAAAGCAGTAGTAGATGTTACCCCTCGCCAATATGAACATGGTGTACCCTTTTTGAGCTGAGTGTGTTGCAAAGTCCTTTGAGAGGTAAATCGGAGACACCAGAGTACATGTTTGATGCCCCTCTATTGCATAGAATGTGCACTTTCATATACATTTCTGTTGCGTGCGTGCCGCGCATCGTTCATGATTATTGCATAAAATATGCTTGTCTCATGCATAGAATATGCTTTCAATATTGCATAGAATGTGCTTTCAAAGTTGCATAGAAAATGCTCGTATCTTTTGCATAGAAAATGCACCTCATTTGCATTGAACATGCGTTTCATCGCACTTTTTTGTGCACCTTACTTGCATAGAAAATGCATTTTATTGCATTTCTTTTGTGCACCCTCCTCCCACTATCTTGTGCACTTACACTTTGTATCTCACTCGCACTCTTTTGTGCAGTTTACACTCGCGCTTTCTTGCGCATCGCACTGTTTTGTGCAGTTTACACTCGCGCTTTCTTGCGCATCGCACTATTTTGTGTAGTTTACACTCGCACTTTCTTGCGCATCGCACTATTTTGTGTAGTTTATACTCGCGCTTTCTGGCGCATCGCACTGTTTTGTGCAGTTTACACTCGCGTTTTCTTGCGCATCGCACTGTTTTGTGTAGTTTGCATTCGCGCTGTCTTGCGCACCTTACCTGCACTTGTTAGTGCATTGCATCGCGCTATCTTGCGCACCTTACCTATACTTGTTAGTGCATTGCATCGCATTGTTTTGTGCATTTAATCCACATCGCACTGTCTTGTGCACCAATATAGCACTGTTTTGTGCATTCACTCTTGCATCGCACTGTTTTGTGTATCTTGTTAGCACTGTCTTGTGCATTTCAACCTACTTCGCACTGCCATGTGCACACTTGTATGGCACTGTGTAGACACCTCATTTTTGACCGTCCTCAAGACTTGGTTGTGCTTGCAGGTACACCCAACAACTAGTTCGATTGCTCGCTGAGTACTCGACTGTCGCGACGGAACATCACAGGTTTGAGCTTTCCAAACCCTGTATCCTTTCTGCCCCATCTTTGGACCTTGTATTGGCCCTTTCTGCATGCTTTGTGGAAGGCACTGCCGGCCATTGATGATGCCTGCTGGCCATCAATGAGCCACTGCCGGCCACCACTGATGGCCGGCAGACCCCTTGTCTCAGCAGGTTTCACGCCAGATCTTTTGAGCCAGCTGGTTTTCACTCATCTCCCCTCCATACACGTGTATGGAGGGATGAAGCTCTTGCCAAGCTTGTTTAACAAGCTTCTTCTTGTATTCTTCTATATAAGGAAGGAGCCTTCTTCTATATCAGAGGTTGAAGAAAGTTTTGAAGGAGTTGTATCTCTCTCTCTCTATATATTTCTCACACTCTCTCTCTATATTGTATAGAATAGTGCTCTAAAGTTCATTTTTCTTGCACTTTTGCACTACAACACATAGAGATACACCATCATCTTTGAGTTGAGGTTCTTGAGGGGGTTACTTGAGCTCTGAAACTTGGTTTTTGGCCCCTGAGATTGCAGGTTTCGAAGTTGGTCTTCAAGGGTGAGTTTCTTCCCATTTTTAGCATTTATTTGTACCTCATTTTGGCCATCCTTGCATATTGTTTTAGGCCTTTCTTTCAACTGAAAAAAGTTCTGTATTTAAGTGCTTTTGAAGTTTGTTTAAGGTCTTTTTGGTGTTAGGGGTGTACAACCCTCTTGTATGCTTTGTTCGGCCTTGTTTTGAGCCATGCTTTAAGGCATTTGAGCTAGGCTTTGTTTGGCCTTTTAGCCACTAAAATCCAATGGATTTTCAATGGTAGGTATGTGGTTTTGAAGTCTCAAATCAGAGGGGGTGGCCCCTTCTCTTCTTGTTTTTGTCTGCTTGTGTTATTGGCCTATCAAAGGAGCATGTATCCCTTTACTTTTGAGGCTTGGTTCAGGCCCCTTTTTTGTGACTTTCAGGACCTATCTTGACTCTGTCCATGGCTGGTTTGGTCATATTTTGCATGCTTCTTGTATGTTTAGTGTAATCCCATTTGTGGCTCATCAAAGTAGCATGTTTGCCTAGCTTATGTTGAGTCCATTTCAGTAGGTTTTTGGTGATGTTTTACCATGTCATACCTCTGTTTTGGTTTAGTTTGGTCGCCTCTTGCATGTTCCATGCACTTGTAGTGCAATCCTCTCTATTGCCTTAACATGCTTTGTGTTTTAAGCTATGTTTTTAGCATGATTTTGGCTCGACCCAAGGAAACTTTTAGCCTTGTTTTTCCATGCTAAAGGTTTGATTTGTGTTGTTTTGGTCATGCATGACTTGCTTTGTATGGCCTTGGTTCAATCTAGCTTGTTGGCTTTGTGTATTGAGTCCACTAACATGTGTTACTTGACCTATTTCAATGATTTGGTATCACTTGTTATGTTATTTCAGTCCATGAAATGTGGTCATACACTTGCATTTGACATGCTTTCAATGCCTTGGAGAGTTTGTGTTTTATGCCTCATGAATGGATCATTGTGCATGCCTCTATGCTTAGGTCTTTGGGATGCCATCTCAGCAGGTTTTTGGGGTAATTATGCCATGATATAACTGTGTTTTTCATTGGTTAAGTCATCCCATGCTTGGTCTTGGTAGGTGTAGTGTAAACCACCTTCTTTGCCTTGCATTCACCATGTCTTATGCCCTTCATGCTAGCTTATTTTGGCTTCCTTCCTTACATGTTTTAAACTCATTTTAACATGTTCTAGGACTGTTTTGGGTTGCCTTGATCACATGCTTCATGATTTGCATAGTTGTAGTACAAGTGCTCTTGCTTGCTTCAAGCTTTGAGCACCATTGTATGCTTCATTTGTGTTGTGTACATGATTTGACATCATCTAATATGACATTTCAGAGCTTTTAGCATTGTCATGTTCCCACTTCATTCACTCTTTAAGTGTCTTTGAGTGTTGTGCATTGTTGCCTAGTTTATGGCTTAGCTTGTATGCTTGCATGCCTCGTCTTTTGGTGCCTTTGTTTTGGTCTTATGGCCACTGATTTGGAGCATGACTGAGGTCTACTCTTTTGGTTTAAGTCTATTGTGTATGTTGTGTATATTGCACTAAGTATGCCACCATTGCATTGAGCATGCTAATTGACGTTTGCATTGAGTATGCTAGCTATTGCAAACATTAGCATTGTGCATGCCATTAGCTTTGTTAAGTTAATCATACTACCTTGCGTTGAGTATGCCATGTAGTTGCATGTTTGCATACTTAGGACATATTGCATGTTTGCCATGCTTGTGTTGTATTGTTGTTTGGATTAAGTATTAATCCGAGCACGAGAAAATGAGGGATGTTTCATACTTCAAGTGATGAAACGTATCTCAATTCTCGGTCGCCGACGCTCTTGACGATACATGATAGAGTTTTAGGCTTTGTGTGTTTATTCGTGCATACATTTCACATTGATTTGCACAAGTTGGATCTTTGGCCATCATGCATCGGGATGCGTGATTGATGGTCGTGGATCCGATTATGCCTCTCCTTTGATGTTTTGAGGTGATATGGGGTGGCATAGTGCGTACATATCCTTGGGAGACCTTCCCTTTCCTCTGTTTTGTGCTCTGTTGCAGCTTGGTGTCACAGCACACAAGTGGCCGGCACCCTTTCATCCTTGGCCGGCACCCCCCTCATCCTTGGCCGGCAGTGTGCACTCTTGGCCGGCAGGGTGGTCGACAGTGGCTTCCCATGGCCGGCAGGCCATTGATGCACTCCCCAGCATGTTTTTGGTAAGTTCCAGCAGCAAGGTCTCAAGGACACCCTGCAGACAGAGCCTCTAAAGAGCAACCGGAGAGCTTACCGGGACGGGAACCGAGCATGCATGTTCACCTTCTTCAACTTGCCGAGGCAGCATTGTTCAATTGCTTACTTGTTAGTTAGCATTTGATTTTGTAATTTAATTAGTTAATTTGTTAATTAATTAAGTTTTGTAATAATTAGTTGTAACTAGTTATTCATTCGGTTATGTAATAGTTAATTAGCTTGTTAGTTAGTTAATTAGTTGGCATGTATTATTCATTCGGACCCTCCGTCGAGAGGGCGAATTTTGTAATAAGTGTGCGTGCGTGTGTGCGTGTCTTCCAACCCCACGTCTTTCTCCCTTTTACTTACCTGCTTTTGATGGTTAGTCTTAGGGCATATTTTATTTAGCATCCTTATGCTATGCATGTTTGCATCATTCATCCATGTTGCATCCACCGGGCTCGGCGCATCATACTAACTGCATTGTACTTCAATTCCAAGTTGAATACATGTATCAAATGTTGCATCTCATATGCCATCTTAGAATAGCCAAGCCTATTTCTAGTTGCATTTCACATGTGTTGCATTAGCCATCTTAACATGAACTAGGATCATGCATTGATTAATTAGTTTCTGTTTTGGCTCGGAGTACACTGTAAGTGTTTATGCTTTAGCATCCTTGCATGAGTGTGGGTTTTGCCATGATAGCATGCTTGCCATGAGGCTATTTGCGTAATTATTTTAACTGCCTAAATGCCTGTGGGTGAAGGTTGGATTACTTGAATTGGAACAATTCATTGAAATCCGTGTTTTAGCTTACTCGCGAGTAGCAAGCTTCAAACCATTTCCAAACAAACGGATATGCGATACTTTGTTCCAAATTAGGCGATCTAGCCTATAGTTGTGTGTTGTGCGCATCACATAGTAATTCTAGCTAATTAACCGGAATAAGAATGCATGTGTTTTCAAAAACAAGATATCATGCTTAGTACAGGCCGATCTTTGATTGGGCGAGCGGGGGTGCTCATAGATGACCTTCCCCAATCGTACCCAAGTTCTCGAGCCGAGACAACTTTGGTGATGACGGACACGTGGCCTTAGGCACGAGTCAGGGTTTCCTAAATTCCCCCTAAAATAAAATATTTAGGTGGCGACTCTGTATCTGGCAAAGCAGTCCATGTTTGGCACTTCTTTCTTAAAAATCAATTTTCCAAAACGATTTGCCTGATTTGGACTCTTTGGTGATTTATCAGTCTTACATTGCACTTTGCGAGACCAGATTCAGAACCGTGACATTGAGTCCGAACTGTAGTAGCTCAGAACAAAACGAGATTCGCGCCTTCGCAAGAAGCGCGGATATCGTAGAGTTCCCAGGAGCGCGTCTACACACTGTTTTGTGCATTTCATAGCACTGTCTTGTACACTCATCTGGTCTGGGAGACCTTAAATCCTCTGGTCTAGAGACCTTAAATCCTGCATCTCCACTCGTACTTTCTTGTGCATCCTCTGGTCTAGGAGATCTTAAATCCTCTAAAGGTGCAATTCCTCTGGTGTTTGTTGTGCCCGAACGACTTCCGGTGGTCTGGTATAGCCACCTGCTTGTGTTTGCGGTGAGTTCCTAGGAGATCAATTGAGACGGTGGAAACTAGAGTTCGAATAGCCCGTGCCTAGAACGCAAAGGTTCGGGATTTTCGAGACTAAAGTATGGTTTAAATACCCAAGCGTGTATCCCCTGCTTGAAATCTGTATGGAAGCCCCATAGGTTGAGGTAGCGTGTGTACACCTCAATTCTGGATACTGAATTAACCTAGTCTGTCACCCTGTTGGAGAATAGGGAAAGCTACGACCATAGCCAGGGAGAAAAGTAATACCTGTGGTTTGGAAATGCAAGATGGAGAAAAGGAAGATCCCTAGCAGCATGAGGTAAGTCATTGCTAATCGCCCCTGCAAGGTACCTTCACTTCCTAGCTACTACATTGCATTCTAGCTACTACATCTATTGCATTGTATATAGCATCTATTGCATGCATCTACTACATTGTCCATCATATCTGTTTTATCGCATTGCATCCTTTTCATGTTAAACTTAGTCTGGTATGTGCTCATACTTTCCTTTGTTGAAACATAGTTCTGTGTTAATGTGTACGCGCCTATTCCACTAAGAGAATTGTGGTCTGAGGGTGTTGGCACCTTTTCTGTGTTAGACGTGGTCTAGTTTGTGTCCATACCTTTTCTAGGTAGAAATGTGGTTTGGCTGCGCGCCTTATTCACTTCATCCATTGCATCCATTGCATTGTAGTTTGCTTTGTTGCATTCAGCATTTAGGATCACGATCTTTTCTCAGTAGATCATTCCTCACTGATATCATGCCATCCAATTACTTGTACTCTATTTCTTTCTACGAAACACATAGTTTTGCATGTGCTCGCACCCCTTTCACGTTGAAACACGATTCTGTTATGTGTAAGCATCCATGCTGCGTTGAGGCCAGCATTGAGGATGTAGGCACTTAGCCTGTATTAGGCATCGTTCAGCTCGTGCCCACTTCTTTTCTATGCTAAACGTAGTTTGATGTTGCATCTTCATCCCTTTATGATATTTGTGTGGTTTTGCACTACTTGTGGTCTGATGATTCAATTACATTGCATATCATTTGCATTGTTTCGTTATATTGTATGTCAATTACACTGTTTTGTAATATTGCATATCATTTGCATCCTACCCCCTGAACTACGCTGGTTTGATTCCTTACAAAGGGATACGTAGGCAGCCTGTGGGCGCAATCATTTATTTATCTGTATTTTGTTTGTTTGTCCAAGTCTTTGCCCTTGTCAAAAATGGGTCGTCTCTGGGCTTTGACATTCACTCACGTCATTTCATGACTTCAAGCTCTGTCAAAGAGGGGCAACTGTAGACACCCCATTTTTGACCACCCTTAAGACTTGGGCGTTATTGATGGTTTACTTGATGTTGAAAGTTGTGCAGTGCAAAGGTTCGGTTTCTTTGGCAAGGAAAGTCAAATCCTAACCTTACACCTCATTTTGGACCAAAGCTATTTTGAATGGGTTTTAGACCTTAAAATCCTCTCTTTCAAAATATTTTTGAAATAAAGTTCCTACGATGTTCCGAGGCTCGCATTTGGTTAAATGTTGCGTTTTTTGGTAAACCGAGCGAGGACAAAGTGGAAATGAATGAAATAGAGATGAAATCATTGAAAAATCTTTCAAAACACCTTGTTTAGGGGTTTGGAGTTGAAGAAAAGAGGAAAGGAGAGAAGAAAACTAGTTGGGGAGAAGTTTGGCATGAATCCGGGAAGGATCGAAACTGAGCGGCTTCACCAAAATAGGCATAAATTTTTACGTAGTTGGAATTTTGATGCAAGGTACCACCATTGGAAAGCTTACTTCCGGGGCTTCAATTTGGACACAAGAATGACCTGAAAATGAGTCCAGACAAAGGAGTTATGCTAATTTGAAGTTGGACCTGGAAAGCAGAATTTTCCTGCCGACCAGAAAAATGGGCTGCCGACCAGAAAAGTATCCAGTCGACCTAAAAAGGTGGTTGGTCCACCAGAAAAGTGGTCTGCAGGTCCCAAACTCAGATTTTTTGAAGATATTTTCCCTCTAACTGTCTTCCATAACCTCCAGCTGTTCCATAGACAGGTATTTCGAACCAACTCTTGCTTTTTGCTATATATGAGCCATATCTCCCATTTTGCAAGAGAAGAACATTGAAGCAATTTTGGGAGCCTCTCTCTCTAGAAATTCCAGAGCTAAAATTCAGCTTTTCTTTCTAGTTGGCTTTCCTTCTTGACCTTGTGTGCATGCAAGAGATACACTTGGAGATATACCTCTCATTTTCCTAAGCATCCTTGATCAAAATTGTTAACCATTGGGCTGAGATTCCTTGGAGCCTCCTTTGAGTCCTAGAAGTTGGTTTAAGCTCAGAATTTTGGCCATTTTGCAACTGTGCTTCAAGGGTAAGCATCTCTCTCTTTTAAGCTCATTTTTGTACACTATCTTGGCTAACTTTGCATACTTGTTTTGCCACCCTTTCAAACTATTTTTGGCTTGGTTTTGAACTAAAAAACACTCTGTTTTTCAGTCCTCAAAGTGGTGGTTTAAGCCTTGTTTGGCTAGGGGGTGTTCCCTCCCTTTTGCTCCTTGGCTTGTAAAGCCTTTTGAGCCATCTTTCACCACCTTTCAAACCAACTTTTTTTTGGCCTTTAAACCACTGAATTCCAAAGGAATTTCAGTAGTAGAAATGTGGTTTTGAGGCCCCAAATAGGAGGGGGTAGTCCCCCATCCTCTTCTCTTGTTTGCATGTATTGATGGCCAACCAAATAAGCATGTGTTTTTACTTCTTTGTGGCTTTGTTTAGGCTCATTTTTGTGACTTTTGGGGCCTACCATAACTCTGTTTTCGGTCAGCTTAGCCACCTCTTGCATGCAACTTGCACTTGTAGTGCAATCTTGCTCGCTAGCCTTGTTAGCCTTACAAAGTAGCATGCTCTTGTGGTTTGAATTAGCTTAGTTCAAGCATGTTTTTGGTGTTATTTTGGCATGTTATAACTCTGATTTTGATTGGTGGACTCACTTCTTGCATGCTTTATGCACTTGTAGTGTAAACCTTGCTCATTACCTTTGTATGCTTGCTATTTTAGCCTATAATTCTAGCATGTTTTGGCTCCAATCCAGCACATTTTTGGCCATTATTTAACATGCTTAAGCTTTGTTTTAAGTTGTTTTGGTCACGCATACCTTGCTTTGTATAGCCATAATGCAAATGCTTTGACTAATCTTGAGTTTTGCGTCCACTAGCATGCATTACTTGGGCTATTTGCATGATTTAGCATCATTTGATATGTGATTTCAGAGCATGTTTCACTGTCATGCCCTCACATCTTTCACTCTTTCAATGCTTTGGAGGGTTTGTGCTTTATGCCTTGAATATGAGCCAATGTGTATGCCTTCTTGCCTAAGCTTTTGAGCTATCATTTCAGTGTGTTTTTGGTGTTATTTTGCCATGATACAACTCTGATTTTTATTGGTGAAGTCACCCCATGCTTGGTTTTGATAGGTGTAGTGTAATCATGCTCATTGGCCTAGCTTACTTGATGTTTTGGCTTACCATGCTAGCTTGTTTTGGCTACACTCCGTGCATGTTTTAGCCTTGATTTGACATGCTCTAGGACTTTTTTGGGTTGTCTCAGCCATATGGTTCATGTATTGCATAGCTGCAGTGCAATTGGCCTTGCTAGCCTTGAGTTTTGAGCCTCCTAGCATGCTTCATTTGTAATATGTGCATGATTTGGCATCATTTAACATGATATTTCAGAGCTTATATCTTTGCCATACTCCCATGTTTATCACTCTTTAATTGTGTTTAAGAGTTGTGCCCTTATGCCTTCTTTGTGAGCTAATACGGGAGCATATTTTTCTTGCCATCTATGCTGCAAGTCTAGCATGTTTTTGCTACCATTTTGACCTGTCTTAGGTCTATTTTGAGTGCATAAGGTCATTTGAGCATTGATTAGCATGGTTGTAGTGTAAAGCCCTTGACTAGCTTTGTATTTCAAGTCTCTTGGCATGCTTTATTTGAGCTATTTGCATGATATGGCATCATTTGGCATAGTATTTCAGAGCATATACTTCCATCATACACTCATATATATCGTTCTTTAATTGTGCTTGAGAGTTGAGCCTTATGCCTCGTTTATGAGCCAATGCATGAACATCATTTTCTTGCTTTTCATGCTATCTTCTCTGTTCATTTTGGCCATTGTTTTGGCATGATTTAGGTTTGTCCATATTCGGTTTAAGTCCATTGAGCATTGTTTTGCATGCCTCTTGTGAGGTGCCCTTTACTAGCTTTGATGCCTTAGCTTCTAAACTTGCCATGCATGCATTGTTCATATGTTGGAACCTTGTGCATGCCATTCTAGCATTCATAGAAGAGCATGTTGTTTGCATGTTGTTACATTGCATGTGGTTTGCATGCTCATGTTGTATTGCATTGTGCTTGGCATGCTTGAGCTGCATTGCATGTGTTTGGATTGGGCATCAATCCAAACACGAGAAACGAGGGACGTTTCATACTTTAAGTGATGAAACGTGCCTCATTTCTTGGTCGCCGACCCTCTTGATCAAGCATGATAGAGGTTAAGGCCCTTATGTGTTATTTGTGCATTCATTGACATTGAATTGTGCAAACTCGGCTTCTCGGCCATCGTGCATTGAGATGCTCGTTTGGTGGCCCAAGAGTCGAGTACCGCACTCCCTTGAGCTTAAGAAATGATAGGGAGGGTAGTTGTGCACACATACCTTGCAAATACATTGTTGTGCCCCTCTGTTGCAGCAAAATGGAGCTTGGCAGCATTTTCTAGTCGGCAGACCAGTAAAAGTGGCTGGCTGACCACTTTTTCTGGTCTGCAGCATACTTAGGTGGTCTACAACACCATTAAGTGGTCGGCATCCCTCCTGGAGGTCTCCATGTTGGAGTAGAAGCTATCTGGAAGTTTGTGTAGTGTTCTGAGATCAAATGCAAACAGAGGCAAGTTGGGGCATAGTGATGGATTTCCGAGCGAAGCGACCGAGCATACATGCGCTTCTTGCCTCGAGGCTCTTCTTAACTGTTCTACCTAGTTGCTTTACTTAGTTAACTAGTTTGACGATTCTGTACTTAATTAGTTAATGCACTTAGCTATTCATTTGTGTTTGTAATTAGTTAACTTGCAGTTAATTAGATTTGTTTTGTAATAATTAGTTTAATTAGCTTAGATTAGCTAGTTAGCTTATTATTCAGACCCTCCGTCGAGAAGGCGAATTTTGTAATAAGTATACGTGTGTGTGATGCATGTCTTCCAACCCCCATTTCTTTCTCCCTTTTACTTAACCGCTTTTGATGGTTAGTTTAGGGTCATTTTCAATTAGTATCCTTATGCTTGCATACGTGTATCCATTCATCTGTCTTACATGCATCAAGTTCGGCGCATCATACAAACTGCATTGTATTTCAATTCTTATTTGAACACATGTATCGAGTGTTGCACTCATATGCCATCTTAGAATAGCCGAGCCTATCTTAGTTGCATTTTGCATGTGTTACATTAGGCATTCTTGACATAGCTAGGGTCATGCATTGATTTCTAACCGAGCTTTTGTTTTGGCTTGGAGTACTAGGTAAGCTTTTACGCTTTAGCATACTGCATGAAATGTGTATGTTGCCATATATAGCATGCTTGCCATGAGGCTATTTGCTTAATTGATTAAATGCATGAATGCCTGTGGATGAAGGCTTCATTGCTTGAATTGGAACAATTCATCAAAATGCGAGTTTTAAGCCCACTTAAAGTGGCAAAATCATGTTGTTTTCTAAGCCCACTTGAGGGTGGCAAATCCGCGTTTTAGCCTACTTGCGAGTAGCACATTCAAACCATTTTCGAAAAACAAACATGAGATATTTTGTTCCAAATCGAGCGATTTAGTCTATACTTGTATGCTGTGCGCATCACATAGTAAGTTAGATTAATAACCGGAATAAGAACGCATGTGTTTTCAAAAATAACATATCATGTTAGTAGAGGCCGATCTTTGATCGGGCGAGCGGGGGTGCTCATTTCAGGACCTTCCCCTCTCGTACCCAAGTTACCGAGCCGATGCAACTTTGGTGATGACGGACACGTGGCCTTAGGCACGAGTCAGGGTTTCCTAAATTTCCCAAAACAAAATATTTAGGTAACGACTATGAAATCTGTCAAAGCAGTCCATATTTGGCACTTTTTGATTAAAATAGATTTTCCAAAATGATTTGCCGGATTTGGACTCTTTGGTGATTTATCAGTCTTACATTGCACTTTATGAGATTAGATTCAGAACCGTGACAGGAGTCCGAACTGTAGTAGCTAGAACTACAATTCACGCCCTCGTGCACAGAGCGAAGTTCGGACGGTCTACAGCTCGTTGCACGTACCGCTTTGTCAACAAAATTATAGTGTACAGTTTTGTTGAGAGTTGGCAACTGGAGACAAACACCTTCCATTTGACTGTTGGAGAGATGACTATCACATTGGACGATGTCGCCACTATCCTAGGGCTTCTCATTGTAGGTAAATCTATCAGTGTGCGTAAGTTGTTAGAAAGGCAGGTCATTGCATTAGTAGTTAATACCTTGGAAATTGATGAGCAAGACGTTAGACATGAGATATGTAGTGCTAGAGGCAATTCAGTAAGGCTTGAGTGGTTGAGGGCACACTTTCATAATGTCACAGACAATGATTCAATGGAAAGAATTGCATGTGCTGGTAGAGCATACTTGCTATTTTTGTTGGGTTGTACACTTTTCAGTGACAAGACTTGTACTAGGGTCCTCGTTGTTTATTTGAGTTTGTTGTCCGATTTGACGACTGTATCTTCATATGCTTGGGGTGCTGCATTGGCATACTTATATAGACAGATGGGGTACGCTAGTGGGTCCGACGTAAAACAAATAGCCGGTTACATGACACTCCTTGAGGGACGGGTTTATGAGCACTTTCGTGGATTCCGACCACACTTGAGACATGCCATATGTTTACCGTTGGACTTCTCGGAGAGAGTCTGGTGAAGAGACACGATTGCAGGCTTTTCAAGAGGAGCTTGATAGGTTGGGTATACATGATGTAAGTTGAAAAGTCTTTCAAAAGTTGAAACTCTATATCATACAAAATTTACAGTTGTCATATCTTACAGTTGTTATTGTTTGTAGGTTATTTGGGACCCGTACCAGAGTTGTAGAGATGTCCATCCATGTCACCCAGTTATGTTCTACCACGGTTGCCTAAAGTGTTTGGAAGTAGTTGAACCATATCTCCCTGATAGAGTTTTGAGACAGTTTGGCAGAGTGCAAACAATCCCTAATCCACCACTTGGCCCTATGCGTGCTTCTCGAGAAGCCATAGCTCCACGCTACAATGTTATGTATGTATACTTGGACATCATTTGGGAGGCACGGGACAACCATGTATTATCTGATCGGAGGAGGAGTACACCGGTACGACAACCTTAGGATTGTGTTCCTGGTTACATGGATTGGTACCAAACCATTACCCATATACATGTAAAAAACCCAGCGCGTCATTCTCAAGTAGACCCGAATATCCATCATTATTAGTATCCTAGCCAAGACGCACAGGTATGCTTTTTTTCATTTACATTGCAAATTATTTATGTAAACTGTTACAAGTTTGTACATAATGTTATATTTGTTCTTGTAATGCACCATATGTCACAGATATATCATATTACTCATCCTTTCGTTGAGGCTGGCTATGAGAACAGTGTTCAACATCCTGATAGGCTTTACTACGCAATTGATACAATTGAGCAACTTCTTCAAGATCAGCACATTAGTGAAGCTGCGCCCAGCACATCCACTCAGGGTCGATCTGCACCTAGCTCTTCCACTGCACATCGTTTTGGAGCACATTACACTCGCCGGTCACGTAGTTAATAGTAGTTCATAATGTTAGCACAAGTAGTTTCTGATGGTGTTGGTGGATGTATAAGGAGACAAATATTATTATTATCTTCGGATTATGTATTTTTTGGATTATGTACAAGCACACATGTAGTTTGTGATGTTGTGGATGGATTGAACTACTATTTAATATATATATATATTTTACATACTTGTTTAATCTTATTACTTTTTAACAACAATTGCACTTGGTTAATATTATTTTTATTACGTTTTGTGTTTAGACAATATAAAAATAATATGACATCCATTCCATAAATTAGAGAACTATAACGCATATAATATTCTATTTTTTTTAAAAAAAATTGACCATTACAAAATCCAATGGCAAAATGATATCTACCTCGTTACTCCATGCTAGTAAATCATATAAACTAATGTCTTAAAGCTGTCATTACTACTCTGTAATACATCAATCTATGTCAACTACATCAAATGTCTCTCGAGTAGCTACATTAGGTCCTATGTTGTCTTTGAATTTTTGAATGCGGCTAACATATGCATTCTCCCATTCTGATGCACAAGGGTGATGGTGAACTCGCCAAAGCACGGCAATGGGAGGAACTAGATGACCGGCTTCCAAAAATACTTGCACGTACATCCAAAAAATTGCATATCTTTACCAAATACATAAAATTTGCAATTACACAAATATTAGACAACAATGTTTGGTTATTTTCATAACTTATACCTACACAAAATGATTTCCATTGACAAATCCAATGGCAATCTCGCGACGATTAGCTAGGGTTACTGGCGGTGATCTCAAAGGTAAGAAAGCGAGACACTATTGCAATGACAAGTGGTACAAGACTACATTATAAAATGATGCAATAAGATGCCCCATATTAGGCATAGTCATCCAACGATCAAAGCCTGGGCTATTTTCAAAATATGAAAGGATGTGTGTCAGCTCCTCAACCCTCTCATGCGACCCGTATAGTACGACGTATTCATCTCTATGATTATTCAATTCAAGTAACAGATCTCGCCTAACTTGCACCCAGTCATTCTCTCAAAGACCAAGTAAACCTACAATAGCTCTAAATCCATAATTCCCATCACCATCTACATCCTTCATCAACTTTATGAATGGTATTAACATAGGCGGGAAGTCACCAGCATATGCACTCGGTAAACTTGTTCTTGTACGATATGTCTTTGTCTTCACATTCCGCTTCTTCTCATGCATTTTTGAAGCTCTCTTTTTCTTTGACTAATTGAAAGCTAATGTGCTCTAGCTATCATGCCCATCGTCAACCAACTCAAATGCACACAGGTCACAACGACAAGATATATCAATTTTCTTATGTCCTCGACGTAGATTAGGTTTCACATCAGGCTTAATAAGAAAAGTGCTCGCTGGATTTGCAATTTCCCTCAACTTCTTCAACATATCCAATTGCATGGTAATATCAGACTCTTTGAACCGCTTCAAAATCAACTTAAGTTCTGGGATACAAGTCAATTCCAACTTCTGTTCCTTTGGATTATGCACACATATAGTAAGTCGCGTCCAATGTACATGTATGCTACTGAGTGGAATAGGACGGCCTTGTCTCATGTAATCTGCAATCTCGTGAGCACAAGGTAAACCATGCGTGCACCTAAGAACACACCCACATGTTGCAACATCAATTCCAACTTAATTTGTTCTCTTACTCTCTGCCAACACATACTCCAATGCACAAATAGACATATTACCCTGTCGCTCTTTGAATTGAGAAGGTTTGAATTGATGTTGCACAGTTGTCAAACTCTTCTCGAATGATGCTTTAACTTGAATGTGTTGCAACTCAAGTAGACAATGTATTTTTTCAAATGAAATCTCAAATATCGTTTGACTTGAACCTAATTGCCTATTCAATCTAGCATGAGCACTCTCCACCCTGCTCATATGGATGTAAACCAAAATAGTCAAGCATAATAATTAAAAATAACAATATAATTTATAATAAATTAAAAAAAAAAAAAAACAAATCTTACCGATTGGTTGTAACATTACCAAAATGCATACACATGTCTGTATGTACCGCAATGAATTTTTCTTGATATGAATTTAACTAACTCACAGTAACATACTTGATTGCCTCCGAATAGTTACTGAAATCCTTATGTAGTGTTGCAAGGTGATCATTATATTCCTCTTCAATCGATGACAATATCAAATAGTTCCATGCAGTGTTAAACTTGTCCTATTTTTCTTTTGTCTCAAACATTTTCTTGCATTTTGTCAATACATTCTTATTAATATACCAACGACATAACAAATGTCGAGCATTCGGAAAGGTGTTGTCAATGGCATTCATCAAAGCAAACTCTCTGTCTGTGACAATGACTTCAGATAAAACACTGTCGTCCATAAGATCACGCAATGTTTGTAACACCCATACATAATTATCAACCCGCTCAGTTTGCAAGTATGCGATAGCCACGGAGAATGTCATACGAGTTGATGTCACTTCCACAATTTCAAGAAGAGGAAGCCGATATCTATTCGTCTTATATGTGCAATCCATAATCAACACACGAGGGAATGTACGAAGCAAATCCAAACTCACTGGATGTGCCCAAAACAAGTCCGTGACAGTCATAGAGCCTTCCTCACATTAATGACGCTCAATGTACTTATGTTTTGCTAATTCACCCAACAATTGTTGCATCTAGGATCTACCAGCTTTTTGTAGAACGCTACATCGATGTCGTACATTGTAAACTGTCTTCATTGTGCTCATATTAAGGGCATCCCTCTGTTTGAGTGTAATGAGTATCTTTTTCGGTCTTACTAGGCTCTTTGACATATCTACTAATTGCGACTTTTCATTAGTTGACAATCTTCCTACATATGAATGTCCTTGGAGATGCTCCGTAGCTGGATGATTATGCAGCCCGCAAACTACATTTAATGTCCATTCATCGTTTGTTTTCAACTTGAATGCCCTCAAATCAAATGGACATTCGCACTTCTTTGTACCAGTTTGTCTCAATAAGTCTTTTGAGTCATCTTTCAACTTTTTACGCAATCTATACTTCCCACTCTGCTCACAAGCAAGATAAATTTTTGGTCTCTTACGACCGCAACCATAGTCTGACGTCCTTATAATAATAACAAAGCCATTTATCCTTCTAATGTCACGTACCCAAGTGAGCAATTCATCTTTGTTGTCGAAAACCTATATATAATGTTACACAACTTTCATAAGAACAAACTAAACAAACTAACTAATACAAATTATGAACTTATGAATTTTATGTTAAAAGTTACATGTTTAGCTGTAAAATAACTAGTACAATCCACCATAATATCCGATCGAATCTCAGGTTTTTCAGTGCATGCCATCTAAAGAGGAGAGGAAAAAAAATTTCATTCGGTTCTACAGAGCTGAAATAAATAAAAAAATTCAATCCTAAAAAACGAAAATAACAAAAAATTTCGAAACTATATGTTCGAAAATATTAATTTTATTCAGCCCTTAAAAACCAAAATAAATTTAAAAAAATCATAATTAAAGTTTCGAAATATATAAAAAAAATCGGTACTTTTGTAACGAAATATTCATTTTATTTCGGTGGTTTATTTCCGAACTAATTTACAAAATTCGGCACTGAGTTTCCGACAAAAAAACGCAAAAAAATAAAAAAAATACTACACGATTTTACCTTTTCATCACTGATTTTGCTGTCACCATTGCTTAAGTTTGAACTTCCATAGGTTTGCAACTTTTCCATATCAAAATCAAGTAAAAATTATTGAACTAATAATTAAACGATGTTAATAATCGAGTATAAACTTAAAGATTAAAGCAATATGAGAGATGTTTTGTTTGCAAGTAACAGAGAGGAGTACAGAGTGTGTAAGAAGCAAAGTGACTACAATAGAAAAAAATTACGGTTTAATTTTTTTATTTCAAAAGGTGTATATTGAGATATTTTTATTCCTAAAAGATGTGTATAGAGAATTTATGTATATAATATTAGGAGTGTTGATCAATGGCTATTATAGTAATTTTTAATTAGGATATAATTGTAATTAAGTTAATTTTTCATTAAGTGTGTTCCCTGAGTTTATCAGGTGGGTGGAAGTAGAATTTCCCAAATTTTATCAATTTTACTTTAGTGAAAGTACCAAAAATGTTCTTAAGACTAATTTTACAATTCTATTTACATCATAATTCTATCTCATTCCACTATATATTTCTCTAATTACACCGTTCAGCATAATTTGCCCTTATAATGTTTAATTGTATCACTTTGTAGTATGAGTTTTGAATGAGTGAATCTATAATACACTCCTAAAGTAAAAATTACAAACCAACTATGAACATTTATGAATCATTGTGATTATATAACGAATAGTGGGACAAAAATAATACACATTATTTGTGATGAGAAATGTTATAAATCATTTTGGTAAAAAAAAAAAATGATATGTTGTAGTATTTGTAACGAAATGTTATGATTTTATTACATATATTGTAGTAAAATACATACAATAATATACTTAAAATTGTGTAGCGAAACAACTCCTAAGAGCTTAAGAGTATTTCCAACAAAAGCTTTCTCTGTTTTATTTAATCAAAATTTTAATAAAAAGTATCTTCTCTATTTTAATAATCACTTTTTTGAACTATCATCTTTAACAAACTTCATATTCTTTTCTCCATATCTTTTAAATATTTTTTCTTTATTATTATTATTTTAAATAGAAGACACCACAAATTAGGATATTTGACAAAAAATAATTACAAATGCATGGATGCAAGTCTACTTTTTTTTCGTGCGTGAAAAACGCAAATGAAATTGCACTCTACAATGATTTCTAAAAGTGCCCCACTACCCACTAATCTATGGTTTCTTCTTAAAAATATGTTTTAGAACTTTCCTCTCTCCTTCACCTTTGATGAAGATATGAGAGATAAAAAATTATTTTTTTAGTTATAGGAAGTGATTAAACACTATATAGGAGCAAAAAAAATACATTCCTGTTGAGCAAGGATACTCTAGGAAGAATTTTTTTAATTTTTTTTTTTTTGTATTCAACTTCTTAAAAATAAAGAAAAATTGGGAAATAGGGAGGTTAGAGATGCTTTTAGAGCATATCTAATCCTTCATCAAATTTAAATTTTCGTATGTATTTTTTATATTTAATGAATGTTTTAATTTTTTTTGATAAATATTATACTTTTTAAATATATCTAGATTAGATATATCTAAAAAAATACCAAAAAAATTGCGTAAAATAACAAAAAAGTTCACTAAAAATAAAAAAAATTAATTTTCTGAAAAATGAGTTAAAACCAAACAATTTATTATCAAAAAAATTGTTCAAATGTCAAAAACTATTAAGCTGGCAAAAACCTTTTGAATTTTCCCAAAAAAAAAATATATTGACAAACACTTCTTAAATTTTTGATATTTCGCACAAAATTAAAATAATGTAAAAATTATGAGTATTTTTAAACTTTTATTATTTTTTGAGTAAATTACAAATATATCCCTTCAAATTTGCTTAAAATACGAATTGTCCCTTATAGTTCTAAAATTTACAAATACCCTTTGTTAGAAATTTTTATTTAACAAAATTAATAGAAAAAATAAAAATTTTAAGTGCCCTTCTATGCAATAGTAATATTATTAGAATTATCAATTAAAATATATTTTTGACATCATTAAAAAATGTTAATTGACTTAATAATTTATTAATAAAATGAGTAATTTGCTATGCAATTAAAAATTTGAAAATACAGGGGCAAATCATAATTTTTAACACTACAGGGGTATTTTAATCACATCACAAGGAGTACATTTATAATTTATCCTTATTAATGTATTTATGAAACACAAAATAAATTCAGAAAATAGTTAATTTCAATCATGTTGACACTAATATCTTATAAATGGAGTGATACATACATATATAAACTGTTAATTTCACTTGATATAATTATTATTATTATTTTTTTTTTCCTTAAACTGAATGATGGTAAATCAATAAGCTTAAATTTCAACCTATACAAAAAGGATATTGAAATGAAATTTCAATACAAAAAACGCGATTAAATAATTTGCTTATTGCATATAAATATAGGTAAACTGGGACATCATGAGGTTCCTCATCATAAACAAATTAATTAATTAATAAAAAAAAGAAAAGAAATACACAAACAATTGAACAATATTCTTAAGGGCATTTACATAACAAGAATGAGAACCTCACATATTTCAGATCAAACCCCTTTGTATAAGAGAGAGAGAGAGAGAGAGAGAGAGAGAGAGAGAGAGAGAGTCAGCACAGTACAAACATATTATGCATATGTACAAACTGCAACTGAGATTACCAAAATGAATAAGCAAACCTAATGCTCTCTACATGATGATGATGATAATCAGCCATTTTGTGGGGCAGCTCACTGTGGTTCTGTTCATCAACAAAGACAAAAAAGAAGAAGATTTTATTAGCACATCAAAAGGAGGGCTTCACGAGTGCGGCCAAGAAGACTTAATGCCGTAGCAGCAATGTGATGTCCGGTCAGCCCTGCAAGGTCAAGCTGTTCCTTTGGAGATGCGTGCTCTATGTAGTCGTCCGGTAAAACAATTGGTCGCCACTGCAAAGTTAGATTTGGAAAGGAAAAACAATCAGAAACCCAAAATTTTTGGTGTTACACAAGCCACACAAACCTTAAATATAATCCAACCAATGATACAAGAGATTCAATAACTCTCCACATGCAGAAGAACAGCACAACTGACAAAAAAAAACTTTGAAATCTACAAATAGTTGTAAGAAAGGAATAAATAAGTGAAGACACGACTAGCACAATCACAGGAAATTCTAACATAGACACTCTTATGCACCATATGCACCTCTGATAATGCTATTTTCTTCTTTAGTTATGACATTATTTTAGTTATAACTCATGAGTTTTTTAGTTATACCTCAGGTTGTGTTTGGTTATGACATTTTTTTTTAGTTATGACTCAAAAAGTATGAAATTATGTCATTTTCTTCTTTAGTTATAAAGTGTATATGGTACACACCCTTCAAAAGGGTGTGCAACATAGTGTTTCCCACACAATCACTACTCTTGGAAGACCAGTATCATGTTCTCTTGTTTCCTCCACAATATTTTTTAAATTCTGTCCTTTCCCTTCTCCCCCCCCCCCCCCCCCCCCCCCAAAAAACAAAATACAAGAGGAGTTTGAGTGTTTTCTTTGTTTTGTATTTTCAAGAGTTTTATCATCCTGTGTGGCAAGCAGAGGTCTAACTCGCAAGAGGGGGGACCTAAAAATGATTTGATTTATTCAGAGTAATATTTCATTTTTTTTAAAAACTATTCTGTCATGCAAGAAGAGTCCACACATACAAACTAAATCACTGACGAGAACACAACCTTCCATACTTTCAGTCCAGTTAAGATTTACAAATGTTAAAAGAAGCTAAAACTCAATACCGAAACACGGCAATGCTGTCGTAGCACCAAGGCAAAGAAATAAGTAGCCGAGCTCGAGCTTTTTTGATCGTGTATTTGAGTTGAGCTCAAGCTTGACCATTGCATTACTAAGTTCGGCTCAGTTTGTTTTAACCCTAAATTTAAGCATCCTTCATGTGAAATGGGGGTATAGTATTAAAGTTTTATTTTATTTCATTTTGGAACTTTGAATTAATCATGAGTGACAGAAAATTCATAAAAAGAGGGTAATGCCATCTTTATTTGGAAAGAGAGAGAGGAAATCATGTCGGTGAAACTCAAAAAATCAAAAGCAGTGGATATAGATATAGTGTACATGTGATGATGTGCTCAATGAAATGTAGTAGTTACTAACTTCTGTCATCCAGCTGACATGAACATGTGACTTTAGTAGGCACAAATTATAAGGACATGATATATGAAAGTCCATCTTACAGAAATTAGCATGTTACTAAATTCTATACTAACAAATCTCTACCCATGATTTTCGCATTGGTAGAAATGGATTTTTTCTCCCTATATATATATTTTTTTGGTTCTCGAAAATACAAAATGGATACTAACATAGAAAACTTGGTTTTCTTTCAAATCAAGTAGCAATCAAGTTGAAGTATACATCTAACAGTTTAGTTTGAATTTTACGTAAATTTCCCACCCATAGGAGGATTAAAAATGAAGGCAGAAAATGCTCTATTCTGGTATACATTGCTGAGGAACTCTGCAAATAAATTAACTCGTATATCGAAGCTACACATATTGATTTAAAAATTTTGGAAAATATCCATAAACATGAACTTATTTATCAGGCATACAGAAGTATGATAGAAATGGATTAGTTTCCACAAAGAAAATCAGAACTCATGTCCATCAAAAAGTTGAACTCATCAAGAAATATAAAGTTAAATGAATATTACCTTAGTTGTTCCATCGAGTTGCCCATCGAGTGCAATGAACTGAGCAACATGCGATCCAAATCCACCAATAGAACCTTCCTCAACAGTGATAAGAAAGGCATGGTTTTCACATAGCTGCCTGACTAACTTTATGTCAAGTGGCTTGCAAAATCTTGCGTCAGCGACTGTCACATCAATGCCAAGCTTTGAAAGAAGGGACTGAGCTTTAAGGCAATTCCGAACCATAGCTCCATAACCAAGCAAAGCGACATCTTTACCCTCTTTAAGAACTCTGCCTTTCCCAATCTGCCCAGAACAGAATGTAGCCAAATTAGTCATAATTCAGAATTCAAAGCAGTCCATGAACGTGTATAATCGGAATAAGCAAATTATTTGAGAAAAAAGATAGGGAATCCTAAATTTATGAAGTCAACACCAGAAGGAATTTGCAATCATGGTTGTTAGAATCTTGCGATTCACAATTCAATTAACACAATTCGATATGAGTTTCAGGCAGAATAATTCGATTTGTGTAGTTGAATCTTAAATTGAGTAAATCTTACAATTCAATTGCAATTCAGTATGATTCACCGCGATTCAATTTTGTTTGCAAAATGCATAAAACGGCCTTCACAAAATAAAAAAAGAAAAGAAGATATCAACAAACTATATTGATATACGTGATTTTATATGTATATCATATATACAATTTAGTTATATCGATATTTGTTTCAATTTAAACATTATATGTGAATTTTTATATATATGTACATATATAAAATTACGGTAAATTATGTTGACCTCCCCTAAGGTTTGAAGAAAAAACAGTAAAACCCCAAAAGTTTGACATAATTACATTGGACTTCCCCAAATTTTTAATTCACATAACACTCAGCCTCCCTTTCATTAGTAATTCATTAGTCATATCATTACTTTTAAATTGAAATGTATATTTTACCTTGTCTATTATTATGTTTTCACCTTAGATGCATCAGTTTCAGTCTCTTTAGCCTTAGTAAAAGGGAAGTCGGTATAATTACATCAAAACTATGGGGCTTGCTATATTTTCTCCAAATCTCAAGGGAGGTCAATATAATTTACCCATAAAATTATATATCATGCTAAATAAAGTGAATCTTATGATTCACGATTCACTATTTCAGAAAAAACGATTCATAATTTGATTCATGATTTGATAACAATGCTTGAGATAAGTAATAATCTGGAAATATACAGACATACAGTAGAATACACAAAACTGATAATCGTATTCCATTAAAAAATATGAATTAGCCTTCTTGTACTAAGTCAATTATGCATGATTCATCAAATTGTAATTAGAGATATTCACAATAAGTTAATATAAGCAAGAAACACAATAAGGATATTGATGTATTATTACCTCGATTGGAACACCGCTGCATACAGAGTTGTTCATCTTAACAATCGCACCTCTAGGGTACCGCAAGCAAACTGGCCTGTCATCAATCTGAGCTGCCGTGGCCACCATGTGAATAAGATCATCCTCATCGGATGGTGCCATGACAACCATGTTTGGCAAACATGACATAAAGGTTATATCAAATGCCCCACAGTGAGTTGGGCCATCAGATCCCACCAATCCTGCACTTGTAATGACAAAACGCACTGGAATTCTTTGCCGATCCACATCATGAACAACCTAAGGAGGCAATAAGAGAAGGAAAACACTTTAGAAAGCATTAGTTTAGTCTTTCCCACTTTGTTAGTAATGTCAAAACATGCTCCACACCTTGCCAGCTATGTTACATGGACTTAGGTATGGGTGTCGGGTGTTGGTGCGTATATCTAGAGGTCGGACTCATCAAATCTTAAATTTAAGGGTATACAGACTCAGCAAAAAAGAGTCATATTATTATATTTTCAATCTATTATAGGAGATAAAATGATACTATATGTAGCATACAACATCAAAAAAGTGTTTTATAGCAATTACACAACAAATATATGACAAGTGTCCAATGTAAAGTATCGAACACATATCCCACACTTTTGTCCGAAAGTCAGATGTCTGACACGGGTATTTGATTTATTTTGAAGAGTTCATGTAACATAACTTGCTAATAGATCAACAAAAAAAAGAGAGATAAAATAAGGTTAAAAACACAAGCCAGAAATTGTAATGCCATGGAAGAAACCGATGTTTTGGCATTAGATACTATCAAATTTACCCATTAATACACTACCCATTTATTAGAAATATTTCTGTATATATATGCATGCATCTTAGCTCTGTTTTATGAACTCAGTGTATGGATATCAGGTGCAAACATGCTGGATTCATCCATTACCCAAGTCTGAGGGCACCAAAATGTGTGGCTACATATTTATATTTCTAATATTATTTTTTTATTTCCTAGGATAATATCGTGCTTTGTGTGATATAGAGCATAAAACATGGGCACTGCATTCATTTCAACAAGTAGCAGAAAAGAGTTGGTGCAAACAATAGTAAACATCAATTACTAGACTTGGTTGCTGGATGTGTATCTAACTAGGCATGCCAAACACAAGTGCCATGTGTTTGACATGGGTACTTCATGTGATTTGAAGAGTCTATGTAGAATAGAACCTTATCCATACAAAAATAATAATAAATATTTTACATATCATGTATGACCACAATATGACCCATTGCGGCAGAACATACACGGAGAGAGAGAGAGAGAGAGAGAGAGAGAGAGAGAGAGAACCTGATCATAAGCTCTCTGTAGAAAGGCAGATGGGATAACACAAAATGGCTTCAATCCCCCACACGACAAACCAGCAGAAAAAGTAACTGCATGCTGCTCAGCCATCCCCACATCGAAGAACTTGTCTGGAAACTTTTCCTGAAATTGTTGAAGTGGTGGTTCCATTCCCATTCCTGCATGAACTATCACAATATCTTTGTCTTTCTCCGCCTCTGAAATCATAGCATCCACAAAGTAATCACTGTATGTTTGAGGACGAGTACTACATGGTAAGGAATCAGGGTTACTTGAACCTGCTTTATGCAAGAAAATAAAGCAATGAGAATATTGAGAACACCTGCAAAGGAGGATTGAGGTTGTTGTACTCAAAATGCATCAAACCCCTTGAACTTTTACATGAAATTTTGATAAAGAGTTAGAAACAAAAGAAGCATACCTTCATTATATTCATTTAATATATCATGCTTTTGGCTATCTTCTACTTCCCGATCTTCCTTTGTTATTACATGAACCAACACAGGACCCATCGAATCCAAGGATGCTACTTCATTTAGGACACACAAAAGATCATCAATGTTGTGTCCATCAACGGGACCTATATAATACAACCCAAGCTCTTCAAACAGAGTGGATCCTGGTGGACCTATCATACCACGGACAAACTCATCAACCTTGGCTGCCCATTCATGTGTACCTCCACCGATTCTCTTTGTAAGACTCTGAAAAGAAGCACCTGTTTTAATAATTATGAAATACAACTAAAAAATGGATTCACCCCACAATGTCAAATTTCAACATGCTAAGTATGTAATCATAATCTCCAGTCTTTTCAATATTAAAGAAAAATAAAAGAGAAGAAAAAGAAATATGGTTCCAAAAAGAAATATAGTCTCAAACACTGTTTATTTTCCTGAGGTCCTGCATATTGATAATGCAAACCAAACTTTTGGAGACTACAAAATGATTTAACTTACAAAAGACTAGTAACCTTTTTCATGTTCAAAAGTTTCCCTTTCTTTTTCGCAAAATGAAATTCCGTGGACATAGCCTAGTAGATGAAATAAAAATCAGGGAATGCTTGCCTTGGCAACTTCTCTAAATTTCCGGAAGGTTTTACTTGACTGCAGCTTGCTTAGAGTACTGGATAGAAAATTTATCGGTGTCTTAGGACTCTCCTCGAGTTTTGGATGTAACGTGTGGCGACTGTCGTTTAATATCACAACCATGTTCGAGTCCAAATAACCTGCATTGCTCATTGACTCGTAGACCTGACCAGTCATGGTTGTCCAATTGCTGATGACTGCAACTACACGATCTCTCTTGCCTTTGATATCCCGTGCAACTGCCATTCCTGAATTAAGAAAACCATATAATTTCACTTCTCAATTTCCAAGTTTAATCATGAGGATGGAAATAAGGCATCATGATTCATGACTAGATATCTCAAAATTTGAATGGGGGCCACTATTTGGTTGGCTAACTGAGGTTGAGTTAAATAATATAGTATGACTCACTAACAATATTTTTTTTTTTTTTTTTTTTTTTTTTTTCTTTTGGGATAAGAAATGTGATACAGTGACGGTAGATGGAGGTGTTCGGAGAAGGGGGCAAACCTAGATAGACGTGAGCGAGTATAATAAATAGAGATATGAATCTCCTTAATTTGACTAACCAAATGGCTGTTGATAGAGTCGAGTGGGGAAGAAGGATTCATGTAGCCGATCCCATTTGATGAGTTCAGGCTTGGTTTGGTTTGGTTTGGGTTGATTTGGTTAAGTCACTCACTAACTCTTAACAACTAGGAAAAAGAAAAAGAAAAAGAAAAAGCACCTTTCCAACTAAACACAGAGAATATTTTGACTAGCATATAACATTGCAGCAAAATGATTTACAGCTGACCATTCTCTCACAACCAAAAATGAATGCAAATTAATAGACATAAATACTACCAAGTCCAGCAGAAATACTGTTACATCCATGCCCTGCACCAAATGGATCGAATTCGCTCTCAAAGCGAGATGTGACACCCGAAAGACCATTCTTTTGTCTTAGCGTATGCATGAGGGACCGCCTTCCAGTCAGAATCTTATGTGCATATGTCTGTCCAATGCATCAAATTTTAATTCATAATACAGAATGACAAATAAACACAATTTGGTTTGCTCTGCTACCTTTTATCCTTGAGAAATGCTTAGAAACAACACCATCATTACACAGATAAGCAACCTAATGATGAGCTCTTTCTCTCTTTGAAAAAATAAACCAAAACCAAAACCAAAACCAAAACAATGATAATAATAATGCACTTTCAGGTCCGACCACCCAAAAGAACTACAGACTTTCCATCTGCATGAAAATAAGAAATAAGGTCTTACTTGTTCCCCAATATCCCACAATATCTTGTCCATAGGCGCATGAAAAACATGGTGTATTGCAATTGTCAACTCCACCACTGCTAGACTGGCTTTTAAAGGTTTTTGAGTTTTAGACATCAGAAAAGACAACTCTGAACGGATGTCATCAGCTAATTGTTTCAGTTCCTGCACAGAGCTATTTTCAGCTAGATGAGAAATCAGCAACTTTAGGATAGCCTGAGAATAATAAGAAACCTGTAAGAAACCTGTGAAAGATAAAATATAACAGAAAGCTGGTAGCTTAACCTTTGGAGACAAGTTTTTCAAGTGAATAGGGTTTTCAACTGTATCTAGTATGGGTGTGGCAACTTTCTCCCAGAAGAAATCATCCACATCAGGTAGAGAACTTATTCGACCAACACGTCCCTGCATCACAAAGAAGTCAAAATGTACTTGCCTGTTCAACATTCATTTTTCCCTTGTCTTTTCCCTTTTTTCATTCTCTTTTTGGGAGAGGAAAAACTACTGATTATTAAGAATATATAACCAGAAAGATGTTTGAATAATCTATAAAGACCCCTGTTTTTTCATCCTATCAAACGGAAAACGGGAAAAGAAAATCTTTGATATACTCATATAATATGATACATAATAGCACAAAGACTAGAAAATCTACATGTTGCAAGATTCTACGTAATTGATATAAATTGCTCCTTTGAGATGATTAAAGGAGCAAAGTGGCACCACCCAAGTACAACATGCAGGCATTCAAGGAAACTTAGGTGAAAAGGAGCATCATAATGAGCATGTTGAGAATATTGAGATGAAAAGTGCAATTTTGAAATTTCATACCTATGACTTCTATGTAATCATGTTTAGGATTAGTTTGTCTTATTTTTATGTATTTTGTTGATTATAATGCTGTTGGACAAATTTAGTGGCTTATTATTCAGTTTTAATATTTAGGGATATTTTGGTAATTTAATAAATTGTTAGAAATTGGTTGTAGGGGTTGCCCATGGTTTCTCTTAGGATAGCTTTTAAATAACTATGAAGCATAGACACGGATACAGACACGTTGACACGGAAAATTTCAAAAAAGTAGGGCATATACACAGTTTGGACACACCACAAATAATTATATCTTGATATTATATTATCAAGGAATCTATATAACAAAACAAAGGGGTTGATGGGACATTTTTCTTCGTGGACAGCTCAGATCTCTCTCTCTCTCTCTCGATTGTCACGGACTCCACTCAAGGCATCGGCTTCAACATCGCCGAGCGTCTCGGCTTGAAAGGTGCCTCTGTTATTATCTCATCTCGCAAACAGGTTCATTTTTGTTTCTGTCCCTAACATTTTCGTCTTCTTTTTTAGGAGATTAAACCTCAATTTATCTGGGTTAGTTGATTTTTTCTCAATTTTTTTTGGGTCTGTGTCCTTCAATTTTGATTTTTCATTATACTTCTTCATTTCTTGATTATTTTACTTAAAATTTTAATTACATTATATGTAAGTGCATACTTTGATTTTGAGGTGAGTTCATTTTGCATGCTGGGTTTTGATTGTTTTGCAAGGCAGTGGAGAAGCTTAAATCAAGAGGAATTGAAGTGTTTGGAGTAACTTGTCATGTGTCTGTTGCTCAACAAAGGAAGAATCTAATAGAAAAGACTGTTCAGGTGAGCAAACTCATCTTATTTGTTATCTTCTGAAAGTAGCTAAACAAAGGGGAAAACGGAAACTTGGGCTTTGAATTTTTTTTGAGTATTTGTATTTCTATCTTTAACCCATCATGGATGGCGGTGTCTTCATTTGGGTCTAGCAAGTATATGTCCAGCAAGTTTTTTACTCTAATTTTTTTTGGATATCTTTTGTTTCAATAATGTTTCAATAATCTTTAATTTACTCTAATTTTTGGATATCTTTTGTTTTCATAATCTTTAATTTCCAACAGGTTTGTTACTCAATAATACTTACAGCAAGTATATTTCCAGTAGATTTGTCCAATTAAATTGCTTTATTGATGTCTATATTATTAATTCTTACAGTTGGTGTTTGAAACATTGCGTCTGAAGCATTGTGTTTGCTTAATAGGCTCACATTAGGCAGCTTGAGGACTTCTTTAGGACCTTTCATATCTAAACATTGTGGTAAGTATTTGATTTGTATACTTACTGAAGCAATGATTGATCATTGTTATTCTATGGTTATTTCTTTGGTTGGTTATCTAACTTGACTATACAAATCTAAAAAATTATCATCCATCATGCTTCCTATTGAGTTGAAAACTCAAATGAATTTGTAGGTATGATTTTTTTATTTTTTCTTGCAATTATCATTCTTTGGGTTTATTAAAACCAAATTGGGGTGGGGTTGGGGGAGCAAGAAAGAAAGAATGATTTAAGCAATCAACTAAATTATATATATATATTTCCATTTTATGTCAATTAAATCTAAACTACATTTCATTTTTGTTGAAACGGTATGAGCACTTTCAGATTGGGCCATTAAATTTTCTATTTCAACGAATAGGCTCTTAACAGAATTATAGAATTCATGAGTTAATCTTTTTAAGTTGATTGATTTTGAAATTCATGACTTAATTGGTTTGAATTTGTGGTATCATACCGTTCAAGCTTTAATTAATCTCATTAGCAAGTGCTTTTATTTTCTTATAATTCTCTGATTGGTTGCTAAAAATTTCATCGTTCTAGGTTAATTTAATTGAGTCATTTAGAACCTTCCACTTTTTAAGCTTTATATACTCCAAACCTTCTATCTTTTAAATCTCTGTCTTATTTATTCCAATTTTCATCTAGACACTTCTATTAAATGATGTGGTAATTGTTTTGGAATGTAGGAGAGCTTAGGCATTATTAGTTTTACAGAGACTTTTGCAATAACTGATTTCTGCCCTTTTGTTGTTGAAAAACTTATCTTGATTTGTCATTTTGTTTTCAAGTGTGGTTGATTTGGTGTTACACTATGTTTTCAATTGTAAATATGAAATGTTGTCGCGTGTATAGATTTGGTTTGGTTGGGTTTGAGAGGTAGACATTTGGAGGTGTTTGCTATTTAGACTTTGATCGAGAAAACCATTTTGGTGTTCCTCTTATTTTGATGTTGTGTCTATGATAAAGGGATCCTCTTGCTCAAATGCATGCTGTCAATTTATTTTTTTTATGTCATGAGGAAACATAATTTTAGGTAGCTTAAAAAAGAATATTAGGATTAAGGTTTTGCTGTGATAAATTGGGATGGATCCTCTTATTGCATTTGCTCCTCTCTCTCGCTCTCTCTCTCTCTCTCTCGCAAAAGAGGTGATATTTCCTTGATTAACCTTCTTTCTCTATAATAGCAAGAGATCGTGCCTGCATTTTTTATTGCTTCTAGAAACCACACAAACCAACTGATGAGTCAATTGATTGGTTGGAGACGAAGGTGGTGTTGGGGTGTTGGGTATGAGGTGAGTAAAAGCCATGTATTTCATGTAATGATTTTCTAAAATGGTTTAGATTTTAGAAACCCATCATCTTCATGTAGTGAATTTTTGAAATGGGTTAGATTTAAATGTGTTTCTGAATGGTTTTGATTCCAAAAATATTAAAATGATAAATGAACCAGCACAATTATTGAAATGGGTTTCTAAATGGGTTTGTCTGAAATGGGTTCTAAAATCAATCTTCAGTTTCTCTATTTAACTACTCTGTTTATACCATTTGGAGCATTACTTCTATTTTTCTCACTCTTTGTTTAACTGTTTTGTTTCTCTACTTAATTACGTTTTAGTTAGATCTGCCCATTAACATTAATTTCACGTTTCATTCTTTTTTTGTGGCCTTGCCTACTACCTGTTAGACATAATGTTTCAACTAGAAAAAGAGGGGTGCATTACCACAGGGATGGGAACTCAAAAGAGCATGATCATCCAAAAATCGATACTCCATGCAAGGTAAGCTTTAATTGTTTTAGATTTCTTGTTCCTACTTATTTAGAAATTTGAATTTAATTTTGTTTGGTTTTACAATCTTCACAAATTCTTCTTCATTATAACAGGACTCTTTTAAAATCAATACAGAAAATTATTCGCTCCCCTTACAAAATTTGAATTTAATTCTATTTGGAGGTTTGTATAATTCATCGGCATTCTCAATTGATCTATCTATGCTATTATTTGCTTTTCTATTCATTTGTCTACTTTAGTAGTGCATACACATTTCTATTCACTTCACCATTGAAGGACATCATTCAGTTGACCATAATAGTTGTGTTTCTTTGAATGGATATCTTTATGTATTCAAATTCAAATTATTAGTCATTAAATTTGATATTTTAAATTGAAGTGGGCCATAATTTATAGATTTTATTAAAGAGACAATAAATTTGACGAAAATGGGTTAGAGAGACAAGAAAATTGATGAACCATTATGAGATACAGAGAGGTTAGTTTTGATGATTTGGATAGATGACCTGTTTTTTAGAGAAAGAAAATGAGAGATAGAGCTTTAATTTGTGTGTTGTTTAATTTGTAGATAAATATTCACTCAATTTGTTATCCTACCATACAACATAACATGCCATGTGTAGGACACAAAACAATATACATACTATCAATCATGCTTCCATAGGAATTTAATTTGAATTTGTTCATACTATAAATTCAACATGCATGTAAATTTATCATTGGTAAGTTTAATTTGATTTTATGAGGCTGTTTTGCTATATTAGGCCATTTGAAGGGATATATACCTTATACAGGATTTGTGTATACCTTATAGGTGATGATTTGAAGGCTTTTGTTTCTGGTTGTGTGACAACGTTCTTCTAGAATTTGGACAATATTTAATTTAATTTTCCTATTTCTTTTTCATCCATGAAAAAAGGCAGTTCTGGATTTCAAAATGTAAAATAGGTTTTTGGCAATAGTGAGCTTTGGTCCATTTGGATTTTTTTAATTAATCTTTATTTGAGTCCAACACAGGTCCTTTAGAATGGCAGTTGCTTATATAGCTCTAAATTTATATTGTGACCAATGGTTATGGATTCTCTTCACTATTAATAATTTGTGGTACTGTCCGTCATGGGTTCACTTCAACCCATCCCCACAAGTTACATCCTTGTAAATTTTCTCAATTAATTTGTAGAATCTCAATGGGTATCTTCCTGATAATGAGTTTCACATTCACAATCCTGACTTTGGTTGGCATATACGATGCAAGTGAAATTTGTTATTGACCTTAAACATATAAAGCCACTTCAATATTTTGTAATTACTTTATTGCTTTTTCATTGCTTTTGATTGAGGTTAAGGGTGAGCCAAATGAAATACTTTTGTGGTTGTGTTAGGAGATTGATAGTGAGCCTATTGAATCGATTCTGATATATTCTTTTTTTCACTACTACATTATTTTTTGGTAATGTCTTTTTGTCATAGGATTTTTTTTCCTGAATTGTTGATTTTGTCACAGAGATTTTTTTTTTTTTTTTTTTTTTAAGAGGTTCAACAACCTTCAAAGTGTTGACATCGCAAATTTTTTTTTTTTTTTTAAGTGCCCAGATGGGTCTTGAATACAATTCTTATCAATTGGTATGGTTCTTGAAGCATTTTTACTTTTATTTTTTTGAATCTTTTAGCAATTAAAATGGTAGTATGATTGTTGTATATATCTTAATTCAAGACTGCAAAGCACTTGATGCTTCATAGTATTAGTATTCCTATTAAACTTTTATTTTATTTGATGTTACATGTAGGTTGTGTCAAGTTCCTATTGTTATGCTTCTAATTATGCCCAAAGGTCCTCATGTTTGAATAATTTAATGCAACATTGTGGTCTTTTCTTAATGCGGACACTGATACATGTTTAGGAATGTAGGATTAGGTGTAATATGAGTTTCGCTACGGACTACGAGATTTGTCATGTCGTCAAAAAATAAGCAATTTTTTTACCAGATTTGTCATACTTGTCCTTGAGTCCATCTAATAAAATAGCTCATGCATGCTCATCAATTCTCCATCACTTGCTCCAGTAAGTATTCCTACATTCTCTAGTTATTGTTATAACCATTCGTTTATGCACAGTGAGTTTATGCATTATGCCAAATTAACGTCATAAATTCCTTAAGCTTTCTAATAAAGTAAATTTTCATTGTTCACCATGCACCCAGCTCCTTCCCCGATTCTACTTAACCCTAACATCATATCCTGCCTTGCCCTTTCTCTTCACCTCCTACAATAACTTTTTTTCTTGGCCGGTCACCAGTTTCTTACCACCTGAAGGAATGAGTAGCCACACCATCCCCTTCAAAATCCCAAAACTTTTGTGCCACTTCCATCCCTCCCTAAACCCCTGCCACCTCAGCACCTCCCAACCACCACCACATTCAAGCATAACCAAGTTCAGATACTCCAATAAATTTCTGCTAAATTACAACTAAACAAATATGCTCATGATCACAAATTTAACAAAGGTCGCAGCCTTAAACCTAATTCAGTAATTCAATTTGTAAAGAGAGAACAAATATTCAGAATGAATCCTCAATATATTACAATACAAATAAAAGCTTTTACAAGAACTAAATCAGAGACAACCAAGAGTCAATCAAAACATATCTCATCAAGGGCACAGAAATGCTAGTATTTGAGTACCTTGGAAGTGCCGGAGGAAGCAGAACTTGGGCACAAGTTCAATCTTGAAATTTCCCCATTGGCAGAAAAATTAAAGCTTGAGAAGTCCACTTTGGGATGCAAAACCCTAGAATTTCCATGGAAATGGGCACTGATACTAAATGGGCACTGAGCAGCAGCAGTACCCATAAAAAAAAATAGATACCCAACTCAACAAAATCAATCAATTGCAACAAAAATCAATTCATATAGAGACATCACTCAAAGATTCAGAGTAACAAAAGAACATGAGAATCTTTAAAAATAAAAATAAAAAATGGAACAACCAGAGAGAAATAATTGACACCCAGAAGAAGTTGAAACTCAGGTTCAGTTAAAAAAAACAAATTGGCGTTGTTCTTCACAGAGCATCAAAAAGGCGAGAGATGTACAAGACAAGACAAATGGTGCCAGAGTCGCTACACTACGCGGAAGAACTAAGAAGACAACTAAAAATTGGGCCGGGTTTAATGCCCCAATGGGCTGGAAAAATTATTGGTTACGTGGCCTTTTTTGGGTGGATAATTTACGCGGCCATGTCTTACACGGATTAGGGGGCGCGCTGTCACAGCACGCTGCTGTGACAGACACAGGGGGTTGTAATATTTGCAATAAACCATTAATTAGTATTATTCCTAATAATGTGGTAGTGGATCTCACTCACTATCACAGTGTACGCTGTTCTGTTTTTTTTTTTTTTTTTTTTTTTTTTTTTTCACCTCACTAGTCGTTTATTTAGAGCTCTAAATCATTTCTGTAATATTTGTGATATATTTTGTAATTCAGTTATTATATTTTAGAGTATTTTAAAAATGAAACATTTATGTGACAAACATTAATTGATAGCTGTGTAAATTATGACAGTAGTTACTACATTTGATTATTATGTCATTTTAGTTTATGTAATTTTAATTTATTTGATTTTGATCTTAAATTTATAACTTTGTTTTAATTTGGTCTAATGATTACAACTCTTATTTTTTTTTTTTTTATGAAAAATATGTACATAAGTGTCATGCGCCATATTTTTAAAGATAAAATTACAAATTTAGCCAACTCAGTAAATTAACCTCAACAAATTTAGTAATAATTTTTCTTAAAAAATACTAAAGATATTATCAATTAGACCAAATTGATACAGAATTTGAAATTAAGGGTTAAAATCAAGTCAATTGAAAGCCTAGGACCAAAATGATGTAAGGGATAAAATATAGAGACTAATGGTGTGATTTACCCTTGAGAGTTTTAATAATTTGACAAATATATTTTAATTAATAATTTTCATAATTTTATTGTTATATAAAAAAGTAAATAAGAATTTCATTTTCTTCTGCTAATTTTGTTGAATACATTTTTTTGTCAATTGAATATTTATAATTTCTAGAACCATACAAATATATTTTAAACAAATCTCCATAAGTATATTTATTAATTGACTCAAAATAGTATTTTTTTTTTTTTTAAGTAAAAGTAAGATGCATAAATATATCAAAAATATTACAGAACTACAAAAAGGTTGCTTGCACCAAAACGACCCCGTGTCTGTCACAGCACCGTGCAGTGACAACACCCCCCCTAATCCCGTCTTCCACTAATCATAATTTATTATATTTCTCATATTTTTTAATTACTCAACATAAATTTATAGGACCCACTATCCTCTATTAATCACAACACTATTAAAACACCTTATGTTCTTTAATTACGTAATACAAATTCATAAACTCCACCATCTTTTATTAATCACAATACTATTAAATACCGAATAATGTTATATGTACCAATTAATGTACACACTAGTATACTAACAGATGATGTGGTATCATTTGTATGGTTTTGGATATTTGTAACTTGTATAATAAATGTGGTCAATAATAATATCCTAACTCTAGTTAGTACACTAGTGTATACACTAATTGATACATGTAGCACCACCAATTAAATACTACATGACAGTGGCCCAAACTAACTAATAACTTCTCCAATAGGCTGACCAATACATGAATGATCTTTGGGCTTACATAATAGTCCATGCAGAAATTTTGGATTCTATTAACACTCAAATAATAATGGGAAATTGACCCAAAGGTCCAAGCCCAACATATTATGTCCCATTTAGCCCCAAAACAAATTTAATACTCCATTAAATCCTCAAATTGTCAATCAGACGAAAATACCCACAATATATCATCCAATTTACACGCGCGCAACCTTCACCCATGATCATCTCAGTCTGATCAGTACACTGTCACATCTCCACTGCTCGACTCTGCATTCTCAGTCCTCTATCTCTCCACCGTTCGACTCCACTACCTCTGAAATCTTATCCTAACCACAAAACGAACCCGTTCATCTTCTCCAATCGTCGACTCTTACTAACACAACACCAAGTCATTTATCTTCTCCAATCGCGCGACGCTCAACAACACGAAGAACCATCACCACTCCGAAGAAATTTCATAGTTCCTGACTTCCGATTCACAGAAATGGGGAAAAAAAAGTAACATCTCTCTTCACCTATTATTTTTCATTTAAATTTGTGCATTATTCTTTTATATTGGGTATATACCGTTTCAATAACACTTTCATATAAAAAAAAAACCTTGTAAAACACATTTACATACTTCAAAATGTATAAACCCTCTTTTATATATAATCTCCTATTTTAAAACATTCTAGTCTCCTATTTTTAAACATTCTAATCCCTTGTTTTTACACATAAATTCCTATTTTTACACATTCAACTCCTTATTCTTATTCTTATTGTTCTTGCTTTTTCTTGTTGTTAAATTTTGGCTTTTCTTCTTCGTATTGTTGCTACATTTAGTTGAATACTTAATATTCTCGTTGTTATTGTTGTTGTTTACAAAATATAATGGGCTGTTCTTATTGTTGATATTGTTTACAAAACTGAAACATCAGACAGTTTCATCACTCTATAAGTAACATATCTAAATTTATTTAAACTGCAAATGAAATTGTAAAATTACACAGTTTAATCACTATTCAAAATAAATAGGTAACTTATTATAAAGTGCAAATCAAACCGTCAAATTATACAGTTTTGTAACTATTAACAACAAATAGATATAACTTTATATTAAACTGCATATAAAACTGCAAAATTATACAGCTTTGTTACTATATTACTCATGCCCTACTATTGCTTTCATTTTTTTAGAAATAGTTGTTGGAAGATATTGGAAAAAACAAACCCATATGCCCAAAAATCCAATCAGGGATTTAAGTATCTTCCCTTTTAACAGTCCTTCGCTTGTATCCACTGAAATGCCACCAAAATCTCCCCCTCCACAAAAAACCCAACCACCACAACTAAAAATAACCCAAAAAAAACACAAAATAACCACACTACCTACAATAAAAAGTCCCAGAACTACACCACAGACTACACCCGCACAACAAATACCAACCACACCTCCAACTACAAAAAAAACAAACAAAAGAAAGCCAACAAAAAAATAAGAAGCTCCTTCAACCAAAAAAAAAAAAGCTCCAAGAAAGCCAAAAAGAGTCCAACAATTTAATTACCGTTCCAACATTGGAACAGTAATCAAATTGTTGAAGGGGGTCAAATTCACAAAAGCCTAACAGACAGAGCTGCAAAAAATCCCTTTTTAGCCCATTATAAATGCTCTCGCCTCAACACAACTGAAGGTCTCTTGGTGCAGATGCTACAATTCTATTGTAGCAGAAATGACAACATTCTACAACAAAAGAAAAAGAGTATTTATACTTGGCAAAAAGGAAATGAAACTCAAAAACAGTGATGTGAGGCTCATTTTTGGTATCGGCTGTGGAGAAGACAACATCACCACCAAATCCTATACAAGACCAAAGGATTTTGAGCTTGCATTTTACAAACGAAGATGTAAATCAGTAAAGAGATTGGATGGCAAGTCATTAACCAAAATGTTTCAACAAACAAAAAATGGAAAATCAACCAATGATCGTCAAGATCTTGCAAGGGTTATCACCATTTACTTGTGCTTGAAACTTCTCATGCCTACAATAGGCCATACACTCAGTTGGAGTTTCCTCAACTATGTTGACAATCTCAACAACATCAAGAAGTATAATTGGGTTGAGGCAATAAAAGACACACTGATGAATTCAATGGCAAATGCAAACAACAACCCAAGGCATGTCACTGGATGCGTCATGTTACTTTTGGTAAACACACTACTCAACTACTTCACACAAAAATATCAAATATCCAACTATTTCGAACTATCTAACATATTTCAATTTTTTTCATAGTACTGGTACTGTGAGCACAGTAAACTCCTTCAACCATCCAACAAAGAAGGCTTCTCAAGGTTTATGAAGTGGAACCTTGGCAAAATGTACTCTAAGTGGAAACATCAACTTTGCTAACTTTGAAAAGGTATTCAAACTCTTCTATACTCTCATAGCACAAATTTATTCAACACTTCTTTCACAGTCATTATAGTAAAAATCATGTTATGAAACTGTAAAAGTTTTCAATTTCAAACAACATATTTTCAACACTTAACTCACATTACTTACAGCACAAATCATATTATGAAACTGTAAAAGTTTGCAGTTTCAAAGCACACACCTATTTAACATCACTCATATTATGAAACTGCAAAAGTTTACAATTTCAACGCACAAATCTATTCAACAATCCTTTCACAGTCATTATAGTAAAAATCACGTTATGAAACTGTAAAAATTTTCAGTTTCAAACAACATATTTTCAACGCTTAACTCACATTACTCACAGTACAACTCATGTTATGAAACTGACCAATTTTACAGTATTACTGATATATGCCACATTGTTCCAATACAGGTTGACCAAAGTGCTTTAACCCCAACTGAACAAGAAATCCAGTTATTACATATCAATCAAAGCACATCAACAGACTCTTCAGCAAAGAAACATGACAACAAAAAGGTCAACAAGTGAAAAAAACAAACAAAAGCAAAAAAAAAAAAAAAAAACTTCTAGACAGTGATGAAGATGACTTTCTTGAAGAAGAACACCAATCAGAATCAGAATCAGAATCAGAACAAGAAGAACAACAAAAAAGAAAGAAAAGAAAGCAAGAACCACAAGAAGAACCAGAAAGTGATGAACAAGAAGAAGAGAGTGATGATGAAAAAAAACAAGTGACTGAAGAAGAAGAAAAAGAAGAAGAAGGTGATCAACAAGAAGACACTGATAAAGAAGAAGACCAACAATAAGAACAAGAAGAAGAACAAACAAACCAACAACAAGAAGTCAATAAACAAGAACTGACAGACCAACAACAACAACATGAAAAAAAAGAACAAGCAAAACAACAAGAAGAAAAAAGGACAAAACAACAAGAAGAACTCCAAGAGAAATCTGACACATTTCATACATTGTCTATATTGAAACAAACTGCAAAATTTAATTAAACTAACCAAAACACAATCCAAAATTTTTATGGGTGATGACCAAGCACAAATATCAACCAAAGAGGACGACAAGGACAAACTCATAGCAGCCATGAGAGCACAAATGCAAGAAATAGAACAAAAATTCATGGCTGAATTGCGTAGAAAAGAAAACCAATTGAAGGAAATGTTCACCAAAAAAACTGGAAGTCCCCAATAAAGATCAATGGTCAAGAGAATCAAACAAAAGTTAAGAAAACAAGCACATAAGCCATATTTTGAATATCAACCAATGACAAAAGCCAAAGAAGATACAAGGAACAAGATAGAAACTGCTGCTGATGTACCCAAACCAACAGAGGGTGCCGATGAAGAAAAAGAGAAGAAGAATGAAAAGAAAAAAGAAGAAATTGAAACAGAGAAAGAACCTACTACTGAACTCGAGCAAAAAGAAGGTGCTCATGAAGCAAAACAGCAGCAGAAAGAAAATATGAAAAAAGATATTGGCCAAGAGAAAGAAGGTGCTACTAAAACCAAGCCAAAAGAGGATGCCAATCAAGAGAAGACACAAGTTTAAGTATTGGTAAGTGATGATGATTTTAAGGAAGAATCAATCCACAACAAGCCACTCGCCATTTCATGTCGCAAAACAAACAAAGTTTGGCATAGCCTATCTAAAAAAGGCCAAGACCAAATTCAACTCATCAACAACACACAATCAAATGCTTGTGTCTGGTCTGGCAGTGAAGATGAAAGTTGCATATACTTTTCAGATATATGCAGATTGACCAACAGGGAAGCTTTATATGGTAATGTAGGTCTCCAACTGTACAATTTTATAGTTTCTGTTCATATTCAATGACCTATTCCACAAACCTAACACATTCTCATATATAACATGTTTCAGGTCATTGATGCCTTTTCAGAAATGAAATTGACACTCCAATCATCAATTAAAGAATTTGAGAAACATGATCTAGCCTTTGCAAGAAATCCATACGCGAGAAGATCTTACGTTTTCTCAATACTCATCAATGTAAGCAAAACATAATATACCTTTCAATATTATTCAAACTGCAAAATTTTCTACTTTCTTAACGTGTCTTACTGCATAGTTTTATAACATATTTCAAACTTATATAAATTACAGACTCCACTACAAAACCAAGATCAAACACTGAGAGAAAAAATGATGGACAACCATTTTCCAGAAGCAATGAAAAACAGATATATTGATTTCCTAATCAACCACAATAACCATTGGACAATTGTGGTCTTTGACAATGCTAATGGGATATGGAGGCACTATGACTCTTTGAGGCCATCAAAAGATTGCCACAACAAGCACTTTGAAATTACAAAGAAAATTGTAAGTTAAATAAAATTTCCTACTTAGTTTCATTCCTTTCAAAACATCTCAGCACATCACTATAACTAACAAAAACACCCACTAACTACTTTGTAGCAACAACATCAACTGAGATGGAATAAAGCATTATTCAGCAATCAAGGAAACATTTTATCATCTCAAGAGTGCGAGACAGTAATTGCATCAATTGAGGAATGCCCACAACAAACCCCACACTCGTAAGATACAAACTCAATAAACTAATGTTCCAATATGCTAAATTTTGCAGTTTTACCTAACTAATTAACTTCATTTAAAACTTTGCAGGAATGATTGTGTAATCGCCGTCTGCAATGTTATCAACCAATATATCAACTGGCAACCTGTGCAGAAATCACTTCGACCAACTAAGTGGGTCAAATTTCGAGCAAAAATCATCAGTCAATTCTTCAATGATAAGAACCGATCTTGGAAACTCGAGTACTACCAAATGTTGACAAAACATACCAAACTATAGAAATAATGAACAAACTTCTTGATAATACAAATACTCAAGTGAACATATTTTTGTACTTGTTTTTTTTTTTTTTTTAACATGTGACAAGTACTTTTTATGCTTTTGGGAATTGATTTCTTGTGGTTATTATGGTGAAAATGATTGTTGTCATTGATGTTGCTGCTGCTCTTCTTCTTGTTATTATTATTGTTGTTGTTTTTCTTGTGCTTATTATACTTGTTTGTGTTCTTCTACTTATTATTGTCGTTACATTTGTGGTTGCATATATTTTCATACAGTAAAGGTTGTTTCTAATAATTCTTCAAACTGAAAAAATATATAGTTTCATCAGGTTGTTTCTAATAATTCTTAAAACTACAAAATTATGCAGTTTCATCAGGTTATTTTTCATAATTCTTAAAACTGCAAAATTATGCAGTTTAATTACTCAAACAAAAAATTATGCTACACAATTATGCGTCCAATTTCATAACTCAACAAAAAAGAATACCCATATTTATTCATTATTTCAATAATACCAAGTATCACATTTTTTATTATCATAATTCCTCAAATTCAAATACAAATCCAAAAGAATAGACTATGGCCTCAAATAGCAACCTTGCACGTCTTCTTATTGTGATTCCCATATTTCAAGCACCTCCCACACTTGATTTGCGTCACATTCTCACCTCTAGAAGGTATCCTCTTCTTCTTGTTCCGCCCGGGCTGTTTCTTCGCTATAGGAGGTTTGATAATCGAACTACCGATACCATCAAAGTCAAATCTCTCACTTGAAGGCACTGGATAAATAGATTCCTTGTATGACTCTCTAAAACAATCCATATGAAAAAAAATGATCAATGAAATCATATGCATCTCTACCACTACTACGCAAAGTATGCACAACATGACAACAAGGAAAACCATTCAATTGCTATTCATGGCAAGAATAAGTCTGTCTACCAATATCAACACAAAAAGAAATATAAGAATGAACATCAAACATAGTATCACTAACAACAATCACATCCCAAGACTTAGCTAGCTTCAAAGAGTCCACCAACTTCTTTTCCATAACTGGACATAATTTCGCAGTCCATCTTTTAGATTCAGCTCTTTTATTAGACAATTGAGTCATGATTTGAACCCTAATCATATCAACCACACAAGTAATAGACAACTCACGGGCCCCACCAATCCAATTATTGTAAGACTCGGCAGCATTAGATGATATCTCACCATATCATTTCCCTCTAAAAAATGCATTGGCCCACTTATCATTTTGCAAACCATCCAACATACTATCAACTCTACTATTCCCAGCAATACACCTCAATTTCTCCATATAATGTTGGAAAGAAGCAACAATTGGTGCATATGCACATTTAACTAATATTTTTATCAAAGTCAGCTTATAGTTAGTACGAAATCTCACCAATTTGTCAATCAAAATTCTCTTCAAATGGTTCAAACAATATGCATGATGTGCATTGGGAAAAACCACTGAAAGAGCGTCTAGCAATCCATGTTGACGGTCAGACACAAAGGTCAATCTCTGGCCTGAACCAACAGCCTTTAACAACTGACTTACGAACCACATCCAATTATCTTGATTTTCAGCGTCAATAATTGCAAAAGCCAAAGGAAATAGGCCTGGAAACAAAATAACATGAAACTGCAAAAATTAGCAGACTCACAATACAGTAACACACTAACAAACCAAAATTATACTAACTGTAAATAAATACATACTTTGATTACCATCCTTTGATGTTGTTGCAAGCAAATGCCCCTTGTAACGCCCCTTCAAGAATGTACCATTAACAAACAACAACAGACGACAAAATTGAATGCTACACAAACATTCATGAAATGCCACAAACCTTCGAAAACACCCATTACTTTCATCCACATTTAATTCAAACACACTTCCAGGATTCGTCCTCATACCCGTCTCAAGGTACCATCGAAGTTGGTCAAAAGAAGTTGCAAAATCACCAAATAACCCACCTCTTGCCTTATCAACTTCTAACCATACAACCCGATAAAAAATATCTATACCATATTGCTTCTTCAACTTTTTTTTAACTTCAATAGGACAAGTCAACGAATTATCACTAATATCATTATGCACAATATCAGACACAAGTATAGAACCAACCATTTTGCTACAAGATTTACGAGCAACAACCCCACAAGTATGCATATTATCCAACTTCATAATAAAAAAAATACCGGAATTCATCAACACCCTTCCATGTACAAACCATTTACAATTCGTAGGCGACTTCATCATGTATTCAGCAGTTACTCTTATTGCATCGTTCTTCAAATAATTCACTGCAAAACCACACTCAACTATATATTTAGCCAATACAATGTGGAACGCCGACACTCCACCTTCAAATTCTTGACCAACACTGTGTATAATCCTCTTCCAACTAGCAGACAACAAAACTCTCTCTGGTTCTGGATAAAAACTAGGCAACAAACCACCAAAATCATCACAATGGTTAACCAAAGAACTCTCACAAATTACAGAATCAATCCTAGAAGAATTATCATCAACCTCCACAATTCTCTTATCACCTACAACAACATCAACAAACATCAGAACCACTACAACCTACCATTGACATCATATTCCCCAAATCATCATCACATTGAACAATAAAATTAGAATATCCAGGAATAGAGAAAAAAAAAACAAAAGTTACCAACACTCAACTTCTTGAACTTCGCAGATATTTTCTCAATAACTTCATGATAACTACATCCTTCAATAATCTTAATAGCAGCACAAGAATTACTATATCTGCACATTAACATGAAACACCCCTCCATACTACAAAATCACAAACCAGCAAATAATTGTTCACAGATTCCAAACTGCAAAATTATATAGTTACAGCATATCAGTATCAAAACATCAGAATTCACAATTCCAAACTATAACTTCAAAACACATTGCACTATATAACAAACAAAATCAACAAAATCAAAATCATTACACTATATCACATACAAAAATCACAAAATAAGTATCAAACAAATAAAGTTTATCATAAAACAAAGAAATATAACAACATTGCCAAACACAAATCAGATATCACGCAAATTTGCTTATCTATATATACATATATATATATATATGTATCGACAGATACAGGCAGAGTGAGAGAGAGAGAGAGAGAGAGAGAGAGAGAGAGAGAGCGTATGCAGAGATCACCTATACACAGAGATTCAAATCGCACAACCAGATCCACCTTACAGCACAACGAGATCAACCTCACAGCACAAAGAGATCGCCATAACGGAGAGAAATCGAGATCGCAGAGGCAAATATTTGATTTTTTATGTATATATATCTCAAAACAAAGGGTAATACAGTCATTTAAAAAATAAGAAAATAAAAAACGAACCTCCGAGTACAAAACTTAAAAAACTGTAGACCTATTAGTCTATTAAAAATATATTGGGATTAGAAGAGAAATAGATCCCCTACATAGGACTACATAGTAATTTTCCCAATAATAATTTAGTATGTTTAATTAAAATTTAAAATCTTAATTTCTATTATATTCTAATTTCAATTTATTAATAAGGACAATACAAATTAAATCTTAAAATAAAATGGTTTTTTTTTCATGGTACACTCAAATTTTTCATACGTATTTTTTATATTCAACTTTTTTTATTTTCTCTTAAGTTTCAATTATTTTCTTTTTATCTTCTTATTTCCTCTAAAACTCCAATTCACCCCACCAAAAATTTTCAAGGTCACAATCTTCTTCCACCTATTTCTACTTTAAAAACAATACAAAACATTAAATATATATATATGTATATTATTGTATTTTTAATGTATATAGAAATTATATATAATCAATTGACGACCTAACGATTTTATTCAAATCCTTTACCAGAATTGCTTGATTTTCCTAGATAACGGACAGTGATAAACACAAAAATATACATATATATATAGAGAGAAGAGACCCTGTTATTTGATCAAGTTCTCTTGCTTATCAAATCCATTATTCCTCTATCTATTCTCCCTCTCACGCACGCATGATTCTCTAGAGGAAATTTTGACGATCAATTATATTTGGAGATTTTTTTTATTGTTTTGCAAGTATCAAAGAACTTAATAGATCTGGTGTGGCTACATATAATTTTATTTTTGAACGGTTAAGTTTATTTGGTTGAGGAATTTAGGAAGAAATTTAGAAAGAGAAAAGAAAAAGGTAGGCAAAATATGAATAAAATATATCTATATTTCACATAGTTTCATAAATTTTTTCTTTTTCCTTTTTAAAATCTCTTCCCAAATTTTCAACAAAATATAGTCAGTTTTAAATATATAGAATGGATGCCCATGAATTAGTGGCGAAGCCCAAAAATTAAGGTAGAGGGGGCACTTTATAATTTTAATTTTTTTGGTGATCAATAATAATAAAATAATAATAATTTTATAAGCTAAATTTAAGCACAAAAAGTTAATTATTTATTATTAATAGCAACTAATCAAAATTCTATAATAATGTGGAATAACTCGGACACAATAGTAATGTAAGTATGCAATTTTAGCACAAATAATTACAACTTAAAATTCTTAATTTTAGAAAATAGAAGCAAATCATTTATAGCATAAATCATTATAAAATTTCTATAATTTTTATTTGATAGAAAAAAAATTAGAGAGATTGTATTGATTATAAAAATGTGTTTTGAATACAAATTATTAGATAATCCTAGAATATTATGTAATATTGATGACGTGGTGCTTTGGATATAAGAAATCGCAACACATACTAAATGATTCAAAGATTATTTTCTAATTACCTAACAATAATAAGTTATTATATTCCATTCATAAAATTTGATACTATATTTTTGATTTAGACCACCACATAAATAACACCACATGGCGCTCTAAAAGTACTAAATAAACTATCTATTGTGTGTGAACAATGCAAAAAAATAAAAATTTTAAAAAATAAAATTCAAAATTAAGGAGGGCACGTGACCCCCTAGCATTACAGTGGCTCCACCATGATGTTCCGTCGTCGCAAGAAGGAATTGAAATGAAACCGGCAACAAGAGTTGAAACCACTAGTGAATCAAGACAAACAAGTTAACTCATGTGAACGTGAAAGAGGTTTAGGTGCTATTTGGTAACACTTACGTTTTCAGTTTATATTTACAAAAATTTAAAAAACTCAAATAAAAACTTGTTTGGTAAATTTTTGATTTATAAATCAGTGGTCTCAGTTTATAAATTTGGCCAAAAAATGTAAACTCAAAAAATATGTTTCCGTTTTGAGTTTTGAATTTTTTTTTTTTTACCACCCAACACTAGCCACCACCCGCTACCATTTTCCACCACCGTCTTCCGTCACCACCACCCACCCCTCACTACCACCTACCACCACCACTCATCACCCACCTGTCATCACCACCCACCACCCGCCACTACCACCCACCAGCCACCACCAGCCACCACCCACCTGTCACCCACTCGCCACCACCACCACTACCACCACCACCCACCTGCCATCCACCCGCCACCACCATCCGCCGCCTGCCATTACCATCTGTCACCTACCCGCACCACCACCCACCAGCCACCACTAGCCACCAGTCACCTACCCGCTACCACTACCCACCATTCACCACCACCCACCCGCCACCTACCTGCCACCACCACCCACCACCCACTCGCTACCACCCACCACCTGCCACCGTCACCTACCCACCCACCACCACTACCTACTACCCCCGGCCATCCGCCACCCACGTGCCACCACCACCCACCACCCACTACCCCCCGCCGACACCACCACTGCCACCGCCGCCACCACCACCACCCACTCGTTACCACCCACCACCCGCCACCATCACCCACCCACCCTCACCACCTGCTACCTACCCGCCACCACCACCACCCGCCATCCCCCACCCACCTGCCACCACCACCCACCACCCGCCGCCACCACCCACCGCCACCACCCACCATCCGCCACCGTTACCCACCCATCCACCACTACCACCACCACCCGCCACCTACTCGCCACAACCACCCACACGCCACCACCCACCACCACCCGCCATCCGCCACCACCTGTCACCACCACCACCACCACCACCACCACCACCACCACCACCCACTCGCTACCACCCACCACCCGCCACCACCTACTACCCACCACCCACCACCCACCGTCACCACTTTCCACTACCGTCTTCCGCCGCCACTTGCCATTTCTCACTCTTTTTTATATTTTTAAATTTTTTTAAACATTTTGTCAATTACCAAACGCGTTTGTAGTTTATGTTTTTCTAAAAATAAACAAAAAATAAACAAAAACCAGTTTATAAAATTTTTGTAAATATAAACTGAAAACGTAAACGTTACCAAATAGACCTAGAATTTTTGATTTATTTATTATTTGAGTGTATTTTAAAGGATAATTTGAAAAAAAAAATTAAGGTATATTAAGAGTGAATTATAATCTTAAATAATTAATAGAATGTATTCAGAAATTAAGTGTACTTAATTATTTTTTAAGTGCAAATAGAATTCTTTAGAAATTTTAGTTATTATTACATCATGTAAAGACAAAACTTAGAATATTCAAATAATTTATAAGGTATGTAAATGTGTAAATTAGGAGTTATTTGAGAGTGATCTAAATAAGTGTATTTATTTAGGTCATATTATCTCTCAATTTTTTTAATACATTTTTTCATAAAAAAAATCAAAAGGTACACTAAATAATCAAACTCCAAACAATCCTAAGCTCTCACTTGGAAGGCATGCTCCATGTTGACTATAGTTTTAACGTCTTTTTAGTTGTTAGCATATAAGTAAAGCAATGTGACTGTATTAGTGATTGTACGTAAGTATTATACTTAGATATTATTTGATGTCACCTCTTATTTAACATAATAAAAATATTAAATATATAGTAGGTAACATTTAAGATTGTGCAAAATATCGCTCAATCGGTTAAAACTGTGCCGATCTGTATTAATCCGTACCGCTTTATCCGCTAACAACAGTTTTAAACTTTAAAATTTATAATTCGCTTTCGAAACTACTCCGCTCCGTTATAATTAATACATATGTATTTTTTAATTTATAACGAAATATCAAAGTAAAAATGAATGTGAGAGAAATTTAACATGTGAAATTTATTACAAATTAGTAGTTATATATATGAAAAAAATTATGTAAAATTAGTTTGTGTAATGCATATGAAAAATATTCTACAAGTTAGTGTTATATATTATGTAAAAATTTGATTATTTATTAGAATATTCTTTAATCCGTCAATCCTCTCAAAACCACTCAAACCGCAATTTGTCAATCTGACAATTCGACAATCCGCTAATCTGCTATTTAATTTATAATTTTACTCTTAAACCACCTAAAGCACATGACGCACACCCTAGTAACTGCTCTTCTCTTTTCCCTTTGTTTATTATCGATAGTATGTGATTGTGGAAGCTCAAAATTTACTCACTTGAGCCCAATCTAAATAAGACTAAACAATAGGTTAGGTCAAGCCCAAGTAAAGAAGTCCATTAGACAGCACAACTAGGGCAGGATCACTATCTTCATAAAAAGACGACCACCTCTTGAAAGAGAGGTATGCCTTAATCCCTACCCACTGCAAGTTATCTAGTTCTCTTTTCTGTTTCATAACAAGAGTTCTAACTTCATCATCAGAGTATCTCCGGCCAGAAACCACCGATCGGTCGGCATCAATGTTGTTTTATTTTGCAGTTTACTGGGATAAAACTCATCTTTTTATTGAACTATTCAAACAATTTATATGAGAAGATTTTAGAGTCTCAAAATGATAATACAACATGAATCGCATGTTGGAAATGGTTATAAAATTCTGGGTAAAACCAGAATTTTTTCCTAAGTTTCGTCTATTTTTTAGGTGGGTCCCGTGTGTCAATTTTTGCGGGTCAAAGTGGTAACGCGTTCTATGCCGCGTTGTGATTCACGTGGTATATTTGGTTGCTCAAAACCATTACTGAATGAATAGGAAATTGAAGCCAAAGTATGTTCTATGGAAATGGAGTTTTGGTGTAAAATCCTTAAAGGTATTGAATAAGGCTTGTCCCACATTGATTTGATGGGAAGTTTTGAATGGATTTATAAGGCATGGGTTTGGTACATGGGGTGTGCCTCAAGGGGTACCCAAGTGTTTTAGAGGGAGAGGTTATGGGCAAAATGGGCTAGACCCATTGGACCCAAAAATCGCCACACGCGCGCCGCCGCCGCCATCCGTCCGGCTGGGCTTGGGCGCGGGTGTGTGGTTGGGTTGGGCTTGTTCGGCCCAATACTAATCTTTTTGGGCCAAAAACATTTGAATTTAATTTTATTTTTTGGTAAAATAAAATCCAGAATTCAAATTAAACCGGAAATAAACTGGTCTGGTTTTACTGTACATCCAAACAGAGCCCTTTCCGAAAATAAACTGGTCTGTTTTTACTGTACATCCAAACAGGGCCCTTCCCGTTTTTTATCTGTTTAAATTATGAACACAACAGATTCAAATCTGTTTGAATTCAAAACCAACAGGTTTCATACCTGTTCAATTCAAAACCTACAGCCACCTTTACATCTATAAATAGGACAACTCTCATTTGATGTATTACATTCAGAAATTTCGTATTTCACCTCTGCAAATCCTATTCTTCATTTTGCTGCATTTTATTTTTGTGAGAGAGAGTATAAACACTTAGTGTGTTCGACAAACGAATAAATTGTAGTGCTGCTTTTATTCGTTGATAGATCATTTCATTCTAGGAGATAGACGTCCACATTCTGAAAGCACCGAGGAGAGGACGAATCTGTCTTAAGGACACAGTGTCAAACACTGGACTTGATCAGATTATAATTTGAAGAAATTAATCAAGTAAGTTATTTAATTTATTTTTGGTGTTTTATTATTTTTAAATCAGATTTTAATTTTGTTTTTGAAACAAAATAAAATAAGTTTTTATTTATTTATTTTTATTTCAAGTTTGATTTTTGTAATCAAACAAATTCTCTCATTTCCTTTATTTCTTTTAAATTCTATTTGTTGTTAAGTATACAAACTGAATTAATTAATTACAGTGAAGATTGACCAACAATCTTAAGACAGATTTATTTTTTGGTATCTTCATTGTATTTAATTTTCTGATTTCATAAAGACATGTTCTGGTTGGAAAAACAAATAGTGTTTATGCTATTTGACAGATAGTAGTAATATACTGTTTCTTTTCTTTGACAACTAGTAGTAATATACTGGTGTCATTAACAATTGCAGAATATTAATTGTGTTACAGAAAATTATTGTGAAATTTTATTTTTCTAGTTTTAGTAACAAGGAAAATAAAATTATTTTGTGTTATAATTTATTTTCTGGTTTTAGTAACTAGAAAATTAATTTGTGTTTTAATTTTTTCTGATTTTTGTAATCAGAGATTATGGCTACTACAATTGAAACTGCATATGGTAGTGGTACTCCTATTGTTACAGCAACACCGGTCCCTATCCAGAACCATGTTCATGTACCAATCAATCATGGGGAAAAACCGGAAAAATTTAACGGTACCGAGTTTAAGAGATGGTAGCAGAAGATGCTCTTCTATCTTACAACTCTTAATTTGGCCCGATTTCTCCATAAAGAGGCTCCAGCACTTAAAGAGGGTGAAAGTGATCGGCAAGTTGTTGCCGCTGTAGATGCTTGGAAACATTCAGATTTCCTGTGCAGAAACTACATCCTCAATGGCTTTGACAACATGCTGTATAATGTTTACAGTCCTCTGAAGTCAGCAAAAGAATTATGGGATTCTTTGGAGAAGAAATACAAGACAGAAGATGCCGGCACGAAGAAATTTGTCATCGGTAAATTTCTGGATTTTGTTATGGTAGACTCCCAAACGGTAATATCTCAAGTTCAAAGTTTTCAGATAATTTTGCATGATATTCATTCAGAAGGTATATCTCTTAGCGAGTCTTTCCAAGTCGCTGCTTTGGTGGAAAAGTTACCACCGGCGTGGAAAGATTTCAAAAATTATTTAAAACATAAACGCAAAGAGATGACCATGGATGAGTTGATTGTAAGATTAAGAATTGAGGAACATAACCGAAAGGCTGAAAAGAGGAATGAGAAAAATCCCATTGAGTCCAAGGCTAATGTGGTTGAACAAGTTCATAAACCACATAACAAAAAGAGGAAATTTATTGGAGATGGTCCTAAACAAGGCAACAACAATGGCAACAAGAAGTTCAAAGGAAAATGCTATAACTGTGGCAAGACTGGACATCGAGCTTCTGACTACCGCCGCCTTAAGAAGGATCATGGAAGTACAAGTAAGAAGACCACCAATCAGGCCAATGTAACAGAATTGGATTACATCTCTGACGGAGTGAATGACATCAACCTCTCTGCTGTGGTGTCTGAGGCTAACTTGGTTGGAAATCCCAAAGAGTGGTGGGTTGACACTGGAGCAACTCGTCACATATGTGCGGACAAGAAGATGTTCACTACCTACAGTGAGGCTGCCATTGGTGAACAACTTTTTATGGGAAATTCTTCTACTTCTACTGTGGCTGGACAAGGGAAAGTGATCTTGAAGATGACATCAGGGAAAGAACTGACCCTCAACAACGTACTGCATGTACCTGACATCCGGAAGAATTTAGTTTCTGGTTCTTTGTTAAGTAAAAATGGTTTTAGGCTTGTCTTTGAGTCTGATAAATTTGTATTAACAAAGAGTGGTATGTATGTTGGTAGGATACATGAGTGATGGTCTCTTTAAGTTGAATGTAATGATAGTTGTACTGAAAGTTGCTATGAATAAGAATAACACATCTTTTGCTTATATTCTTGAGTCGAATTTATGGCATGGTAGATTAGGACATGTAAATTTTGATGCTTTGCGTAGATTAATTGGTTTAGATTATATACCAAAGTTTGAAATTAATCCTAATCATAAATGTGAAATTTGTGTAGAAGCGAAACTAACTAATGCTCCATTTAAATCGCTTGAAAGGAAAACCGAACCTCTAGAATTAATTCATACTGATGTATGTGATCTAAAATTTATTCAAACTAGAGGAGGCAAAAAGTATTTCATAACATTTATCGATGATTGCACAAGATATTGTTATGTTTATTTACTTAGAAGTAAAGATGAAGCCTTAGAAATGTTTAAACTCTACAAAACAGAAGTTGAAAATCAACTTGGTAAAACCATTAAAATGGTTAGAAGTGATAGGGGTGGTGAATATGATGCACCATTAAATGAATTTTGTGCACAACATGACATTATTCATCAAACTACAGCCCCTTATTCTCCACAGCAAAATGGAATTGCTGAAAGGAAGAATAGAACCCTCAAAGAAATGATGAATGCCATGTTACTAAGTTCAGATTTACCACAGAACTTGTGGGGGGAAGCAATATTGTTTGCTAATTATGTTCTTAATAGAATACCCCACAAGAAAACCAACAGCACTCCTTATGAATTGTGGAAAGGTCGACCACCTTCCTACAAATATTTAAAAGTGTGGGGGTGTTTGGCAAAAGTTGAAGTTCCTGTTCCTAAAAAGACTAAGATTGGACCAAAAACAGTAGATTGTGTGTTTATTGGTTATGCTCAGAATAGTAGTGCATATCGGTTTCTGACTTATAAATCAGAAATACCTGATATAAATGTGAACACTATTATAGAGTCAAGAAATGCTGTGTTTTTTGAACATGTCTTTCCTTACAAGAAAGGACATGAATTAAGTTCACAGAAAAGAACTTATGATTGTACACAAAGTCAAGAGACTAATGACAATCAAACACAAGAGACTAGTAATGGTCTCAACCAACAGGATTTAACTGATGATGAACCAAGAAGAAGTAAGAGAGCGAGAACATCAAAATCCTTTGGACCAGATTTTCTGACATACTTGTTAGAAAATGAACCTCAAAGCTTTAAGGCAGCAACGACAAGTCCTGAAGCACCTTTGTGGAAAGAGACTGTTAATAATGAAATTGAATCCATTATGCAAAATCATACTTGGGAATTGGTGGATCTTCCACCAGGTTCTAAACCTTTTGGATATAAATGGATATTCAAGAGAAAAATGAAAGCAGATGGTTCAATTGACAAGTATAAAGCAAGACTTGTAGTTAAAGGTTACAGACAAAAGGAAGGTCTGGACTATTTTGACACATATTCCCCTGTGACAAGAATAACATCCATTCGCATGCTTATTGCTATAGTAGCATTATTTAATTTAGAAATACATCAAATGGATGTTAAAATAGCTTTCTTAAACGGTGATCTAAATGAAGAAATCTATATGGAGCAACCCGAAGGGTTTGTAGTGTCGGGGTAAGAAAAGAAAGTTTGTCGGCTTGTAAAATCCCTTTATGGATTAAAACAAGCACCTAAGCAATGGCATGAAAAATTTGATCATGCAATGCTTACTAATGGGTTTAAAATAAACGAATGTGACAAATGTGTCTATGTTAAAAACACTGACCAAGGATATGTCATAGTTTGTCTTTATGTGGATGACATGCTTATCATTGGAAGCAGTCAAAACATGATCAAATCAACTAAGCAAATGCTTAACAAAAGATTTGATATGAAAGATATGAGGGTCGCAGATGTTATATTAGGAATGAAAATTACTAAAACATCTGACGGATATGCATTATCTCAATCTCATTATATTGAGAAAATACTTGATAAATTTATCAAGGATGATTTGAATTTAGCTAGAATACCTGTAGATATCAGTCTTTATTTATCGAAAAATAAAGGTGATGCAGTGTCTCAGTTAAAATACTCCCAAATCATTGGAAGCCTAATGTACCTAATGAATTGTACTCATCCTGATATAGCTTACGCTATCAGTAAATTGAGTAGGTACACTAGTAACCCCAGAGAAGACCATTGGAAAGCGATCATTCGGGTTCTTAGATATCTAAGATTCACCCATGATCATGGTTTGAACTTTACTCGATATCCAGCAGTACTTGAAGGTTATTGTGATGCAAATTGGATATCGGATACTAAAGATTCAAAATCCACAAGTGGATATGTCTTTACTCTGGGAGGCGCTGCTGTTTCTTGGAAATCCACAAAACAAACATGCATTGCACGATCCACAATGGAATCCGAGTTCATTGCTTTAGACAAAGCAGGAGAAGAAGCAGAATGGCTTCGTCACTTCTTAGAAGACATTCCAATGTGGCCAAAACCTGTGCCAACTATTGGCATTCATTGTGATAGTCAATCTGCAATAGGCAGGGCACAGAATCATATGTATAACGGTAAGTCACGACATATTCGTCGTCGACATAATACCGTTAGACAGTTGTTGTCAAATGGGATAATCTCAATAGATTATATAAAATCTAAAGAGAATATTGCGGATCCGTTAACAAAAGGGTTGACAAAAGAGCTAGTATATAGTTCATCGAAGAGGATGGGATTAAAGCCTATTACATAAGAGTCGTCATAATGGTAACCCTACTTATATGACTGGAGATCCCAAAAACTAAGTTCAAAGGGATAACTAAGTTATGTATGGCTTGCCAGAAATCACCAAGGGATTAAAATTTCTTACCCATTCCTATGGTGAGAGTGATATCTGCAACATTTGTTGTATGCAGGGTTATAAGGATAAGCTTTGCTTTTAATGATTGCTTATATCTTGATTAAGGCATGAAAATCAAGACGAGTATAAGGAGATACTCACAATAAGAATCACCTATATGAGTGTTGAACTAGGGGCCGGTTCTATGAGAATGAAAGAGGCTACATTCTCTAGAAACACTCATGAAAACCAGGAGCGTTCAAGGCCAAAATGAACACAACAGTGAGAATCACGATGTGTTAGAAGATATTTTGTGTGAAATCTATTGTCTTGGCTTACACAAACAGCTGAACAATTCAAGGCATCGCGTCTATTGGTTAGCCAGTAAGTCCGATAGGTTATCACTAGGGAAGGTTCAAGACCGAAAGCTACCTATCCTGATGTAAGATATTTTCAACTTATACTCTTTTGATAAAGTATGCATATTGTTGCATTTCCGTTGTCATTAAATTCCATTCATGTGGGGGATTGTTGGAAATGGTTATAAAATTCTGGATAAAACCAGAATTTTTTTCTCAGTTTGGTCTATTTTTTAGGTGGGGCCCCATGCGTCGATTTTCGCGGGTTAAAGTGGTAACGCGTTCTATGCCGCGTTGTAATTCACGTGGTATATTTGGTTGCTCAAAACCATTACCGAGTGAATAGGAAATTGAAGCCAAAATATGCTCCATGGAAATGGAGTTTTGGTGTAAAATCCTTAAAGGTATTGAATAAGGCTTGTCCCACATTAATTTGGTGGGAAGTTTTGAATGGGTTTATAAGGCATGGATTTGGTACTTGGGGTGTGCCCCAAGGGGTACCCAAGTGTTTTAGAGGGAGAGGTTATGGGCAAAATGGGCTAGACCCATTGGACCCAAAAATCACCACACACGCGCACCGTCGTCGCCATCTGTCCGGTCGGGCAGGCTGGATTGGGCCTGGGCTTGGGCGCGGGTGTGTGGTTGGGTTGGGCTTGTTCGGCCCAATACTAATCTTTTTGGGCCAAAAATATTTGAATTTAATTTTATTTTTTGGTAAAATAAAATCCAGAATTCAAATTAAACCGGAAATATAAACTGGTCTGGTTTTACTGTACATCCAAACAAAGCCCTTCCCGGAAATAAACTGATCTGGTTTTATTGTACATCAAAACAGGGCCCTTCCCGTTTTTTATCTGTTTAAATTATGAACCCAACAGATTCAAATCTGTTTGAATTCAAAACCAACAGGTTTCATACCTGTTCAATTCAAAACCTGCAGCCACCTTTACATCTATAAATAGGACAACCCTCATTTGATTTATTACATTCAGAAATTTCGTATTTCACTTCTGCAAATCCTATTCTTCATTTTGCTGCATTTTATTTTTGTAAGAGAGAGTATAAACACTTAGTGTGTTCGACGAACGAATAAATTGTAGTGCTGCTTTTATTCGTTGATAGATCATTTTATTCTGGGAGATAGACGTCCACATTCTGAAAGTACCGAGAAGAGGACGAATCTGTCTTAAGGACACAGTGTCAAACACTGGACTTGATCAGATTATAATTTGAAGAAATTAATCAAGTAAGTTATTTAATTTATTTTCGGTGTTTTATTATTTTTAAATCAGATTTTAATTTTGTTTTTGTAACAAAATAAAATCTGTTTTTATTTATTTATTTTTATTTCGAGTTTGATTTTAATAATCAAACAAATTCTCTCATTTTCTTTATTTTTTTTAAATTCTGTTTGTTGTTAAGTATACAAACTGAATTAATTAATTACAGTAAAGATTGACCAACATCGCATATGAAGTAGCGATGGTTAATCATTTTTTGACACGAACAACCAATATTACATAACTTGATAATACAAATATTGAATATGCCAAGTTAGGATCAAACATGCAATAGGAAGTTGGTACTAATACTTCATTTTAATATTATTTCCATATTTAAGTCCTCATGTAATTCTATGTAGGTGATCAAAAAAGTATCTAAAACAGGATTTTATGGCTAATATAATTTTGTTAATTGAAGATAATTATTTTTTATTGTTTACGCTTTAGATTTTATGTAGTAATCTATCTATCTATATATTGTATAAGGAAAAGGGGATTTTAATTTTGAGAGCTCTAGGAGCTTCAAAACTCCAATCCAATTATGTTGATTTTTTATTATTCCTTAAAAAGAGAAAAATATCATTGACCGATTAAAAATTAAAATTTAAAGTTTAAAATTTAAATATCATTGGCTACTGAATTCACTTATGATTTAGGAATTTAAATTTCAAATTTTGAGACCTAATAATATACACATACTTTAAGGAATTGATTTCCATAATAAAAATATATTATATATTTTACGTAACTAATTAATTTTTTTTTCCAGTAGGAATTACTAAATCCCTTTCTAAAAAAAATAAAAAAGGGCTTATATTTCATTGCATTCACGTAAAATATTAATATCTACAAGAAATATTCTTTACATCTCTCTCTCTCTCTCTCAAATGGTGATTATTAAGATTTCATTTGGTGTTTAAAACTTTTTTTCTTTTTTGCCTTTTATTTAAGCTTAATCTCCATGTTCATCCGGCCTTTGTTAACAATAGAACAACAATAGATCAGGCCCATATGTGATGATAACCATGGATGTCTCCTTCAATTTCTAAGGTAACTACAAATAGTTGTTGGCCTCAATGCTATGTGTGAGATTTTTTGCATGTTTGTTATTTCTAAGATATATATAATATATCAATGTGCCATATATTATTAAAAGTTTGTGATTGTTTATAACTCTATCAAATAGATTATAAATAAAATTTTAAAAAAAGAATTGTATCATTTATTCATTTTATATATGTAGTTTTTAAAAATCAATAATTATATTTTTCATAATTTTCATTTTCAATTCTATTTAGTAACTATTTAATTTATCAATTAGTGTGTTTCTTAGGTGTAGAGTATACAAGTGACATAAAATTAGTGTGTTTTTGAGCAACAAAATTTTTTGATCTAAGAGACTTTAAGAATTTCAAAACATTAATATAAATTTTTTAATTTTAATAGTTAAGAAAAACAAGTGATATAAAATTATTAGTAGATTTAACTGCATCTATAATTTTAAATTTTAAGAAAAAAATATTTATATATAGAATGTCAAATAAATAAATTTAACCATATCTAAGCCACATCTAATTTGATATTTGAAAATCCTTAAAATGAAATTCTAAATTTAATTTTAGTATTATATAATTTAAAATTATAAAAATATATATTTCCAAAATATTATTCATTTTTTAAATATTTGAAACAAAAAAATAAATATAATTTAAGACTATTGACTTATCTAAATTCAAAAAAAAAAATGTAGATAAACTGTCAAAAAATAATTTTAGCTATATCTTTTTGGTTAGATGATAATTTTTTTTAGCTATGTTTAAGCTATATTTAATTTTAAATTTAAAAATAAAGTCCAAAGAAAATTTGAATCAAATATAATTTTAAATTATTTTTTAGCTGAAAATCATAATTTATCAAATGGTAAAAAAATTCAAGTACACATGTCATAATCTTATTGAAAAAATAAAAAAGTTTAAAAGTTTTAAGTATGAATTTCAAATTAATAATTACAAATATTTTTAAAAATTAACATAAAATTTTCACTCGAGTAAGTTCTATGGTAAAATAGGCAAATCCATAATACCAAACAAATTATTCAAAAAATAAAAAACAATGGTCTATATCTATTGTGGGTGCAGCTCACATCTCACTAATTTTAAACCTATATTATACACTCACTTTTAGGATAAAATTTTATGATTTATTGTATTTATATAATAGATATTAGTCTATTTAAATTGATTATTATAAAATATTCCTACTAATACACCAATCAATTTTTCTCGGTCAGGTCTAGGGTTAGAGTTAGAACATGACCCATGATATGACTTGATCAATTTTGAATAATCTATATTAAGTAAACGGGTGTTTTCAATCACTCTTTGGCTTATCCAATCTAAAAAAACAATAAAAAAAAATCACAAATTGCTTAAGCCCTCACCAAATTAAAAACTACGTTACTCAATTCTTAAAAAAAAATTGAGTTACGCTCAGGTTGTTGTGGTTGAACTCACTAAAGTTTACTACTCTAACAAAGGGGAAGGAAGTTACATAGTTGAGTTAGTGACAACTTAAAAATTGATACATAAAATGTATGCCATTATAGTAAAATTGTGAGCCATAACTTTTTGTCAAAAAGTCATTGCAAGTTGTCAATTGATTATCTCTACTTTTTTACGTGACTTTTCGTAATAAGTTAAAAAATTATTAAAAAAGTCAATTTCCAAACAAATCTAACTGTGAGTTTTAATATTTTTCATTTTCATATTTTGCATACAAAAATCTAACTATTTATATTATTTATGTATAACTTATGTTATTAATTTTTTTCATATCCCATATATAGCATGGGCTTATCGCTAGTAAAAACTATATAACAATTGGATAGTTTTGGACACTTTGGCCATTAATCTAATTTTATAGGGAAAATTATTTAGAAGTCCTATTAGGGAGACTTGTGCTACATTTGGTCCCACAAAAAAACTTATGTTCCCATAAGTCCTATGGAAAGTTTCTTGACATATTTACCCTCAATATTAATTGTTAATATCATAATTAATAATAAAACCATATATAGGGAAATTGATATAAACGTAACGTAACGTGACACCTACATGAACGTAACGTGACACCTATACATAACGTGACATCTACATAAACGTAACGTGACATATATACATAAACGTAACGTAACGTGACACCTACATAAACGTAACGTGACACCTATATAAACGTAACGTGACATATCTACATAAACGTAACGTAACGTGACATATCTACATAAACGTAACGTAACGTGACATCAATATGAACGTAACGTGACACTTACATAAATGTAACGTAACGTGACACATAAACGTAACGTAATGTGACACATAAACGTAACGTAATGTGACATTTACACAAACGTAACGTAATGTGTCCCGTTACGTTTCGCAAGCTTAATAAGTTTTTATTTTTTTAATCCGTTTGTTTTGAAATAGATATATAATCTTAAGATTCATTAGCAATTTCGCCTAATCTAGATGCCGAATCTTAGGCAATTCATTTCAACTCAATTAGGCCAATTAACCGTTTTATGTATACTTGAGCACATAAATTGTCTTCCCAAGTCCAGCTGCACAAAGTAAATAATTATAAAATTCAAAACTTCAATTTCTTTTCTTTTCTTTTGGTACAAATTCTCAACGATTACAAAACCAGAAGCTTCATACATCAACAACAACAACAGCGGCAGTAACATCGACACAGAGACAAATAGACGATCATATCAAAAGCACAAGCCACAATTCTTCGTATTTCAATGAATATTTGTCGAATTCAAAATTCCAATTCGAATAAACCCAAAAAAAAAAAAGAAAAAAAAAAGCGCTAATCAATGAACTTACCTAGCTTCGTCGGAGAAACTTTTAGCTCCCTTCGGTGTTGTGAACATTTCTTCATACGATATAGCTATGTCTTCGATTCCGATTCTTGATCTTTCTGCTCTCGACGAAGCAAGAGTTTCGGGTGATGCTCGGACCTCGAATCTCGATTACTCGAAAATTCCTGTAGCCCCAACTTCTCAGCTAGAGAGCAATGAAGTTCAGAAGAAACCAGAGAGCAGCAACATTGGGGTGGAAATTCCTTCACAGTTGCCTCGGGCTATGCGATCTGCAGCAGCATCAAATAGCAGCAACCTATTGAGAGAGAGGAATTCTGAAAAAGATTAGGGGTAAAAAGATTAGGATCTTGTGGAATACATTCTTATGAAAATAGGACTTGAGACTCTATAAGAAATTACACAGGACTTAACCTAGCATAAGGTTCTGAAAAAGGACTTATAAATAAGTCTCCCAATTTTATAACTTTTTAGCCAATAACCCCAAACTTTAATATTTTGAGACTATACGGATAAAAATAATAGCAATTTAAAAGATGATATGATCTCTATCTATTTGTCCACTATTTTCAGTTATCAATTATCCGTTCACCTATTTGTCCAATATGACTTATCTATTTACGTGTCATCTATCTATTTATATATTTGTTCACCTAATATATCTATTTGTCTATATCACTACCACCACCTATCTATTCACATATTTGTCTATATCACATATCACTACCACCACCTATCTATTCACATATTTGTCTATATCACTACCACTAGTCACCGCTAGCCACCTCCAGTGACTTTTCTAGCCACCGGCGGTCAAACAACAATGAGTAAAAATAAAAAAAAATTATACTTAAAGATAATAATTTATTCTTCTCACCAAATAATTGCATTAATCACATAAAAAACAAAACAATCATAGGATCTAATGCCATACACTCCCTTAGAAATGGATTTCTCAACAATTTTTTCTATAAATTTTTAAAATTATGAAATTTACTAGAGATTAGTTTTTAACTGGTTGAGGTAACTTGTGCATCACTCAAACATCATAATATCAAAATAATGTTCGAAATGTTGCTTCTCCTGAGCATGTAACTGAAATACCTGGACAACTCATTCTTCAAAGGAATATGTACATATTTTGTTACAACAAGCTATCTCATTCAAATTACACTACAATATATATGAGTTTTAGAAATATTTTGATTTCTAAAAGTTAAAATTTTGTTACAAAAGACATTTAGGGATCAATTTCTATCGTCATGAGGATAGTTGTTAAAAAATCGTCTCGAAAAGTCAAAAATAAGACTTTTAGCAATAAAATTTTGAAAATATTACCAGTAAATAGACTTTTAGGGACAAAACAATTTGGTTTCAAAATGGTTTATCTTTTTAGACAAAAAATTTGATCCCAAAAGAATAATAATTCATTACTAATGTCTAATTTTCGTTACTAAAAATACAATGACACTTTTCGCAACAAAAATATTTAATTCTTAAAAAATAATTTTAGTCCTCAATTTTAATCTCTAAAACTTTAAGTTTTTGATAGTGCTATTTGCTTAAGGATAAGGATTGCCCAACTTACACATTTAACAAACTTTACTATATATAGAGATAATATTCTTTTTGAAATGCGCCTATCCATACAATATTCTTAGCAATCTGATTTTTTAAAAAAAAAAAAAAAAAAAAAACTACCTTCTTTAATGATAATGGTTTTAATGTAAATTTCTCAATGAGTCAGCAGTTGTATTGTATGAAACTTTTCACCTCCTATCTTCACGGGCCTGTTCTCCACACCAATAGCTCCACGAGGTATGTATCCATATCTCTCTCTCTCTCTCTCTCTCTCTCTCTCTCTCTCACACTCATATCTATATATGTGCCACGCTCGTGGATTTTATCCGATCCACGTGAAGAGGGCATTTTAAGTGAGTTATGGAATTAATCAAGGTGCATGTAAGGTAGTTTGGACACCGGATAATAAAAATAAAAATAAACAAAAAAAAATTTGGTTGTGCTGGTGGCCTAGTCTTTTCTTCTACTATATATGTTTGGATATTAACGGGAGAAAGAAATGATTTGTTAAGTTAGGAGGGAAAAAAAGAAAAGAAAAAGAAGACATTGTGATTTTTGTCCTTTTTGTTTGGTTAAACTAAGAAAAAAACAAAAAAAATACCGATTTATCTTCAATTTTATTTCGATAGACTATATAAAATAAAATAAAAGAAACTCTTACAAGTTATATTACTAAAATAACCTTTTATGCTTATATTTCTTTAGTACTTAGATGGACAATTTTGATATTTTATAAAATTAATAATCATTCCAAATTTAGAGAGATTCAAAAAGCAAGTTGTAAGAGAAATGAATTTTTTTTCTATTTATGTCCATTTCTTCTCACTTCTCTTCTCTTTATTTAGTATTTTAAACAAGTAATTAAGAATGGGAGAAATCGATTTCTTTCATTTTCTCTCAAAATCAATCAATCCAAACGGATTGTAGGGTTATTACAATTTAAAGTTGTTATTGAATGTGTGTGTCAATTTCCGACCACACTGCCAATCAAGCACTTAGCTGGAGAACACTAGCAGAATAGATTAAGCCCGCATGACCTGTCACAAAAAGAAGAGATTCCGGCAGTGGTTCGTCCACCCGGGGGCCCTCCGACGATCAAGTCAGTAAAATATCTCTCAAAGATAACCAATAGTGCTTAACTCACTAGACAAAGCATAAAAGACATACCTTAGACCCATGGGGGTGCCTCCCTTTTATAGCCAACACAATCCTAGTCCCAATAGAAGCCTAGCTCTAATAGACTTAGGATTACTGCTAACCTTGGACTCCCAGTATGATTAGGATAAACTTTCTAAGAGTCTTATCTTTACCTAAACTGAAGTCTTCTTTCATTTTAGGACTCTTGTCCCTTATCCGCTTATTCTGGATTTCGATATCTTCGCAGATGACCTCGGCCTAGCCGAGATGATCTCGGCGTCATGACCAGGACACGTGGCACCTCGGCTGGCACTTCGGTAACACCTCGGCCGGCACTTCGGTAACACCTCGGCCACGTGTTGTCATTCAAAATTTATATCCCCACATTGAATATTTTGTAGCAAGCAGTTATATAGTGATATTGATTTCCAGCGTGCAATATGTGATTAGAGTTGCGGGAAACTTCCAAGGGTTGGCTTGGTGGTAAGGTCTTGAGTTTTGGGGGTGTGCTCCCTCCAAGGTTTAGGATCAAAACTTTTTAGGTGTTAATAATTTTTTGGGACCATCGGGTTAGGAAAAAATTCTTGAATTAACTGTGGTGCACTTATAGAAAATTTCTTACTGAGGGCTTGTGCACTTCTAGGAATTAGTCGAGTTTTGAACCGACACTCTGATGGCAATAAAAAAAATTGTGTATTAGAGTTAATGCTTCTCTATTTTAAATTAGGTTAATCAACTGGAGTAGTTCAATTAGACATCCTTATATACTTTCAACTAAGAGGTCAAGTCTTAAGAGGTCAAGTCTTATTATGACGCTTTCTTGTATTGATGTAGTTGTTAGAATTGTGTGTGTTTTTTTTTATTGGTGGTTAGAGTTGTTTTATTGCATATATATCGTTAGACTTTCTTATATAATTAATTATCTAATTTAATGTAATTTGTTTATATTTATAGATAATCATCTATCCATTGATAAAAAATATATAAATAAATTAGGTTCTTTTATGCTTTTAAAAAATTACCATGTTTAAATTTTCATAGAGTAAAACTTTTTAGGTTGGTGTAATTAACTAATTCGTAAATTATTGTCAATTATATATTTTGATGTAGCATGTGGGTTTGGATTTTTTTAAGGGAGAAATACATATCAGTGCTGATTGGGGAAAATATTTATAAAAAAATAAAAAATAATATAAATATTAATAATTAAAATCATTTTTTTTTCACATTTGTATAAGAATTTTTCAAAATCCACTCTAAATAATAATTTTCCCCCCTTTTTTTTAACCTTTATTGTGAGCGTGTATGTTATGTTATTTCTAGAACATTATTTTTTTATTCAATAGATATTTTTTATATTAGAATAAGGTTATAATAAATGGTAAATGCTAACAAGTGTATCTGTAATATTGAAATTTGTATAAAAAAAATATTTTTAAATTAATGAAAAAAAAAAACTATAAATTGAATAAAAGATTATTTTCAAATTAGTAAAAATTGTCTTGTATTTTGCAAATTCTATTTTTTTTTTTTTCCCGTGTACCCATTGACATTTGTTAGTAAAACCTACAATAAGGGTTGGTTTGGGATATTCTAAAAAAGTATACTTTTTGACTTATTGGCTTATATGGGTTGGGTTTGGATAGGGTTTGATGTGATATGTTAGATAGGTGATGTGATTTAAATAAGATAATGTGACTTAAATAGGATAGTGACTTTTTGACTTTTTATATTATTTAGGTTATGCCAAACATAGTCTAAATTATCAAAATTCAAAACTAAAATGATGCTAACTTGCGTAGTAATATATCATCATTATACTTGGTTTTGATTAGTGCATGCTTATGACTTACAAAATCATGCACTAATCAAAATCAATCATAATGAATGTTTTTGGTGTGAGAATCAAACAAAACAACGGCGCTCAATTTAATTTTTTAAAAATGCATAATATACAAGTTGCCACATGGAGGTAAGATAAATAAATCTATATATATAAATGAGACAAGTGTGTAATATGAATATTAAGTAAATGCTATCTATATGTTACTACAAAAAATTTAGATTTTTGCGACGGCAAAATGTTGTCGTTAATACTCCTAATGTCTTTTCAAAAAAAATTTAGCGACGGTAAATGACTTTTAGCGACGGCAAAGGGGGGTCACAACAGAGAGCGTTGCAAAAAAATTTTAGCTTTTTTTGCAACGACAATTGTTGTTTTTTGCGATGGTATTTTACTGTCGCTAATATGTAAAAACGTGAGAACTTTTGCGACGACACTATTTTACCGTCGCTAAAAGTCTTATTTGAGACGGCAACTAATGCTGTCGCGAATTGTGTATTTTTTGCGACGGTATGATGCCATCGCAAAAAAAAAATATTAAATTTACCCTTTTTTTTTTTTGAGACGGTGTGGTGCTGTCGCACAAAAAAAAAAAAAAAAAAAAACTGCAATATAATTATTAAAAATATTAAAATTACCTGTATTAAATGAAAAACAATTGAAAAAGAAACCAGTAATTGCAAAATAATATAAAAATTCCTATATAGAAATAATAATTTCTCTATAATAAAAACATTCTTGCATCTATAACTACACATCAACAAAATTATCCTACTAAATAATGTTCCATAATACATGTATAATGCTTAAATACATAAAGTTGTTCATAATTCAAAATAACATAAACCAAAATTAAAAATCTTCCTCATCATTCTCCGGGGGTAACAAAAACAAAAGTTAGCCGCCTTTTTCACAGGCATGCATTCCACAAGAAGCAAACTCCTACTTGGGAAATATTTGAAAACAAAAAATAAAAATAATTAGTAACAATATAATTATGTGTTAATATGTTAATTATAAAAATATATAAAAATTTAACTACTATACAATTATAAAGATAATTAAGTAAATAATTTTGCCTAGACCGTAATCCGACTCTAACTCCCAAACTGAGAACGCAATTCAAGTCGAGTCCTCTTCCACAAGTCTCTTGTGCCTAGGCGGTCGTGTGTGTCAAGTTTCATACTACTCTGACGCCGTTTGGTGATTTTGAAGTGTTAACACATCGAATTTTAAGTTTCTTAAAAAACTAGTTTGCCTAGCATGAAATCCGGCTTTAACTCCCAAACTGGGAACCCGATTCAAGTCCCGTCTTCTCCCACAAGTCTCTCGTACCTAGGCGGTCGTGTGTGTCAAGTTTCGTGCTACTTCGATGCCGTTTGGTAATTTTGGGACGTTAACACCTCGAATTCTAAGTTTCTTAAGAAACTAGTTTGTCTAGAGTGAAATCGGACTCTAACTCCCAAACCGGGAACCCCATTCGAATCTCGTCTTCTCCCACAACTCTCTCGTGCCTAAGTGGTCGTGTGTGCCAAGTTTTGTGTTAATATGACGCCGTTTGGTATTTTGGGACGTCAACACCTCGAATTCTAAGTTTCTTAAGAAACTAGTTTGTCTAGAGTGAAATCCGGCTCTAACTCCCAAACTGGGAATCTGATTCGAGTCCCATCTTCTCCCACAAGTCTCTTGTGCCTAGGCAGTTGTGTATGCCAAATTTCGTGCTACTCTGACGTCGTTTGATGATTTTGGGGCGTTAACACCTCGAATTCTAAGTTCATAAAAAACTAATTTGTCTAGAGTGAAATTTGGCTCTAACTCCCAAATCGGGAACTCGATTCGAGTCATGTCTTCTCCCACAAGTCTCTCATGCCTAGGCAGTCGTTTGTGCCAAGTTTCGTGCTACTCCGACGCCGTTTGGTGATTTTAGGGCATCAACACCTCGAATTCTAAGTTTCAACTATTTTGTCTAGAGTGAAATCCGACTCTAACTCCCAAACTGGGAATTCGATTCGAGTCCCGTCTTCTCCCACAAGTTTCTCGTGCCTAAGCGGTCGTGTGTGCCAAGTTTAGTGCTACTCCGACGCCGTTTGGTGATTTTGGGGCGTTAACACATCGAATTCTAAGTTTTTTAAGAAACTAGTTTGTCTAGAATGAAATCGGGCTCTAACTCCCAAACCGGGAACCCGATTCGAGTACTGTCTTCTCCCACAACTCTCTCGTGCCTAGGCGGTCGCATGTGTCAAGTTTCATGCTAATCTGACACCGTTTGGTGATGTTGGGGCGTCAACACCTTGAATTCTAAATTTCTTAAGAAACTAGTTTGTCTAGAGTGAAATCCAGCTCTAACTTCCAAACCGAGAATCCGATTCAAGTCCCGTCTTCTTCCACAAGTCTCTCATACCTAGGCGGTCGTGTGTGCCAAGTTTCGTGCTACTCCGACGCCGTTTGGTGATTTTGGAGTGTTAACACCTTGAATTCTAAGTTTTTTAAAAAACTAGTTTGTCTAGAGTGAAATCCGGCTCTAACTCCCAAACCAGGAACCCGATTCGAGTCCCGTCTTCTCCCACAAGTCTCTCGTGCCTAGGCGGTCATGTGTGCCAAGTTTCGTGCTACTCCAACGCCATTTGATTATTTTAGGGCGTCAACACCTCCAATTTTAAGTTTTAACTAGTTTGTCTAGAGTGAAATCCGGCTCTACCTGCAATTAAATTCATAACCATGTTTGCTCAGTTACCCAATTTTCTTACCCATATATTACTTTAGATTATAGCATTTCAAGATTATCCCTCAAGATACTTCGATCATAGTTGTGATGTGTAATAGCCTAACAGGAATAAAAGGGGAAAATTGCACAAATGTGGTTCTGAAAGGGTTCAAATTCATTATTGTCTTGTAGATGCAAAATTGTGAAACATAATTCACACAGCCAACCATATATAGCTAGAACTAGATTTACTGATTGCATTCTAAGATGGCAAATTCAAATTTTCATGTTTAGAACCTTTTCAAATCATGCTCTTGATGATATCTTATAAATAACCTAAAAAACAATGACTTCAAGAGTCAGGATGCCGTTGAGCTGAGCATGTAGCCCCATACAAAGAAAGCAGAGTAGCTTACATATTAATTAAGCAGCAATTATTATGACTCTCAAGTAGGGAAAATTAAGAAAACTCATCACCAAAATCAGGTGGTCAAGTTATACAACCCTCCCTTAATCATATAGCTTTTTTACAATTGCAAGAGCCATTTTTGGAAATCAAGCTGGGAACTCAGATTCTTAATACTTATTCTACAAGGAATGCCACAAATATTGCCATGTTCAACCAAGCTATTGCTCTGTAATTAGATATAACATGAAAAGGTAATACTTATAATAAATAAATTAACTACACAAATAGCAACAAACTAGCAAAAAGTTAAAAGAACTACGAACTGTACAGGTATAGATGGTCTAGCTTCATCAACACGATTTCCCTGATCATCAAATATAGCCTGAACCTGACAATGGAAATGAAAAGTCAAGTTTTTCAAAGATGGGCACCAAAATGAAACCAACTCTACCCTTTTTTTTAGTACATTAAACAATGACTTCTAGCTTAAAAAAAGTTTCCTAAAGCTAGCTCTTATTTGCAAACCTTTCCAAAGGCTTCACCACAAATAACTACATCTCCTCTTTTAAGGGTGCCATTCTGCACAATGAATGTAGCTACTGGTCCTTTAGATTTATGAAGACCTGCCTCAATTACTATGCCCTTTGCACTCTTATAAGGATTAGCCTTCAAATCTTGCAACTTCAATTACAAACAGCACAGAAAGTTAGATACATGGAAAGCAGATGCTAAGAAGCAAGAAAAACAAACTGATTATCATTAAAATTCCAAGAATTAATACACAATTTTGTTAAAGCAAGGCCTACTTCAAATCAATGAAAAATGCACAACCTAATGATCTTTTTAATAATTATAATATTTAACAGAGAAGGCAACAAGAGAAATAGAGAAAACATATCAAGCCTGAATATGCATTATATCTGAATATACATCAGAGCAGCTACAATAAAGATTGAGAAGAGAACTAAATTAGCTCTAGGCTACACAATTGGCAGTTTTGCACATAATACTGGTTTATCATACTAAAGTTTGAAGCAAGAAATCAAACGTTTTTGGCATTTGAGAAAACTATATACTGCTCTCTCCCAACTTGTAAGAAATCCAAGCTCATGTAAATGCATCAAGAAACATGTAACAAGATAGTGAATGAGTGACACATGGACTGAATCTATTGAAGTAGTCTATGTATTTTCTTGTGGACTGACCAAAATAAATAATTTTGAAAGAAGAAATTGTCAAGAGATTCATGGGAAAAAAAAAATGCAACAAGAAAAAAGAAAGAAATAATTTCTCACCACTGAAGAGCCACATCAATTCTAATTCCATCTGCTTCTTTTCTAAAACCCACAATATCATGAAGTGGTTCCAGGATCAAAGAACTATTAGTCACTTTACAGTCAAGACTCAAGCATAATGCAATGGAAATTTAATACTATTTTCATGGAGCTTTCGTATGAAATGGATTTGCTTTATTTAATGCTATTTTCATGGATCTATCTAAGAATTATTGCTCTCTGGTGGTGATTGAAGTAATATTCTTTCCATCTTTTAGCTACGAATCATGTGTTATATCCAAATCTTCTAAAATTTATTAAAAATTTAATACCATCAAATTTAATAATCAGAAATTAGAAAACGATTTATGGAGAAAATAATCAGACAAATCAAAAATTATATACGATTGATTTATACATGTAGAGAAAGAGAGTGTAGAGAGAGAGAGAGACGACGAATCAAACTCACAAAGAAATCGGATTCTAACGACCTCGCCTGTACATGTATAAGAAGTAGATATAACTAAGGAACCAGATTAATTATGAATATAAGTCTCACACTACTCACTGCTCGAACAAAATATAACTAAAAAATGAAGGGTTGGTGAAAATTAGAATAAATAGGTGATATGGGTTTCACCCCCACAAACAATGAACTTAAAAGAAGCAAAAATCAGCAACTAAAGTTCACATAATGCAAGGAGAGAAATAAAGAATATATGTGCAAAAGAATATGCAGATACTTCAACTTCTATATATAAACACAAGCATAACCGGAATAAGGCTCAGAAAATGGACCAAAATATATACTAGATTTTAGAAAATACACACACACACATAGAGAGAGAGAGAGAGAGAGAGAGAGAGAGAGAGAGAGCTGCGACCTAGGGCTTCGACATGCAAAGTCCAAGGGATTCTGCACCAAGAACGAATGCAGCAAAATGCTCCCGCCACAGATATAATCACCTTCGCATTCCATCGTGGATTCAACAAAACAATTGCAAAATATAAGAATGTCCTATTTATTTAAATGAAATGAAATCAAATTAAATCATCAAAATATATTCAAATAGACAGAAAGATATAAGAAATTAGACCGCACCAGGAACATCGGCGAATCGGAGAGTCTCTTCAATCATGCGAATCTGAAGGGATCGATGTTCTTGAAACTGAAAGCTTCAAGCTTGCTATTAATGGCTGCAGTGGTCCCTGAGCAGCTCCTTCGCCACTGGAGTGAGAGCAGCAGAGGGAAAGCCAACGGAGTGAGAAACAAAAGAGTGAGGCTCCTTAACCCCATTGCTCGACGCTATCATCTGCCCTGCTTATAGTCGCAAGAGAGATAGAGAGAGAGAGAGAGAGAGAGAGAGAGATGGGAATTTTGGGTTCAAAAATTAGGGATTTGAGATTTAGGGATTTTTGGTTGAGGGAGGAAAAACGAGCGGGAATCAAATTTTGGATTTTTTTTTTTTTTTTTTTTGCGACATCAAGTATAATCATCTCAAATGAAAATTTAAGGTAGTGTTTGGTAATATTTATGTTTTTGGTTTATGTTTACAAAAATTTTATAAATTAATTATTGGTTATTTTTAGAAAAATATAAATTACAAACGCGTTTGGTTTGAACAAAATGTTTAAAAAAATTTAAAAACATAAACTAAAAAACATATTTATCCAGGCCTAAAATATTTATATTTATTTATGACAATGAGATCATACATATTATAATTGGAAAAAAATAATTAATTGAAAAAATTTTATTTGAAAAAAAATATTTAAAAAAAAATAATTGAAAAAACAATTAATTAAAAAAATTTGCTAGTCAAATTTTTAAATTTCATTTTAAAAACCAATGTAAACTCATTTTTTTAGAGAGATGAGTGAAAGAGAGAGAGAATAGAGAAGAGAGATGAGCGAGAGACACAGAGAGAGAAAGAGAGAGAGAGAGAAAGAGAGAGAAACCCATTTCATTTTTTGACTTTTCCCTCTTTCAACAACAATGGGCTTAGGGAAAGAGATGAGTGTGAATGAGAGAAATGAACGATTGAGAGAGAAGAGAGATGAGTGAGAGAGAGAGAGAGAGAGAGAGAGAACAAAAGGAGATGAACAAAAAATATAGAGAAAGAAGGAAAGAGAAGAAAGATGAGCAAAAGAGATAGAGGCGAAGAGAGATGAGAGAGCCAGAGAGAATAGTGATGAGAGAGAGAGAGAGAGAGAGAGAGAGAGAGAGAGAAACAAGATGAGCGAAAGATAGACAAAGAGAGAGAGGGGGGAGAGAGAGAGAAAGACAACAAAAAGAGATGAACAAGATATATATATATATATAGAGAGAGAGAGAAAGAAGAAAGATGATCAAGAGAGATAGAGAGCAGAAAGAGATGAGAGAGCTAAAGAGAAGAGTGATGAATGTGAGAGAGAGAGAGAGAGAGAGAGATGATAGATAAAGAGAGAAAGAGAGAAGAGAGATGAGTGAGAGACAGAGAGGGAGAGAGGCCTATTTCATTTTTTGACTTTTTTCTCTTTCTACAAATGATTAAGAGAAATGAAAGATGAGTGATTGAAAGAAGAGAGAGAAAGAGAGAAAGAGAGAAAGAAATAGATCGATAAATCGAGAGGGAGATCGGTAAATCGAGAAGAGGGGTTGGAGAAAGTGAGCAATGTGAGCACATGTAGGAGAGAGAGAGAGAGAGAGAGACACACACACACACACACAGACATAAAGACAAAGAGTGATGAGTGAGTGAGAGAAAGAGAAAGAGAAAGAGAAAGAGAAGAGAGATGAGCGAAAGAGAGAGAGACAGAGAGACAGAGAGAGAGATGGAGAAAGATAGAGAGACAAGAAGATGAAAAAATGGGTGAAACACTACAAAAATTTCAATTTTTTGTGACGGCAAAATGCCGTCGCCAATACTTCTAATGTCGTCTCATCAAAACAGTCTCGTTTTTTTTTTTTTTTTTTTTTTTTTTTTGGGACGGCGCCTATTACCGTCGCAAAAACTCTCTTATTTGCGACTGCAATTCATGCTGTCGCAAAAAACAGTTTTATTTGTGACAAGATAGGTTATTGTCGCAAAAAATACGCATTATTTGCGACGACAGTTGTTACCGTAGCAAAAAGGTTGATTTTTTGTGACAGGAATGGGTGCTGTTGCTAAAAACCCCTCTATTGGCGACGACAAGTGGTGCTGTCGCAAAAAATCACTTTTTGCGATGGTAAGTGATGCTGTCGCAAATGCTTCCGTGTTGTAAAGCCCCTTTTCTTGTAGTGTGTATTTATTATGAAAGTCGGCAGCCGTATAATGACTAAGTATCCATAAATGTGTATGCACAGATATGTCAATGCTCACGAGATGAGAATAGGTCTCAACTGCCAACCGATAACTGTTGGAAAAGTCGCTGGCAGCAGCACTGGTGCGGGTGAAAATATAGACAAATAAATATATTAGGTGACAAATAAATAATAGATGAACAAATAATGAAATGACACGTAGACAAATAGGTGGACAATAAATAGATAGAAAGATAGATAATGAAAAATCTAGAAATCCACTAGATATTAATTTGTGATTATGTATCAATTTTAAGCAATAAAACAATCCCAATCAAACAATCAAGACAAATCGACACAACGATTTTAACGTGAAAAAAACCATAATTGGAGCACCTCCTATCGTGATAAAAAAACCACGGGCAACAGCCACAAAACAATCCACTAAGAAGATATAAAGGAATTACACAGGTATATTCTCAATTACCTAGCGAATCCACGCCCGAATTGAACCAACCCCTATATACCTCTTCCAGCCCCGTCTTCACCTCGGAATTGTCTTGATGATGAGCCACTCCAGAATCCACCAAAGCTTTAGGCTCGAATTCTTCAGAATCTAACGAAGAACAACTCTCTCTTTTTAGAATAAACAAATAATCCTTTGATGTATACTTTTTAAACCATGAGTTGAATACTCAATTAAACATCAAAGAAAACCAGCAAACTAGCCCCAGATATAAACCTTAATATCCAAGAAGTAGATTTGAGGAAGTAATCATAAAATTTGATAGAAACACGTACTTATAGAAATCTGGGACTGCGAAGCTCGCTCGAGTGAAGACTTCCTCGCTCGATCTCGCGTGTTTTTTTTCCATAAGTGGCTTCGCTCGAGCCACATAACCTTTGCTCGAGTGTACATTCATCCTTCTCAGGTTTTTTCCGAGTGAGAACTCCTTCGCTCGAGTGAGCAAGGGCGGACATGCAACTTCGAATGCAATTTTGCATTTTGCTTCGGGGGCGCTGCCCCCTGGACCCCCTCGAGCTGACCGGGCAGTTCGATCCCCGTCATAATCAGTGAAGTTGCAATCTTGAAAACATTAACATCACAAATTCTCTGTAAGGCACAATTCGGGTTGGATTCGCATCTAAAAACTCATAGTCTCACTGAAATAAAAAGTGCAAATAAAATTACAACTCAAATGAGTTTTGTCAAATGAAATTGTCAAGAATAAAAACCTAACAGATAGAAATAAAATAATCTTTCAAATTATAATTATCCTTTTGACCTTAAAAATTCTAGAAATAAACCTCTAACTGAATAGTATTTTGAAGATGCCCCTGCCACCAAATGTTGTAGCTATAAATGAATCATGAAAATTAATTTAATAGTACCTTCTAAGTTTGAATGCTATTTATTTTTATTTTTATTTTAAAGTGTAGTATATTATTAGAGATGTTGGTTAAGAATCCTCGTGTCCAATTGTATTTAGACCTTCGATTTAAATGGAAATTTTTTGGTGACAAATGAAAATAAACCAAAAATAAAATAAAAATAAAAAATGACGAACCTTCCCTTAATTTTTTTTTCTCCATTTATTTTCAAATCATTGTTATTTGAACGCTACTTTTGATAAGGTTTTTAAAAGTTGATTTGAAATTTGAAATTTGAAATTTGAAATTCATTTGTTACGTAAATAAGTCAAATTTAAATTTATTTTAAATTTGGTTAAGTCACTTAGAAAATGACTCTGAGCTCACTTGTAATCGGCTCGATTACTATTCATTTAAGATCTTCTTGCAAATAAGTCGAGTTTGAATATATTTTGAAACTCGTTTAATTTTCAAATCAAATTTAAATAGTTTACTAGTCGAATCGATTTAGCGCTTTTACATTTCTTAATTCAAAAAATTCGAGCCCTCTATACAATGTGGTAGGAATTTTTAAACATAAAAATCTTGAAACATGTCGATTATAAATACATTCACTACAAGAATACAAAAAATTTAGGTATAACTCTGCTTTGATTGTTGCATATTTGTGTGAACTAATTACAACTCTGCTCTAGTTTTTGCATATCCGTGTAAACTAAATTACAACTCTGCTCTAGTTTTTGCATATCCGTGTAAACTAATTACAACTCTGCTCTAGTTTTTGCATATCCATGTAAACTAATTACAACTCAACTTTGCCATGTGAAATTACTAATTTGTACCTAAAATTTTTGTATTCTTGTAGTCAATGTATTTACATCAATTAAGCAGTTTTTTTGAAAAAAATTATTTAATACTCCTAAAACAACAACTACATGTGATGGTTTAACTTGATTTTTTTTATTGATCTAAATAGTGATTCGTCGCTTTTATGTTACTTTTTAAGAGAGAGTAAGACAAATGTCACTGCATAAATAAAGTAGAAAATTACTAAATAATTACTAATTAATTTCCCCTTCACTATTTTCCTGTTTTGTGATTCAAGTGACTGGCGAGCATTTAGGCCAAGTTTGGGAATACCCCAAAAAGTCAAAAAGTCAAAAAGTTACTCAAAAAGTTAAAAAGTTATCACTATTCACCAAAAGTCAACAATTACGGCTGCACAACTCCCAATTCAAATTTTCCTCTAAAAACCAATTTTCACAATTTTTTATTACACATTTTTCCATAAAAAGTCAAAAAGTTAACCAAAACATCCATATTTTCAACCTCAATTTTTTTGTCCAAAAAGACAAAAAGTGCAATTATTTTGTCTTCCCAAACAAGGCCTAAGCCGTTTCGGGACAAAAAAAAAAGAGTCACGTTTTCAGATAAAATGTTTAGAAATACGAAAATGCCTGGTAGCTCGAAGCTACCAGGCTCGAATTGGCTCGAGAGGAGAAACAGAAGAGAGGAGGAAGAAGAGAGGAGAAAGAGGGAGAGAAGAGAGGAGATCGCGCAGTACCACCGCCGTGGAGATCGCGCAGCACCGTCGTCCCGTCGCCCGGTCGTTGCTCGTCGCCTCGTTCGTCGCCGTCGTCGTAGCTCCTCCGCCTCTGCTTCCTCCTCCGTCGCAGCCCCGGCTCAGCTCACCGTCTGCCTCGCCTCGCCTCCCACCGCCATTTTGATGGCCCCCTCCTGTTCCTCCCTCCTCTCCCCCCTCCTCCCCCCCTCCTCCTCCTTTCTTCCTCCTTCCTTTTCTCTTCTTCTCCCTTCTCCTTCTCTGCGTCAACCAGTCTGCAACAAACAGAGGAAAAAAAAAAAAACAAAATCGACGCCAAAACGAAGTCGTTTTGGCGTCGAGCCGCGATTCGAGCCCCGCGATTCGAGCTACGTAGCACTTCCGTTAAAAATATAAGTGTCAAAAACGCAATAAATATGGTTTGAGAAGTGCAAAAAATACAAGTGTAAAATTACAAATTAGGACCTATGAAAAAAAAATTTCTTATGTTGGGTAAGGATATTTTGATCATTTTAATTTGATTTGATATCATAAATAAATATTAAATTAAAAAGCAAAAAATTAGCTTTTTACTAACTTCTCAAATCACTTTCTAAAAAGCTAAAAAACTTGATAAAAAATCAAAAATTAATTTTTTACCAATTTTTCAAAACACTCCTTAGTAACATGTTAAAATAGTCAATTTTTATTAAAAATGACGAAAAAATCACTAGGTTATTTGTTATTCGCTAAAAAAAATTATATATCACATTAAATGTTTTTAATCACAAAAAAATACGAGTAAATTGATAATAAGGCCTTGTTTGGGATCTACTATATAATCCATCTTTTTATCTTTTTATCTTTTTTCCATCACATCACATCTCTACTTTTCTGCACATCTTTTTATAAAAAGACAAAAAGTACACTTTTTTAGGACACCCCAAACCAACCCTAAATCTAATTTAAACAGCATATAAGACATTAAATTCTGTGAATACTTGTCCTTAGTTATGAAGAAGGGGAAGAAAGCAGAGCCTCTCTCTCTAGATTCTAGAGAGAGAATGCTCCCCCCGGTGGTCATGGCTTCCTGGTGCTGTTCTGGCCAGTCTGTTTAGCTCCTATACTCAATATATGAGTGTGAGTGAGCATGGTTCCAGGTGTGCTATCCCCTGGCTGTGAGGTGTGGAGTTTTTTTGCTCTCCATCTTTGTATCTATGTTCGGCTTTCATGGATATTTAACAAGTCTGTGCTCCCATTCCGGCTATTCTCATGGCTGGTTTGGGGTGTTGCCTATGCCTGGTGTTGCACTGGTGTTACCGGTGGGTGGTCATGTCGTTGCATCATGTTCTGGGTTGGGTCACCACCAGTGTAGTCGTCTCTGGTTCGGCTGGGTGGGTGGCTCACAGTTCAGCAAGATTGGGGCTCTACTTGGTTCACCATTTATTATCCACGGTTTGGGTAGCTGGAGGTGTTGGGTTCCATGTCCGGGTGTTGCGTTGTTATTCACTAAGCTCAGGTGACCCCTATCCATGTGTTGGTTGCTAGTTCAGTCCGTGTGCTGGGTGGACTGTGTTTCCGGTGGGTGACGGGTCACGTTGAGTTTGAGTTTTATTGTTAAAGGTTACGGAGGTGAGCTGGTTTCGATCTGCTTCAGTTTTTTGGACCGGGTTGGTCTACGGCTATGGTGATCTCTGTCCAGAAGCTGTTTGGTAAAGATGATGATCGTGAAGGTCTGGGTTGAGCCGTCGCTGGGTTCTTCGGAGTCGGACTGATTTTTGGTCCTGGCTGGTTTAATGGATCTTTTGGTTTTCGGGACTGCCATGTTAGGGACTCTTCTCCGGCACCGAAGGGTCCTCTGGTTTTGTCTTCGAATTTGTGAAAGGTGAGGCAATCTGCTCGCTGCAACGTGTGAATTTTTCTGGGCTTTCGGCGTGATTGTGGCAGCATCGGCTATGTTATTGCTGGTCGAGGCTTGTAACAACGTCAATTATGGAGCTGCTCCGTCGCCGGCGTCGTTGTATATGGGAGTTTGGAGAAGATGGTTGTTGGCCACGCGCTTTTTCGGCCAGTGGTGCGCTGCGTAGTAGCGTATAACTTCCTGATTTCAAGTTTCCCGCCTTGGCTAGACAGGTTTGATGGTGGTGTCTGGGCAGCTGTAAGTGTGGGATGTGATGTAAGGCAACGCCGTATCACGCTGATGTACATCACTCTGGCGTGATGTTTGATAATATATATAGTTTATGTAATTCGGCAATAGTGGGTTCTCACTTGGTGGGCCCATCAGAAGTTTTAGTGGAGTTAAATGTGGAGTGAATTTTGGCCCACGGTTTTGGGTTAACAACCAGCACATGGTTTTGGATTGATGATTTCGACTTAAGGTGGGGCCACCCAATTTTCATTTGTTCATTACCAGCAATGGGTTTGAATAATGGCTTGTTTGAGATGGGGCCCGCCACTACATATTGTTGGTTAAGCCGCGTTTCGAAGGTGCCAGCCACTTTTTTTGATTTGGTGGCCAATCATTTTTGTGTTCAGCCATGGTTATGAGCTGACTTGGTCAATAATTAGGGTTGGTTTGGGGTGTCCTAAAAAAGTGTATTTTTTGTCTTTTTATGAAAAGATGTGCAGAAAAATAGAGAGGTAATGTGATGAAAAAAAGATAAAAAGATAAAAAGATGGATTATATAATAGATGCCAAACAAGGCTTTAGTTTATTTCTTGTTTATTTGCCTATATATGATTCCAAGTTTCCATCAATTTATTTTGATGGTAGGGGTTTACTTGGAATTAAAAAATGATATATGGACAAATTTGAATTTAGTTTTTCTAATCTTGTTGGGTAATGTTGTAGTGTTGTTATAATTAGTTATTTTTATTTGTTTTAGTCCCCCCACTTTTGGGAGGCGTGAGGTTTTATTGTATTACTTGGGGTATGATTTTTGTAAATGTGTAAGTTTGTTGTCTTTAATTTATGACTTATCCATTCAAAAAAAAAGTCATTTTATTTTTAATTTTATCTCTTAATTTATCTATTGACTTTTTTATTTAAATTTATATCTATTTGTTTAAATTTTTCCCTATTTATTCAAAATCTATGAATTTCTCTCTTTATTTGTTTAAAATATGTGAGTTTCTCTCTTTATCTGTTTAAAAAATATAAAGATCTAATCTATCTGTTCAAATTTTTTATTTATATTTTTTTTTGTTCAATTGTTTTTGTTTAAAGAATTTATCTATTTAATTTTTTATTTGTTCAATTTTTTTTTCCAAAATATTTTATCTGTTAAATTGGTCTACCCTACCTCTACCCATAAACATGTTTTTGAACTTATCTTGGTCAAAGTTGCTGATTGTAAAAAAATTTGCAGCAATATTAAGTATCATGAAAAGTCTGTCATGAAAATGATCATGAAATGTTTGTGATCTTTGGATTACACTTATAATAAAGTATAACACACTAATTAAGGTAATCTAAGGGTCATAAATCTTTTATGATCATTTTCATAAAAAAAATTTCATAATCCTTAACATTTCTCAAAAGTTTGTGAGAGAGAGAAATGTTTTGTGTATGTTTCCATAGCTCTAGCTCTAGTGTTCCCCTTAAACTAATTTCACATGCATTACCACTACAATGTGATCATACAACACATTTTTCAACCATTTATTAAATGCTACTACAATCAATTGTCAATTAAAATCAAATATAAAGTGATTAAATTCATAAAATCACTCACAATTGGGGATGTAGCATTTCAATGCTTCCTTCAGCAGCATATATACATGCGTACATATATGTACATATACACATACAGATCACTATATTCATATGATCCATCAAATTTGTTACAGTGCTAGTGCTACCCATGTATATATTATATACGGTTCCGATAGGTATCTCGAATTTGGAGGCTCAAATTTGGCTCGAATTCGGAGAAGAAGAAGAAGGAAGAAGAAGAAGAAAAGGAGGAGGAAAGAGGAGGAGGAGGACGACTGGAGAGGGCATAATCACAGGGGGAGGCGGAGGCGGGGTCGGAGGTGACGGCGGTGGTGCTGTGACGATCGGCAGCGACGAGGCGACGATGGTGGTGCTGCGATGATCTCCTCTCCTCCTCTCTCTTTCTCCCTCTCCTCCTCTTTCTCTTCTCCTCTTTCTCTTCTCCTCTCTTCTTCCTCTGCTCGTCTCCTGTGTTCAACGAAGAAAAAGAAGAAAAGAAAGAAAGAAAAGGAAGAGAAAGAAAAGGCAGAAAAAAAAAAAATTCAAAACGCAAAACGACGTCGTTTTGAGTTTCGAGCCGAATTCGGGCCACCGAATTCGAGCTACGAGTCATTTTCCTCATAAAAAATAAAAAATAATATAAATATTAATAATTAAAATGATTATCTTTTTCACACTTGTATAATAATTTTTTAAAATCCACTCTAAATAATAATTTTTCCTTTTTTTAACGTTTATTGTGAGCGTGCATGTTATCTTATGCTATGTTATTTCTAGAAGATTATTTTTGTATTCAATAGATATTTTTAATAAAAGAATAAGGTTATAAGAGCATCTCCAACGGTTACTCAGATTTTTCATCAAATCTGAGTCAAAAAGTGGCTATTTCCTTAATCTGATACTTCGCGCTCCAACGGTTCAGTATCAAATCCTTTTAATCAAATTTGTATCGGGCAACCGGTTGGTTGACCGGCCGGTCAACCGGTAACGGCAAAAAAATTTTTTTTGATTTTTTTTTGAACTTTTTGAACCTTTTGGTGGTCGACCGGTTAGGCAAAAAAAAAATATATATATTTTTTGGACCGGTTTGAACTTTTTTTTTGGAACTGTTTGAACTTTTGGTGGGCGACCGGTTGGTCAACCAGCCAGTCAACCGGCCGGTCGACCGGTTCGTCTCCTGGCAACGATCATGTGTAGTGTTTTGGTGAAACGCGGAGTCTGTCATCAGTTTGGTGAAATTTTTGCTGAAATCTCATTTTGATATGACTTTGGTGCAACCGTTGGAGCATGAAAAAGTGGGTTTTTCATCAAAATTTAAATCTGATACTGGGTTTGGTTCACCGTTGGAGATGGTCTAATAAATGGTAAATGGTAACAAGTGTATCTGTAATATTGAATTTTGTGTAAATTTTTTTTTTTTTAAATTGGTGAAAAAAAAACTATAAATTGAATAAAAGATTATTTTAAAATTAGTAAAAATTGTCTTGTATTCTACAAATTTTTTTTTTTTTTGGTATACCCATTAAAAATATTTTTCGGTATTCTACAAATTAGTAAAAAAATTCATTGGAAAAAAAATTTATTTGAAAAAAATTTATTTGATAAAAAAAATTATTTGAAAAAAAAAATTTAATTGAAAAAAATTTTGTTAGTCAAAATTTTAAATTTCTGTTTAAAAGCCAACATAAACTCATTTTTTGAATTTACTTTTTTTTCTCAAATTTACAAATTGAGACAACCATTTATAAACTAAAAAAATTACCAAATAAGTTTTTATGCAGTTTTTTAAATTTATGTAAATATAAATTGAAAACTGAAAACAAAATGATTACCAAACATGTCTCAGATGGTAAAAATGTCATAAAATTAATAAATAATTAAATAACTTATCAATGTAAGAAATAATTTATCAAAAAATTCTTAGCTATGTATGGCTTGATTTTTAGAATTTTTTTTTTAAAAATTAAAAATTAATTTGGTTAAGAAATAAAAAATAAAAAATAATTATCATTTTTATATAATTTTTATCTTTTGAGTAGTTAGAAATAATTTTTTACAAATTAAATATATTTATTTATATTTATTTTTATTAAATTAGTTTTTTTTTTTAAATCTATATTAAATTGAAACCTCAGGGTGTCAATGTAATTTACCCTTTAAAATATATGTAAAAGTAAATGATAAATATGTTATTTTAATTTAAAAGTTAACATCGTCAAATAATTACATTAACAAAAGGGATCAGTGTAATTTTCCAAATATAAGAAGGGAATTGTAATAAACATAAATCCAGAGTGGCAGTATAATTTACCCATATATATATATATAAACTGAAGACATGTATGTAGAGATTATAAGCACTTTCCAACATCAATCAGTTGGTGTTTTTCTCTGTGCAGAAAGAGGGTGTCAATGAATCCCCAGCAATTCCTCCTTGTATGCCTCTCTCTCTTCTTGCTATTTTTTACACATCTCTCTCATCTCTCTCTTGCCGATGTCGGCACTGCTGCCAGCTATGCCCCACCATATATATACGTAAGTACCCACTCCACAATTACAATCAATCATTAACAAATCATGACCAATTCTTTCCATACTGAGGGATGCGGAAATGGATTACATAACTAAACACAACTATCTCACATGAACGGAATTTTATCTATTTTTGATGGATTCTACACCTATGTATGAGATTTGGTGTCTAATTTTGTGATTAATTTTTGTATAAGTAGAAAAACTGATCTCCATATCTCACATTTACATTCGGGACAGGAATAAAAAAAAAATTACACACAGAAAATCCCAACCTGATTTTCAAAACATGATTTTTTTTTTTTTTTTAATGTGTTGTCGTTGGGTGATTGGATTGAAACAGCCACCGCGTGCAGCGGCAACGACGGGTCTCAGTTTCCGTCAAGCAATCTGTTCGCGGCAGCCGGAGAGGAGATTTGGGACAATGGGGCAGCTTGTGGGACGCAATACCTAGTGAGGTGTATTAGTGCAGCAGCACCAAATAGTTGCAATCCAAGTCAAACAATACAAGTGAAGATAGTAGACAGGGCACAAACATCAGCTTCAAGGCCTTCAAGGGGTCGAACCACCATCGTTCTCTCTACTACAGCTTTTGGAGCAATAGCCAATGGATCAACCCCATCCATTAACATTGAATTTCAACAGTAAGTCATTTTTTTTTTTTTTTTTCCGCATTAATCGGTAGGAGAATTTATAAGTGTCACAACATTATGCCCTCTTAAGAGAGTCGAACCCAAAATCTCAACTGCCGAGATAATAAGACTACCAACCAAATGTCACTAAAGTACTAGGGTATGGGCCTCCTTGCATTATTCTTCATTTTCTTTGAACATCGAAGCTCTTTTATTGAAATTGTTTCCATTTTGCAGCATACATATAGTAGATTATTATTATTATTGTTGTTATCCTTCAGGTTTTCATTTAGTTTTGTCCAAATAATGTTTGGATGTCCCATGTGTTTAATAATCATGCAAAGGTTTGCATATACACACATCCAAATATCATTTGGACAATATGCAAAAGGGTATTGTCCAGGTTGAGTCTGCATCATTAGTGATGCATCTTTACAAACAATGAAATTAATTATTCTTTTTGCTATAAATAAAATAAATGCAACAAGTATTTAGACTCAGAAGTCCTGTTTGATCAGGAGATTATAATATAAGATTGAAATTATTAATTTTGGTTACAATTTTTATTATTCGGATTAGATTCCGATGAACATTCCTTTTTTTTTTTTTGTCAATTGATAGGAGAATAATTACAAGTATGAGAAACAATATATCATCAAACAGACTATTAGTCCATAATAGTTAGAAAGTCAACAAAGCCTACCAAGCACAAGTCCAACAATAACTCCACTATTACTTAGTACAACCACATAATAGAAGAGAGATAAACACCACCACAAAGGATATCAAACTCATTTTTATAGGAGTTGAACCCAAGGTTTTACACTACAAAGGGTGTTATATAACCATTACGCCAAATGCCTTGGTTGATTTTGATGGACATTCAGTCTAACAAAAATTGTGAATTTTTTAGTTTTACAATTAATAATTCAAAACAAACATATAATTGGAATTATATATTTCATACCCATTGCAAAACAAATGTGGACAAGTGAAAATTATTTATCTCACTAATCTAAGTGGATAACCAATCTTACATTAATTTTATGAATTATTAATCCTTTTATTATTAATCATGTGAATCAAACAGAGCCAGAAAAAAGAGATTCGTGATTATTTTAATTCCTATAATTTTAATTGTGACATGTTTACCTCTATAAGTTCCAATTGATTTTAGTTAGATCTAAAATCATCAAATCTTTGTTCAAGGAACATAAACACATGAACTCCACATGAGTTCCACAAGAAGTCCATGTAAGCTCCACATGAATGAAGAAAAATCATGTGGCTTGGAATTTTTAACAAAAAATTTATAGTTAAACGTAAATGAAACCAATGCCAAACCTCATTTAAGATAAATTGGTCATATAAATAAGATAAATTTAAATATATCTTAAAATTTGTTAAATTTTTAAACCAAATATAAACAACTACATACTCAGTTCAATAAGGGCTACAACAAAACCAAGCTACTCGAGGTTGGTATGGTTAAAACTCGTTTGAAATTGACTCAACAAATAAACAAGTCAAACTAAACATACATTTTAAAACTCATTAAGTTTTCAAACTAAATTTGAATAATATGGTATTCAACTCAACTTAAATTATTTACGGCTTAGTTAACTCACTATATATGTTTGTTTCCTTAATTAGACCCCTTGGAGTGAGCTAAATAAGCCAACTTTTTGGCTTATTGTTACTCATTTTTTTCTACTTACAAAAAAAAGTTTAGTTTCCTTAGATTTAAAAAAATAAAAAAAATAGAAAACTACTAAAAAATCAATACCAAACTCCATTATAAATGTAACAGCACAAGAAGCAAAAAATAATTAATTTATTGATTAATTAATTAAGGTTACCTTTATTAATTAAGATATTTGTCAACAGTCGAGATTACCCTTGTCAATTAGTAATTATTTTCAACATTCACACGAGTAATTTTAATGTACTTCCAAGAAGAATAGACAAGAGAGGGTATATTAGGGTTTTCGTCTTCACACATTGACCTGAAGGAATTTTTCATGTGCAGGGTTTGACGTGGACAACAGCAAAAGAGATATATGTATAATTCTATCAACTATTATAGGAGGGAGCTGATGATCATTCTTTTGTTACTTTTCTCCATAGTCTCCACCTAGACATTGAATAATTTATATTAGTTCCTAATTTTTATTTTTATTTTTGCTCAACAACAAATGACCTAGCAAGAATAATTTTTCCATACACTTTCCTTATTTAGTATTTTGAATATTTTTACTATGGTGATGTTGTCCATGGAGAAATGATAGTATGCGAAATGACAAAACACTATTAGTTGGACACACAATCACGTGATATTCTCAAAACACTAGATAATTTCTACTTGATGAGCTTAGATTATGTTTAGTTTGTGAATTTTGGTATGAATTTGAAAATGAAAAATGAAAAATTAAGTGAAATGTGAATAAAATATAACTATAATTCATCGCCACTTTCATTTTTCATATCAAATTTTTACTTAAATTTATGAGTCAAACACAATCTTAGTGTGTTTGGGAGGGAGGTTAGTTTGATTAGGTGTTTTTTTGACTACGTCTTTGTATAAGATTAGTTGGGAGTCATATTCCATCTTAGCTGAAATGTGTTTCCTTTTGCTTTGATGTTTTGTTCTTGGTTTTTTTAATGTAATTTTGTTGTTGGTATTTTGTACTCTTTTTTTTTCATTTGCATCAATATATTTTTGTTGATGAAAAAAAAAAAAAAATTCAACTCAATGACTATTCATTTTTCAGTAACCCTTGCCTAAATTTAAGGATAATTACAGTTTATTCTCTTAAACTATTAGTTAATATCACTTTACTCTCTCTCTCTCTCTCAAAAAAAAAAAAAAAACTATACTTTGTCATCTTAAACTATCAATTTATATCAATATGAACCTTACAGTAAAAATTTGTATATAAATTGATTAAAAAAAATAACATGTGATTTGCACATGACATCTCAAATATTGTGAAATACCTAAAATTATCTGCTTTTTTATTTATCTTTCTCCCCCCCCTTTTGTCATAGTATGGATAGTCATAACTGCTAGGGTGGATCAAAAAAAGAATGGAAAAAAGAAGTGAAAAAATGAGAAAGAGAATAATGACATTTTAAATTTTTCTTTAAAAAATTCATTCAGTGGGATTAAATGATGAATTTTATCAACTATGCTTGTCTATCGAATTTCATCAACAAAAAAATTTTCGTTGATAAAAGGAAAAAAAAACCGAACACCTTTTTGGAAATGCATTTAAAAGATATTTTCCTTTCCTGAAAAATATATAGTGCACAGTAAGAAGTGCATCTTAAAGATGGACATGGGGATGTTGCCATGGGGACATGCCGTGCTTTTTTTAATGATTTGAATTGTTGATATTTTAAGGGTCATCAAACATGTTGTTCATGTAAATAATTAAATTAATTATGCATTTGTAAGCTCATTATTAGGTTTTAATTATTTTCAAAAAATATCAAAATTATATTAATCATTTATTTTAAAAAAATAAAAAATAAATATGCTATTGTTATGGGACTGTAAATGTCCAATCAATTTGATTTTTTACATGAATAATATACTTAATAAATTCTATAATATGAACAATTCAAATTATCCAAAGAAACTCAAAGAAAACTTCCACAAGGACTTACAATAGCCAATTGTACCAATAATCCCAATTCCCTAAAATATGTACTATTTTTAATGATACGCTAACACAACATGAATCTTATATAGGGGTGTTGTGAAAAGATAGTTAACAGTTGACGTTTTGATATTTTAGCTTTTTTTATTATTTCATGTGAGATGATGTGACTCAAAATAAATTAAAAATTTGACTTTTAACTTTTTTAGCTTATTGCCAAAACAACCCCATAAAGTTAGCATATTAAGCCCTCGTTTGGCATAAGCTAAACGGGAATTTTTTAGTTAAAATAGTCACAAAAAGACAAAATAAATTTTTGAATCCAATAAGATAAAATGTCACATTCAAATAATAATTATTTCACTTTTTCTCTCACAAAAATCAAAAAGGTTAAAATACCTATCACAAATGAAGTTTTTTAATTCCAAATTAAAATAATTAAAAAGTCAACTCACATCCAAATGAATCCTAAGATTAGTCATTTTTTTATTTGACTTGTTTATGACAAAATACAATAACATGAAATAAAAATAAAAACATGACACATAAACAAATTAGATGAAGGTCAAACTAGCAGGAATGACATATTTAATGAATAATTAATAACATATTTTAATATTATTTTCCGTACAAGGGTACCAGAACATGTTTAAATTCCTTATTTAATCTCATTGAATAAAAATTTTAAAGAAACGAAATTAAGTTGAAATTCAATAACCCAAGGGGTTCTGGCATTGTGGTAAGGTTTTGGGGTTTAAGTCCCATGGTCACAAGTGCAATTCTCTTCTTGGGCCAATCTTCTGGGCGAAGCACTGTTGGTTAGGAGGTTGGACCTCAAAGATGCCTAATCAGCTACTTGGTGTGGGTTTAATGCTCCCCCGCTGTGCGAGTTCTGACTTAATTGAAACTTGCCTGGGGAGGTCGGGACAAGCTTCCAGGTTATAGTCTCTTACTCGGAACGGACAACAGGACACCTCAAGGATGCCTAATCAGCTACGCTTCCAGGTTATAGTCTCTTACTCGGAACGGACAACAGGATACTTCAAGGATGCCTAATCAACTACTTGGTGTGAGTTTAATGCTCCCCCGCTGTGCGAGTTCTGACTTAATTGAAACTTGCCTGAGGAGGTCGGGACAAGCTTCTAGGTTATAGTCTCTTACTCGGAATGGACAACAGGACACCCTGGTGATCTCCTCATGGGGCGCTGCCTTGGACCTGCGGGAGGATAGGAGGATTTCCCTGTAACACAAAAAAAAAAAAAAAAAAAAAAAAAAGAAAAAAAAAAAGTTGAAATTCAACATCTTAAAGAGTAATTTTATATAGTAGAAAAAAAAAAAAAAAACCCTAGATTTTGGCTTTTGCAACAAAATAAATCTTAGATTTTTAATTTTGTCAATTTAAATCCTAAAATTTTGATTTGTTTTCAATCTAAACCATTGTTTTATTTATATTAAGTAAAATCGACAGAAAAATAGTATTTTAATAATCAAACTCAATTTTTCTATCGATTTTATTTAAACAGAAATAGGTTAATGCTTTAAATTGAAAAAAAAAAATCAAAATTCTACAATTTAAATTGACAAAATAAAAAATTTAGGATTTATTTTGTTTCAAGAGTCAAATCTTGAGTTTTTTTAAACTTTTTTTGTCCTCTAATATTTACTTGCCACCAAAAAAAAAAAAAAAAAGTATTTTCATACACTTAGTTATTTTAATTAAGGAAGAATTTTTTATGATACCACGTTAACACCATACAAGCTGAACATGAATAAAAAATAATACAACCCAATCACAATTTAAAAAAACAAAAAAAGTTAAGACTTCATTTGATTTAGTTTTAGAATCTTAATTTGAGTGTAGAGTTGTGAGTTGAGTTTTGATTGTAAATTATGATTCTAAAAATAATTTTAAAAAATGAAATAAAAAATAATTTTTAAATTTTTTTTAAATAGAGTTTTAAAAATAGTTTAGTTATAAATTTTGAAAATAATTTTTGAATTAAGTTTTGAGTTGTGTATTTGATTATAAATTTTAAAAAGAGATTTGAAATTTTTTATTTCAGACTGAAAAATTTTCTAACACAACATGAATAAGACATGATTTTTTATTTGTTCTTTTCAAGACAGAAGCGAGAAACTACAAAGGCCTCTTTTTAGAAGATAGTAAAAAATTACTTTTAACTTTTAAGTTATTTTAGATCAAATGACCTCTCTATTTTTTTATATTATTTTTAAAAAAAATTCAAAACTATTTATTCAAAAAAAAAAAAAAATTCAAAACAAACCAAACAATCAACTTTTAACTAATTTCTTAAAATAAGTCAATCTTATGCATGGCCCATAGTCAACCCTAATAATTAGGGGTGAACGTGGAGAATGAGGATTCTCTCCTTGCAGTCTTCGTGCTTGCACCCGTCCTTGCAAGCCTTCGGGTCTACTTTTAGACCCAATTTTAATAATCCGAACCGTTCATATTTTATGATTTATTCAGTATAACATACCTGTAAAAAATTAAGTTGATCGGATATCAGAAAATATGTGTTCGAAAAATTAAACTAAAAACTATTTTTTAAATAATTTAATAAACAGTTTTCCGAACATATACTTTCTGATATCCGATCAACTTGATTTTTTACAGGTATGATATACTGAATAAATCATAAAATATGAACGGTTCGAATTATCAAAATTGGGCTTAAAAGTAGATCCGAAGGCCTGCAAAGATGGACGCAAGTATAAGATTGCAAGGAGAGAACCTTGGCTCGAACGTGGAGGAACAGGGAATTTGCAATCTATGGATTACGTAATTGGCGTCGTGTTTGGAACGGTGAGACATGGACCCTAGCCAGGATTAGGATAAGCTATTCTTGATTACTAGCTTAGGTGGAAGAAATTGACAATCACTCACAATTACATTATTGTAGTTTTCTTCAGATCCAAAATGACAATCAATTTTCTTCCCCCTAAAGTTTTTTGATCAACTAACATTATTGTCTTCCACTAATTTCGGAAAAGAGATGGAGAGAGAGAGAGTGTGTAGATTTTCAAATTTAAGTGACGACTAATTAAATTGAAATTGAATTTAAAAGGGTAATGATTAAATTGTTTAATTTAAAATTTTAAAAAATTAAAATGAAAATAGGATCAAATTATAAGGATGGAAAAGAAAAAGATAAATTGTACTAACCTCTCCTAAGATTTACAAAAAATATAATTAATCCTATACTTGACATAATTATATTAACCTCTTTCAAGTTTTTTTATCAATAATTTATGAGTGACGAAAAGATAATATTGTCGTATCTTTCCTACTAAAATATAAATTTATCTTTGTTTATTTCAATGACTACCACCATATGTATTAGTTTTGATCGTTTTAAACTTACTAAAAGAAAGGTCAATGTAATAATGTCAAACTTTTGAAACTAATTATTTTTATCTTAAATCTTAGAAGAGGTGAGTGTAATTTACCCAAAGTATAATTAATTGAAAATAAAATGATTTTCATGATCCTACAACAACCGAATTTAATCTTATTTATCACAAAATATGTTGTTATTAGTTATCACTAAAATTGATCTTACTTACCTGAGAGGGAGTTTTTATGTGCATTAGAGCCGAGCTAGGCCCAGGCGTAGTGAGGGGCTGCTTTATGGGCTGGAGTAAAAAGGGCTTAGTAAAGTGGACCATAGTGTTAGCTCGGTCAAAGAGGTTACAGTCACCACGGTCGGAATAGGGTAACTATCTCGGTCAAAGTATTTGGAGCCGAGATATTTGGGCTTCTTGTGGTGAACCTTGCTCTTGTTAGCTCGGTCAAGACTTGCTATGGTTAGCTCGGTCTCAACAGCCAAAACCGAAGTACAAGTGAGCAATAGCCGAGCTAAGCAATACATGGGAAGGCACTTTATTGAGTATGACAAAGGGCTAGTATTAGCTCGGTCATACTGTTATCCAACCGGGGTAAAACCATCTCACTTGGTTTAAGCAGTGAGGGGGGTGTTGAAGGATAAGTATTATCTTTCAGGAGTGTGATTCCTAGGAGGACTCTACATGGATGAATAAGAGTCCTACTAGGATTGTGCCAGGCGAAAGTTATAAAAGCACACAACAGAACCTATGTAAAGGTAACACAACTTTGATTCTCGAATACATAGAGTTTTTGTCTATTTGTCTATTGGGCTGACTTAGCATCGAAGAGGTATCCGGCACACACCCGCCGGCTAGCTCACGTTTGTGTTTTCAAGGAATAAAGCGACGACTTTTTTAGGAGCGCAGACTTGATCAACAGGATTATACGAGAGTATTGTTTTGTGCTCGTACAATTGGCGCCGTCTATGGGAAGACCAGAAAGAACAAAACCTCTTGATCGAGTTTTCCTCTCTAGTTGGAAGCGATGGCGCACAATGAGGATTTGCTGCAATCTGCTATCGATGGACAAACCCCAGAGGGGGGTGAGAGGCGTGAAGGTTTACCTTCTATCCCACCCATGGCGGATTTAGAACCCCAGGGACAGAACCCACGGAGGGATGTAAGCGGGAGGCGGGCTGACAGCCCCCGTCGTTCTCAAAGTCCTGAAAGACAGAGGCGGAGGATGGACCCTCAAGTTCTGGAGGATCGCATGAAGGAGCAGGACGAGTTAATAAGGAGGATGGCGGCAGACATGGAGTCAATAAAGCGCCAGATAAAAGGAAAATGGGTGGCGACAGAAGAGGGGCGCAAAGGCAACATGCCCCCTCGACACTCAAAGGATCGTGATAGGCGTACCGCACCATCACAAGCAGAAAGTAGGAGCCTTAGAACAGGCGACACTCAATCGAGGACTTCCAGGACTCGTTACTCCAAGTCTGAGAGAACGAGAACTAAGAGGTCATGTACTGAGGGAAGCACCTATTGGCCCTCGCACACGCACCAGACGTCATCTAGGCACACGGAGTTGCCTAGATCATCCGACTTGCGAACTGTGCTTGAAGAAAGGGCCCGATGAAAGAAGGATACCAGGGCACACGACCCGCGCAGAGTTTCAGCCCTTCAGCGGTTGGCCCCTCGAACGCATGGGAGCGTCGAGGTAGGAATGTCAATGTCGCGCCTTGCTTATGAACCAACAGACAAAGTATTAGCAAGGTTACAGAGCTCACCGTTCATTCCAGCAATTGAGAATGCGCCGCTACCTTTAGGCTTCCACCAGCCCAAATTCACCACTTATGAGGGAAAGACCGACCCATATATGCACCTAAGCCACTTTCGCTAGGTTATGGCAGTATACCGGCGAAACGAGGCTTTAATGTGCATCCTATTTCCATCCAGCCTTGGCGACCTAGGTCTAACCTGGTTTGAAAGGCTACCAGAAGGCAGTATCGCCTTGTGGGCGCAATTAGCAGAGGCGTTCGTGACTAAGTTCAGAACGAACACCAAGACACCAGTGGAGATCGACCAGCTATTCTCTATTGACATGAGCGACAAGGAGATGTTGAGATCCTACAACAGTCGCTACTGGGAAACCTTCAACCAGATTGGGGACTGTCCTACAAACCTCGCCATTGCACAATACAAATGAGGCCTGCCAGTCGGTAACAAATTTAGGGACTCAATTACAATGATGTTGCCCCTCACGATGGAGGCCTTAATGGAGAGAGTGCACCAACATATTTACGTGGAGGAAGACAGCGCTCGTGCTAAAGCGAAATCTGGCACAACAGTAATGCCAGATAAAAAGACTTCAGCAAAAGTCAACACGGTAGAACAACCAAGCAGGAATAGGCGAGGCAGACGGGCTAACAGAGAAGACCCAGACAAAAGGAGGTTAAGAGTTCGCATTGCCATTACCACAGTGTTCAAAAAACCAATCTACCGGATTCTCAGTGAGATACGTAATGAACCTTTTGTCCGATGGCCAGCTAAGTTGGGAGAAGCACAAAAAAACTATGACGAGAGGTCCCGGTGCACCTTCCATGATGAAAGGGGCACCGCACTGAAAATTGCACGCCATTGAGGCAGCACTTGGAGGAATTAGTGACAGCTGGGCACTTGGACCAATACATAGAATGAGGAACACAGCTAGCCCCCCAGAAGCACAACAACCCAAACGGGATGCCGGTCGACGTTCCACCTCAAGGCGTAATTAACGTAATATATGGGATATTTGAACTTGAGCGGGTATGTGAACTCAGGGGGATGATTAAAAAGGCTGAACACTTAAGGGAGGTATTAAGCGCACAACCTACCATCAAAAAGGGGAGAACAGAGGCCACCAATGTCATATCTTTTTCAGACAAAGATTTAGCAAGGATATACTACCCTCACAATGATGCACTGATTGTCACTCTACGCGTCAAGAATTTCGACATCAAGCGGATTTTGATTGACCAAGGAAGCTCATGTGAAAAAATGTACTACGAAACCTTCAAACAACTGAAACTGGAGGACAAAGACTTGACACCTGCAACATCTTCCCTAATTGGATTCAACTCAATGCCAAAGTGGCCAGTTGGCAAGATAATCCTCCCAGTCAAGGTAGGAACCCTGACGAAACATGTGGAATTCTGGATACTGAAAGTCTCTTCCACTTATAACATAATTTTTAGGAGGACATGGTTACACGCCATGTGATCGGTAGCGTCAACTTATCATCGAGTATTACGGTTCCCCAACGAAGCCGGAGTAATTGAAGAGGTCTTTGGAGACCAAATTATGTCAAAACAGTGCTTCGTCATAGTAAATGGCAGCCGCGCTGCAAAAAGGTTTGTACAGATAGTCGAAGAGCCCGAAAGCAATAAACTATTTGCGAATGTCAGCAAGGCAGCTAATCAGAAGGCAGTAGAAGACTTGGTAGAGGTAAGAATAGATGAAAAGAACCCAGAGAAGTTCTTGCTCGGCTCGTCTTTGTCCAGCACTGAGAGAATAGAGGTCATGGAATTCTTAACCTCTAACATCGAAGTGTTTGCCTGGACGCCGTATGACATGCCTGACATTGACCCAAACTTCATCTATGACCAACTAAATGTTCACCCAACTGCCAGATAAATTATACAGCGCACTCGCAGATCAGCACTCCACCATGCTGAGATAGTGACAGAAGAAGTGGGGAACTTGCTAGAGGCAGGAGCTATCAGAGAAGTGCACTATCCCAGGTGGATCTCCAATACCGTAGTAATGCCAAAGAAGAACGGAAAATGGCGTGTCTGCGTAGACTACAAAACAGTCAACAAAGCATGCCCAAAGGACAGTTTCCCCCTACCACGGATAGACCAACTAGTAGACTTGATGGCAGGGCACAATCGACTTAGCTTCCTTGATGCGTACAGAGGTTACTATCAAATCGCTATGTATGAATCAAACCAGGAGGTCACATCCTTTACAACGCCTAAAGGATTGTATTGTTACAAGGTCATGTCCTTTGGCCTAAAAAACGTAGGGGCAACATTCCAACGAATGATCACTAAGATGTTTGAACCATTGTTAGGCAGAACAATGGAGGCCTATATAGATGACATGGTGGTCAAAAGCAAGAATGAGAAGGACCATCTCAGGGACCTAGATGAGATGTTCCAAATTCTGAAGAAGAATAAATTGCGCCTAAATGCATCCAAATGTGCATTCGGCGTAGGTTCAGGCAAATTCCTAGGCTTTCTGGTGACCAACCGAGATATAGAAGCAGACTATTCTAAGATCAAAGAAATCCAGGATCTAGAGAGGCCCAACACAATAAAAGAGGTGCAGTATCTCACTGGCCTAGCTGCCGTACTCAACCGGTTCATAAGTCGGTCATCAGACAGATGTCGACCATTCTTCTAAGCTTTGAAGGCCAAATTTGAGTGGGATGAAGAATGCTATCGCGCCCTAGAAAGCCTGAAAGAGTACATGTCTTCTCCCCCATTGCTAGTAACCCCAGTACCTGGAGAAGAGCTCTTTTTGTACCTAGTAGTATCACAGCACGCAGTCAGTGCAGTGTTGGTCAGAGCAGAAGGAATCCAACACCTGCCCATCTTTTATGTTAGCAAAACCTTGCTAGGCACAGAAACCAGGTGCCTACCATTGGAAAAATTGGCCTTGGTCTTGATGATGGCCTCAAGGAAGCTGTCGCATTACTTCCACACTCACACCATAATCGTCTTAACTACTTTTCCCTTAAAAGCCTTATTTGAGAGGGCGAACTTTTCTGGGGCGAATCTTGAAATAGGCGGTGGAATTGGGACAATTTGATATCAAGTTTCAGCCCAGAACCGCAATAAAAGCCCAAGCTTTGGCAGACTTTGTGGCAGAGTTCACACCAAGAAGTCATCAAATCTGCCCAGTTGACTTGACTGGTACGACAGGAATGGGGACGGAAAGTGCCGTAGGAAATGTGCAACCCCTAATTTAGGATACCTAGCCACATTGCAAATCACATAGGCTTGAAAATCAAGAGGAAGGAATAAACCATGCCATTCCTAGTAAGGACTCATCGACAAGTGAAGACTTAGGGCAGTCAGATAATAAAAAGCAAACCCGAACAACAACTAGGGACTTGGAAGAAAACAACACTCATGACCCCAAGACATTATCCAACCCCTCTACTTGCTGGAAGCTATTCGTTGGAGAGATGTGGAAGCTCTTCATGGGTGGAGCATCCAATAGGCATGGTGCAGGACTTGGCATAGTTCTCATCTCACCAGATGGCCTAATAGTGGAACAAGCAGTCAACCTTGGCTTCCCAGTATCAAACAATGAGGCGGAGTATGAGGCATTCTTAGCAGGCCTAAAATCAGCACTCTTCATGCAGGCCACCGAGCTAATGGTTTACAGTGACTTCCAGCTGGTAGTAAACCAGATTTCAGGCGACTACGAAGCAAAAGATGAGAGGATGGCAAAGCATCAAGAGTTAGCCAGAAGGGAAATCATGAAATTCGTAGTGCAAATAGAGCAGATCGGCCGGGAAGAAAACAGTAGAGCAGACAAACTAGCAAGCTTTGCTTCGATGGCAGATACATCCATCCCACATCCATTATTGATCGACTTCCTACCAAGACCAAGCATTGAAGAACCCGAAGTAACTGAGGTATGTTGCACCGAACTAGGCCCTTCATGGATGGATCCTATTATAGTATTCTTAAAAGACGGCGTCTTACCTAAAGAGAAGAAAGAAGCCAACAAGATTAGAGCAAAGTCACAACAATTTTGGCTCTCCCCATCAATGGCCTTGTACAAAAAATCCTTTACAAGACCTTACTTGAAATGTGTCCATCCCAGCAAGGTCGAGGCATTCTTGTTCGAGATACACGAAGACGTATACGGAAGCCACCAAGGGGGAAGATCATTGACCTATAGAGCAATTTTGCAAGGATATTGGTGGCCTTACATGCAAGCAGATTTAGAGAAGTATGTCAAGAAGTGCGAGAAATGTCAGAAGTTCGCACATCAAATACATCAACCAGCTAGAGAGCTTCTATCATTAACTAGCTTATGGCTCTTCGCAATATGGGGCTTGGACATAGTAGGGCCACTTCCAACGATGCCCGACAACAGAAAGTTCTTTCTCGCAGCAATAGACTACTTTACAAAATAGGTAGAAGCAGAAGCACTCGTTTCAATAAAAGAGAAAGATGTGAAGAAGTTCATCTGGCAGAATATCATCACTCGGTTCGGCATACCCAAGGCTCTAATATCAGACAACGACACTCAGTTCGATAGCAAAATTTTTAGAGGCTTTTGTGAGGAGTACAAGATAGAATTCTACAACTCTACACCAGCATACCCCCAAGCAAATGGTTAGGCGGAAGCATCAAACAAAGTCCTCTTAGATGGATTGAAGAAAAGGCTGGAGAAAGCAAAAGGCAAGTGTGTTGAGGTGCTTCCTCATGTTTTATGGGCTTACCGTACCACACCTCGGCTGGCAATTGGAGAAACACATTTTTCCTTGGCCTATGGCATGGAAGCAGTAATCCCATTGAAAGTCGGCCTCCCCACTATTAGAAGTGAAAATTTTGACCTAGACTTAAATGGAGAAGCCATAGCATTGAAGCTCGACCTTGCAGAAGAGAAAAGAGAAAGAGCACTGGTTCACATCACCTCATACCAGCAAGAGTTATCTAGAAAATATAATAAGACAGTACATCCGAGGCAATTCAAGATTGGAGATTGGGTGCTGCGCAAAGTAATGGGAAATACTCTAGTACCAGGAGATGGCAAGTTAGGGCCTAATTGGGAAGGTCCATATAAAGTGATTGGCTTAGCAGGAAAAGGGGCATATCATTTGGAAGATGAAGACAGCAAGGCAATTCCCAGGCTATGGAACACTACCAATCTCAAACTGTTTTATTTTTAGTTCTTCTTTAAAATACTTGTTATTTTTCTTCTTTCAATAAAACAAGTAGTTCTCTTTTCAGCATGATTCTTTCTTCTGTAAAAGTTGTTTCGGTGAAACTAGGGGCAATGAAAAACAGAGTTGGCAGGAATAACCAACTTTGAGCTCTCTTCAGCCAAGATCAGGATCTAGGCTGAAGAAGTTTGGCAGGAATAACCAAATACTTGGCTCTAAGTTGGCAGGAATGACCAACTTTGAGCTCTCTTCAGCCAAGATCAGGATCTAGGCTGAAAAAGTTGGCAGGAATAACCAACACCTGGCTCTAAGTTGGCAAGAATAACCAACTTTGAGCTCTCTTCAGCCAAGATCAGGATCTAGGCTGAAGAAGTTTGGCAGGAATAACCAAACACTTGGCTCTAAGTTGGCAAGAATAACCAACTTCGAGCTCTCTTAAGCCAAGATCAGTATCTAGGCTGAAGAAGGTTGGTAGGAATAACCAACACTTGGCTCTAAGTTGGCAGGAATAACCAATTTTGAGCTCTCTTCAGCCAAGATCAGGATCTAGGCTGAAGAAGTTTAGTAGGAATAACCAAACACTTGGCTCTAAGTTGGCAAGAATAACCAACTTTAAGCTCTCTTTAGCCAATATCAAGATCTAGGCTGAAGAGGTTGGCTGGAATAACCAACTTTGAGTACTCTTCAGCCGAGATAAGGATCTAGGCTGAAGAGTGGTTGGTTGGAATAACCAACTTTAAGTACTCTTTAGCCGAGATAAGGATCTAGGCTGAAGAGTGGTTGGCTGGAATAACCAACTTTGAGTACTCTTCAGCTGAGATAAGGATCTAGGCTGATGAGTTGTTGGCTGGAATAACCAACTTTGAGTACTCTTCAGCCGAGATAAGGATCTAGGCTGAAGAGTGGTTGGCTAGAATAAGCAACTTTGGGTACCCTTCAGCCGAAATAAGGATCTCGGCTGAAGAAACATGGCAAGTCTAAACAAATAGATTATAATGTTCCAAGATCGAGATAAGTATCTCGGTGAGAACAGAAAAAGGTAAAACTAAATACAAATTACAGTTGAAAAATAAGTACAAGTATGGAACAGACCGAACAAAAAAAAAAGATTTTCATTCAAAATTCAAATCAAAGGTACAAAAGGTGGGGCCTCAGCCCGGTTACAAATTTCTTATAGTTGTCATCTAAAGAAAAGAAAATACATGATCATGCAAAGAGGTCATCCAAATCAGCATCCAAGTCAACCCGAGCTTCACCAGCTGGTAGCCCGGCATTGACGGGTAGGTCGGTCCCTACCACATCATCAACCACAATGGGCACCAATGGCTTCACCCGAGTTGACTAGGCAATTTGAAGACCGGGATCATTGGCAACAACCGGGGCATTGTTGGGTTTTGGGGATGCCTCTTCTTATTCCTATTCCTCAACTTGAAGAAATTTTTGCTGAATGGCGTTGGCATACTCCGCCATGTAGCTCGGTATGAAATGTGGATGAAGGTTCTGGAAAACCTCGGTCTCTTGGCCATGACTGAGCTTCGCCACAGCCGCCTTCCATCCACACTTGAAGAATATATTTTTTACGGCTTCACATTGTTGGATGTAAGTGGCCTCCCCCTCCTTGTAACCGCGGTCTTCCGCATCTTCCACACTGTTCTCCAGCCGAGCTATCTCTGCATCCTTCTTCATCTTGAGCTTGGCCAGCTCGCGCAAGTATTTATCTTTCAACTCGGTCGAAGCCTTTTGCTTCTCTGCTTCAACCGAGTTGACTAGCCTTGTCAGGTAGGCTATTTCGGTATATAGCTAGGCTATTTTCTGCTTGGACTTTTCTAGCTCAGCCGACTTAGCGTTGGCCTCTACCACGACTTGTCGAGTGGTCTTACGTAGCTTCAGCACACGCTTATGTGCAATGTGGTTTTTCTGCATGGCCTGCAAGAGGGCGGTAAGCAATTGGAAGTAAAACCGAGCAAGCAGATGCACAAAATTGGAAAACAAAAAAGTACTCACTAGCACCATCGATTTGGTGGCCGAGCGGATGGCTTTGAGCTCGGTGAGATGGTCATGGTGTTCCATATTAAAGGGCAAGCACACACTCTTAGCCAGGTTGAAGGCGAGCATATGGTCTTTGTTTGCCACCACTGAATCTGTGTCTCTTATGGCTCGGTTCCTGTATGATAATTTTGGGGCCCACTCAGAGGAGCTAGCCCGGTCAGAACACTCAGGTTCTGGGCTTGGTGGTGTGGATTGGGAAAGTATGGTGTCTTCTTCATTAACGAGCCGTGGCTCGGTTTTGGAAGTCCGAGCGCGCTTGCTTGGCCGAGATGATGAAGGCTGGGCGGTTGGGAGGGCTACCACGGCCTCATGTGTTTGGCCGGCTTGTGGTACCTTGGCTTGATTTGTTTCGGTGATGAGGGCCCTACCTGCTCTCTTCTTGGCCATTTCTTGTTCCGCTGTTAATGGGATCAAATTGATTTGAGGTAGTGTTGGATCTGGTTCTGGAGAGAGTTCCAGAAGGAAATCTGTCACCCTAGTCTTTCTTCTACTATTGTATCTGTATGTTGGTTCAAAGTTGAATAGCTCGGCCCAACATCGATCGCGGTACCGCAGCGTGGCGCGGAGTGCTTCTAGATTGGGGTAGCCGTACTGCGACTTTAGATAGTTCAAGTCTGCATAAGGGAAAAAGCAACGATTAGCACGGTGCGAAACTAATAAACAGAGTAAAGAACGTATGAAGCTAAAACCGAGGTATTCATACCAGCTACTTCCTTATTCCAGTTAATTCGGTCTCCCGGGATCTAGGCCTCCTGGTCTTCAAAGTTGCCCGAGTCTCAGAAAAAATCATCGTCATTTACATCTTTGTCTGGTGTATTTTTAATTATTTTCTCTCGGTGACATCTTATTCTTAAGTAATACACCCAGCTATCTTCATTCTGGCTGAGGGAGTATTGGTGAAATAGCTCGGCTAAACCGAGGTTGAGGCCAAGCTGGAGGTTTAGCTTGGCGATGCCATTTATTATTCTGTACAAATTTGTGGAAAGCTGGGTAAGGCAAAGTCTTATTTGTCTAAGGAATTCACAAAGAAGAGGCTGAATAGGAAAACGGAGACCAGCCTCTACAATGGATATGACAGAGAAAGGGACGAAGCCCGATTTTTCCTAGGGAGTGGTGTCTAGTTCGGCTAAACTGAGATGAACATCATCAGGGATGTTGTAGTCCCTTTGGAACTTGGCTATAGCCCCTGGAGAGTTTACTAAAAATCTATATTTGCCCATGTGGACTTAAATTATGTATAATTTAGCCTGAAATGCTAGCTCGATGCTGAGATGATGTTGAATATCTTGGTTGAACGTGCAAATGAGTGCCTGGCCAACCTAGTTAGAGTCTGTAAAGTGGAGATGAGAAGTGTTAAGCCCAAATCGTTGGACCGCGCTAAGTATAAAGGCAAAAATGAATGTAAAGCCTAGCTCGGTTATGAGGGATACTATCCATTCTTAGTTTGATTGGAAAGAGGAATTTTAGCTTGGCAAAATGAAATAGAAGGTTCTTAGACTGATTGAAACCAAGGAGTGGCGTGAAGTTTTAGTTCGGTTATTGGGGAAGTTATCTAGTTTGACTGGGTGCACACCTAAAAAGTTCCCTAGTTCAGTTGTACCTAAGCCTTGAGTTGCCCAAACAGGCTTTTAGATTGGTTACACCACGATTCCAGATTCAAACTTCATGTTTTTTGAATCTAGAGGGTGTGTTCTTAAGCACGAACCTATGGTTTGGGGGTCTAGTTTTTGGTACTATCTGTTCTTACCCATTTCATCAAAACTACAGTGTGTTTTGTAGAATATATAAGTATATGCATCTATATTATATATATTCGTAAAATGAACGAAGGAAAAAGAAGAGATTTGATCCACGTACCAGTTCAAGGTGGGGGGACTAAAGATTGAAACAATACCAGCAGAAAACACGAGCTTTGCAGATGCAGTGTTGAGGAAAAATGGAGGCTCAGAGGGTAGAGAGAGAAGATGATGAATAGTGGTATGTTTGGTTCAAAGAGTAGGGTTTTTTGTGAAAAGCGTGAATTTGGGCGGGACTGTTCAAATTTTGCGAAGTACGAAGGCGGCGTGACAGTTGTATTTGACCAATAAAAGCTAACCACGTGTCCAAGAGAATCATAAGCGATTCAGTTATGCAGTGACTGAAAAGACGTTTGGACCGGACAAATTAGTAGCCCGGTATCAATTTGGCTCGGTTGAAGGCCACTTTTAGCTCGGCTGATAAAAGGTAATCCCAAATCATGCATGGCAGATGAAATTAAGGGGCAATTGAGAGGGAGTTTATATGTGCATTAGAGTCGAGCTAGGCCCAAGCGTAGTGAGGGGCTGCTTTATGGGCCGGGGTAAAAAGGGCTTAGTGAAGTGGACCATAGTGTTAGCTTGGTCCAAGAGGTTACAGTCACCATGGTCGGAATGGGGGTAATTATCTCGGTCAAAGTATTTGGAGCCGAGATATTTGGGCTTCTTGTGGTAAACCTTGCTCTTGTTAGCTCGGTCAAGACTTGCTATGGATAGCTGGGTCTCAACAGCCAAAACCGAAGTACAAGTGAACAATAGCCGAGCTATGCAATACATGGGAAGGCACTTTATTGAGTATGACAAAGGGCTAGTATTAGCTCGGTTATATTGTTATCCAACCGGGGTAAAACCATCTCATTTGGTTTAAGTAGTGAGGGGCGTGTTGAAGATAAGCATTATCTTTCAGGAGTGTGATTCCTAGGAGGACTTTACGTGGAGGAATAAGAGTCCTACTAGGATTGTGCCAAGCAAAAGTTATAAAAGCACACAACAGAACCTATGTAGAGGTAACACAACTTTGATTCTCGAATATATAGAATTTTTGTCTATTTGTCTATTGGACTGACTTAGGCATCAGAGAGGTATCTGGCACACACCCGCTGGCTAGCTCACGTTTGTGTTTTCAGGGAATAAAGCGACGACTTTTTGAGGAGCGCAGACTTGATGAACATGTTATATGAGAGTATTATTTCGTGCTCGTACATTACCACTAAATATAATCAAATACTAAAACTTATTTTACTTATCACATTATATAACTATACTTACCAATTTTTTGTGACTCATGTTAATGACAGTTCATTCTTGTGACTCATGTTAATGACAGTTCATTCAGTTGTCAATAACAAAGAAAAATATTCAAAAAGAGATTATAATTTCAAAATAACTTTTACACATTTCAAAACATTTTTACATAATTTTATACAAATTTTTTTTATTATTAAAAAGTCCACATTTTCCAAATTTTTATAGTAAAACCCTCACCCACTATATCATAGTTGGACTAAATTTCCAATTTGTGTGGAAAAAATATGGAAGAAAAAGTACTTCAAAGTACCAACAATCTTTATGCTACTTCAATTCGGGCCTTGTTTGGGACGTTCACTATTTTAATTGATTATTTGATTATTTTAGTTTGACTAAAATAATTATGTTTAGAAAGTTAGTTAGCTCCTTCTTCTTCTTCTTTTTTTTTTTTTAGTTGATTTGATGATTGTAAGAGAAAAATAAAATAATTATAGATTAAATACGACATTTTATCTTATTAATTATTTTAGCCTATTTTATCTTTTAATAGACTATCTTAACCCAACCATCTTTTCAAAATCTCCTACAATACAAGTTTGTTAATCTAATGGAGTACATGGATCAAAGTTTCTTGTCAGGAACATTTTCTGTGTCGGAGAAGAAATCAATCATTTGATTTATTGAGCGGTGTTTTGAAAAGTTAGCAAAAAATTAGATTCTGTTTGGAAGAGTTTTGGAATTATAATTCCACCTATTGGTTTATACTTGATGTTTGGTTGTAGTTTTTTAAAATTAATTTCACACTTACTTTTGAAAACTCCTTTTCAAGCGGAAAATTTAACTAACCCGGTCATCTCCTAGACATCCAGCCGGTTGACCAGAATAGTGTACGTTTTCTTTTTTCACCTGCTATTTTTATATTTTAAATAAAAAAATATTTCTAGAATTTTTTTAAATTTTTTTATGAGTTTTTAATAAGATTTTGAATTGTGTATTTGGTTATGAGTTGTAAGATTTTGAATTAAATATCATATGTCACATTATTCGTTTGAAACTCAATTCAAAATTCTTTTTAAATTTTTTTTTAAAATTCATAACCAAAGAAATTTTCTACACTCAAATCATAATTCCAAAACTCACAAAATCAAAATACAACTCTTATTCTCAAATTATATTTAGAAAACTCTACCCAACTCTAACTTAATTTTTTGATTTTTTTAACTTTTTGGTGACTTTTTTGCATAAAAAAATTGATTTTTTTGTGACTTTTTTGTGATTTTTTGTATAAAAAAACTAAAAAGTCAAAAAAATTTGCTTTTTTTAACAAGTTTCCAAATTGCCCCTGATTGAGAATTGTAATGTAAACATAGATTTTCATTTTCCACCCAAGAATTTTACAAATCTTTTAGGTAGAGCAAATTTGTTCACACTCCTAGTCTTTTAAATAAAATAAATTTGTTCATTCCCTCCTTCACACACTTTGTTCAAAAAGTGTGTTAATGTTACACTCTTTATTAGCCGTTAAGATGAAGTAAATTCCATTTGTAACTTAACTAGAATTGTAACTTAACTAGAATCCACTTCATTTGAAGAACTAGCAAGAAATAGTATAACACTACTTAGGGATATTTTGAAAAAATAGTTAAAAGTTGACTTTTTAACTTTTTTAATTTTTTTTGAAAAAACATATAAAATATGAATGATGATGTGACCAAAATGGGTTAAAAGCTGAGAAGTGACTCTTGACCTACTTTCTAAAAAAAGCTTTAATCATATTTTTTTTGTATAACTTCAGTTAAGTTACAAGTGAAATCTGCTTTATCTTAACAACTACTAAGGAGTGTAACATTCACACACTTGTGTGTGAACAAATTTATTCTGTCTTTTACACATTAAACAAGCAACCACTAATTAATCAAGATCAAACAAATATTTACTGAAAAACAAGCCCCATCTATTTTCCCAAAATTTAGCCCCCTCTTATGTAACATTTTGTAATTATTTTATTGGAGAAATTTCTATCTAGCAGTACTATCAAAAAAAATATTACAGATACATGAAAAAATTTAAAATTTCATTACTAATATTGATAAAGTTTACCACTAATTGTAATTTATTTTTAGAACTTTTACTGATTTGTTATTTCTCCTTTTTTTTAATATGTCAAAATACTTATCAATGTGATTTACATATATGGATTGTTGTATTACTACCTCAACATTTTAAATGAATTTTATGTATAACAATTAATATGTTTTCAATAATTTTCTAACTAAAAATCACTCAATGGCGCCCGGACAACACGACACGACTATTTAATATTATAATATATTGCGAAACGCACTACAGGAAATTGGAGTTTTAGTGGCGTTTTAAAAACGCCTCTAAAAGCTTGGAAAACGCCATAAAAAGATATAGCGATGTTTAATATTTACGCCGCTGATACGACCGTCGCAATAGCTCTACAACATTTGAAAAACGTTGCTAAAAACATTAGACAGCATTTTTTAAAACGCTACAAAATCTTTGACTCCCGTTATAACTTCCGTTAAACTAACGTATGACGTCATTTAGTGGCGTTTTTTAAAAAACGCCACTTTTTTTTTTTTTTTCCGCAAAACTAGAATATCATGAGGCACATAAATGAATAGCAATTTGGCCCCCTAAAGAATTTCTATTATTTGAATGTCATCTTCGAATCAAAGAACAAAAAACTGAAGAAATGTTCTCTAAATTTCATCATATAGAAAAAAAAAAAAATGTCATGTTACATGTAAAGAGTAGTGTGCATCAAATACACACACATATATGAAGCACCTTTTCCAATAATCTGGAGAGAGAGAGAGATCGGACAAAGTCAATATAGTTATGTGGTTGGCAGGGATCCCCTCTTATTAGCCATCAATAGAGATGCAACGACATCAACCTGTCACAGTAATCTGGGACCCAAACATAAGTTTTCCATTCCACCCCCTTCTCCAGCTTTCAATCTTTTCCCAAACAACTCAAAAACTCCTAAGACAATGCTCCATGTGTGGTGATACAACCCCTGGACAAACCCAGGCAACTCGACCAAGCGTTGTAGCACTATTTTCTATAAGTGACTTATTGAGCTCCTGCTCAACATCAAGAAATGTAATTAATTAGAGATAACAGTCCGAAACATACACCCATGCCCACAAGTGTGTGCACACATACACATGCATGACTGGAAAATAGCAAAGAAACAATCACCTCAGCATGTTGAAGAATCGAGATCAAGCAAGAAATGACTGTCATCACTATTGGAGAAATTTCTTGACGAACCTGAAATTATTAGTTTACAAAATGTCAAAATACTTCTAGTCTAGGAAAGGGCATTGTTGATAAATTTGTGCACCCCATTTACTATTGATTCAAAAAGGAAACCAACAAGAAACACATGCCCCAAATAATAAATATAGACATGAAAGAAATGTGATGCTTAGCAATCAAATGAAACCTCAACACAACTCATGTTAGCATGCAAAATAAATAGACTGAACATGGTCACTGCACTATTTTTTTCCTTTTTTCGGTAGACCTCCCCAAACCAGATGAAGGCATTATTCAAACTCGGTCTTTGGTACAACTGCCAAGAGACTTTACCAGTTAAGCTAGCCAGCAATGCCAAAACATAGAATAATTTAACATTTTGAAATTTATTTTGTTCAGACTATTGACTCCATAAGATATATGGACATAGGAAAAGGGGAAGAAATAAAAATAATTTTTGAAAAAAAAAGAGGGAGGTATCAAAATGTGTGTCAAATGTAAGGAGACAGCAGATAGATTTTAAAAAGAATAAACATACACACATAAATAAATAAGCTCTCTGATCATCAAATTTTACTTGTGCAATTCACTAGATTTTTTTGGCAAAGAATACTGTCATTCCTGCAAACAATTTGTGAACCACATAACATTTCCAAGCGTCAAAGACTGTAATATGAGTACCACAAGTGAAATGAATATGTAGCTTTATTGTCTGGATAAGACAACTTTCACCACGTCAAGAAGCTACTTGAAGCAAATTTAATTGGCATTCTAAAAATGAACTATAAAGTTGGCAGAAATTTCAGATGTATGGCATGTGGAAAAGGATCATGTCCAGGCTCACAGATTTACATCCCGCTCAGTTTTAGGACATGTAGCATGTACAAAGTAACTGGACCTTGCCTTTTTTTCAATTAAGTTGCCCCTGCTAAATAACAGGATCATTCTTCATGTTACATACTTTTAATATATTCAAGCGCAAAATCAAGAAGATCAACTATGAAGACAAACATCTTTGACATCTCTTGTTTTAGGGTCATGGATTAATAATTTTCCTCATTTTAAAACAAAATGAACATTAATGATGTTTTTCCAGTCAATACACAAAATGATATGAAGCATAAAGATCAAATCAGAAATTAGAATTTTGCCCAAAAAAATTGAGAACCATGCAAAATTGGAAGTCATAAAAAGAACCCACATTTCAATGCAAGTCACAATTGTTTTAAGCCAGAATTAGCTAGTTGAAGAACAGAGAATGGTGCATGAAAATGCAATATTATCTAGATTCATTCTGATGCAAATAGGGAGGTGAAACTACCTTAATCGCTAATTCTCCAATTGCTCAACATGCATTGTTTGCCACAGAAATAGTTTCCTTCAGCTTAGGGATGCTCTGTAGAAAGTTTGTATAAGTAAATCTATGAAATAATAAGACTATCAGAAGGGTCTCAAAAATCAGAAATCCATTCTACTTACCAGCTGCTTACTGGCAACATCAAGAAATTCGGACAAACGTGGGTGCAAATGAATAGGACAGACCTAATGAAATACAACAAAGGCCATAGTATTCATTGTCAATAAAAAGCAACATAAATATGTATATAAACAAGAAAAAAAAAAAACAAAAAAATTGAGCATGAGCTTCCAGAGGCACCAATTGGCCCTACAGCCCAATCATATCTAGTAGCCTACAAGTCTCAAATTGCAACCCCCCAAAACAGCGACTACCTGAGCTAATGATAGAGGCAAGAATGCTTTCCTATTGTTAGACCAAGAGAAAGTCATATAGTATAGTATATATACACTTTTGACTTACTCTTGCAAGGTCACCAAGCAATGCAAAGGCACTTTGTCGGACCGCCATGACCGGATGTCTATTCCTTACGAACAGTATACCTATGGACAACTTTGTTCCATCATCACCGATGAAGGACTTTCCCTCTGTAATGACCTCAAACTTCATTATCAGATGAAGCAACAAAATTTAACAGGACGAAAAGAATTAGGTGAATTTTGTGAACAATTTGCCTATGAACCAGGAATTAAATATCCAGGTAAACCTAGGAAGATTTCACATAAAAAACCTTATAAATCTACCAGGAAAAAGTCTCACAAGACTAGCCATCCGAATTCTAATAAGAAGTTTTATTCCAAAACCACTCCATACAGAAAAAATAAAGGAAAAAACAAATCAGAAATCAAATGCTACAAGTGTGGCCAAACAGGACATTATGCTAATAGATGTAAATCTAAGGCTAAATCTAAAGTCAATGAATTACAAATTGATTTAGATATTAAGGAACAGATACTACAAGCTCTTGAAGCTGAAGAAAACTCAACAGACACAGAGTCACCCTCAGAGGATGAGATCAATCAGTTATACTCTACTTCCACTAGTGAAGAAGATCCAGAAGAATCAAATTCTTGTCCCTGTACAAATAACCAGGAACAAATATCAGAAATCAATTACTGGAAATCAATTGTAGAAATGAATGGTTTACATTTAGGTGAACCCAGCAGTATCAATGTCTTAACAGATACACAAAAGGATATGCTCGCTGTAGCAGATCAAATCCAGGATCCCGAGATAAAAATAAAATATTTAAAGATGTGTTATGAACATCAACAAACAGTACAGGACGCACCTCTTATACCGGACTATTCTTATCGTCTTCAGAATGTTATTAACAGAATCCAAACAAATCCCTTGATAGAAAAACCAACAACTATACAGGATTTAAAGATAGAAATAAACATCTTAAAAACAGAAGTTAAACACTTGCAAATAGCTAGTGCAGCCGCTATAAAAGATATTAAATATCTTCATACTCAGCTGTCTAAACCAGCCGACAAAGAACCTGAACAAAAACCAGAACAAAAGGACAAGTCTGAATCCTCCTCGACTCCGTATTTGTTACTTGTTAATCAAGTTACATTTCAGAAATGGTATATTAAGATTTCTTTTATGATAAAACCCGATTTTATTATCAAAGATGCTATTGCTTTAGTTGATAGCGGAGCAGATATGAACTGTATCCAAGAAGGTATAGTTCTAACCAGGTATTTTGAAAAGACTACTCAAAGTTTAACCAGTGCAAGTGGAAATTCTCTCCAAATCAGGTATAAAATACCAGAAGCATATATTTGTAATCAAGATTTATGTCTTCCAACATCATTTGTGCTTGTAAGAAATCTTGCTACAAATATCATATTAGGTACACCATTTTTGTGTCTTCTCATGCCTATCCAGAAAATAGATCAAACAGGTATCTACTCCCAACTACAGGGAAAATCTGTGATTTTTGAATTTATTACACAACCGTATACAAAAGAATTAAATCAAATTCGAGATCTAGTTACTTTTAAACAAAACCAGATCAATTTTCTACACAAAGAAGTTCAATTTTTAACAACAGAACAAAGGTTACAGCAACTTACTTTACAACAAAAAATTAAATTAATTGAGAAAGAATTTCAAACAGAAGTCTGCGGTAATGTTCCAAATGCTTTTTGGGATCGCAAGAAACATACTATCACATTATCATATGAACCCGATTTTGATGAAAAATATATTCCAACTAGAGCTCGCCCTAGTCAAATGAAAAAGGAATATATGGAATTATGCAAAACAGAAATTCAAAGTCTTTCAGACAAGAAATTAATCCGATCTAGTCACTCTCCTTGGAGTTGTACAGCATTTTATGTGAACAAAAATGCTGAGATTGAACGAGGTGTCCCCGCCTTGTTATCAATTATAAACCGTTAAATGACAAATTAAAATGGATTAGATATCCAATTCCGAATAAAAAAGACCTATTAGATCGATTACAGGATGCAATCATATTTTCGAAATTTTATCTTAAATCAGGATATTGGCAAATTCAGATTGCTGAACAGGACCGCTATAAAACAGCCTTTACAGTACCCTTTGGGCATTATGAATGGAATGTTATGCCATTTGGTCTGAAGAATGCTCCATCAGAATTCCAGCATATCATGAATGATATTTTCAATCCTTATACAGCATTTACTTTATCTTATATTGATGATGTTTTAATCTTTTCTTCATCAATTGAACAGCATATTAAACATCTTAATATTTTTAAGCATGTTATTATCAGAAATGGTTTAGTTCTTTCTGCTCCAAAGATGCAGTTATTCCAGACAACAGTACGTTACTTAGGTCATAATATTTCCAATGGAAGTATTATTCCCATCAACAGGAGTATTGAGTTTGCTTCTAAATTTCCTGATGAAATTAAGGATAAAACTCAATTACAAAGATTCTTAGGAAGTCTTAACTATATCTGTGATTATTATCATCAGTTATCTGCAGATGCCAGCATACTCTATACCCGGCTAAGAAAGCATCCTCTCCCGTGGGATAAAAATCATACTTTAGCTATTCGACGCATCAAAGCTAAAGTTCAACAGTTACTATGCCTCCAGTTACCAAATCCCAATTGGAAAAAAATTGTGGAAACTGATACCTCCAATGAAGGCTTTGGTGGGATATTAAAGCAACTTAATCCCAAGACCCAGAAGGAAGAATTATTACGCTTTCATTCTGGCCATTGGAATAAAGCCACTTTAAATTATCCAACAATTAAACAGGAATGTTTAGCCATTGTTAAATGTGTTGATAAATTTCAGGATGATTTATTAAATCAACATTTTATCATCAGAGTTGATTGCTCTGCTGCAAAACAGATTTTCAAACAGGATGTTAAAAATCTTACATCCAAACAGATATTCTTAACCTGGCAAAGTTATTTATCTAATTTTGACTTTGATATTGAATATATTAAAGGCGAAACTAATTCTTTGCCTGACTTTTTAACCCGTGAATATGTGCAGAAATCACATCTTGAAGACGCATGACCAGCAGAGGCCACAGAGGCAGAGGTCGTGGCAGGGGCTCTTACCCTCGCTATGATCCAACAGAATTTCCTCCTTTAAGAGGACAAACCAGTAATCCTTCAGCTAAGGATATTCTCCTTAAGACTGAAGATCCGTATACTCTTAACAGTATTACCGAGGAAACAGTCCTCTGGATTGATACAGCAGATGAACAATAGATGACAGATCCATGGGAGATCAAGCGAAGGTATCTTACCACGCAACAATCTCCTCCTCATTTTGATCAGTATCGGTACATCTATGAACAGATATTAACAGAAACAGGAGCTTGTGAATTTAAGCACACACTCCATGATGCCAATAAGGCCACCAGTCCGATCTCTTTCAGTAAAATTACTATCCGTTCTATTATGCCCATTTCTACATGGGGCATCCATCCACATACTACCCGCGATCTTGATTTGCGAAACAAGCAAACCAAATACAGTTATTGGGATTACATAGATGCCTTTACCCAGGTATTCTATTACCAGAATCCGATCAAGAACCATTCTTGGTTTATCCGGGTCAGCCCTGATGTTCTTAAACACGATATTCCTAACTGGTTCCTCGTGTGGTGGGATAAGTTGGGCTTTCCCTTGAAATTTTACCAGAATCCATCCGAACTGCTTTCAATGAATGGCATGTGGCATATTCTCGTCCTTATGCTTATTTAAATAAAAACCGTGATCTTTCTATCAGTAAATCTGTAGTCCATTTCACTATCCGATTCAATATCCCATGGATATGGAAATGGGACTTTGCATGTGATTATCAGAATAAAGTTCCCCGCCTAAAAAGAATATTTTTTGTTAAATAGTGGGATAAGGGTATGAACCCTATCTTAACAAAAACTGTTCAGAAAATTCAACAGCATACCAAAGCATGTTGGGAATCAGTTAAGCAGCCAGCTCTACCAACACCACCAGCATTAGCTAGCAATCCTTTTGTTCAAATCCAGAAGGAATTGAAACAGCAGAATCCTCATCTTTCAGAACATGAAATAATTATCAAACGCATGGATTTTCTGAAAGAACAATTCTTTCAAACAGTGCCACAAGATGATGATGCCTCCATGAGATCAGGCACCAGTCAGCCCTCAACAGAACCAGACACAGATCCAGCCGAACACGTATTGGCAGGAGAATCACAATTACCTGAAGATGAGGAGCCCACTCTTGGAGATTTTTGGGATTCCCTTACAGCTGTCATTGCAGAAAAGATAGCTAAAGACAAAAACAGTAAAGGAAAGAGACATGAGCATTAAGTGTCGACACAACCAGACAAACAACTTTGGCAAAAGAAGATGCCAATTATCTGTAAAGGAAGATGCTGTCTCCACAACCGATAAAGTTTGAAGATAAGGATAAGGTGTAATCTGTCGGTCCAGTACAGGAGTGACACCTGTCCTCTTCTTTTATCCGTTTTGTAATATAAATAGGGATAGCTTCACCCTTGTTGAGGCACGCTTAAGTCTTAGTTTCTCTCTCTCTCTCTCTCTTGTAATATTTCTCTCCTAACCCCCTCTTGTAAAATAGTCGTACTTCCTCGATAAAAAGTTTGAAGTTTGGTGTGCACTTTCCATGGTTGTAAGTATGAATGCCCTCTATTAATGCTTTAGAACAGTATTTAGCATTATTAGAATTTTGGCAAAATCAGAAAAATTATTATCTTAATACTCCTGTAGATTTATATACTCAACAGTATATATCTGAACGTATATCAGAGTGTGATAGGCGTATAGCCGATCTTCATATTCTGATTAACGAACAGATAGTTGCGTGGGCGGCCAAGAGGCCTCCACCTCCTCAACAGTAAATTTATGAGATCATATATGTTGTAATTTATGTTTTTTTATACATGTACTATGATTATGATTATTCCTGGGTTTGTGCCATTGTAAGGTTAATTAATTGTTAGGGTTAGTGGGACGTCACCCAAGTCGCATAAGGATAGGTCATGTTGCAGAGAGTGCGTGTAGACCGTATACCTGTAAGTCGTTGACAGACGTGCTAGCCTCAACCTTTAACCTTTAGTGAGCACCTTTAGTGGTATCAGAGCCATGTTTAATGATAAACATAATATGAGTATAAAATATATAAATTAGGCATATATGATCACAATACAACTATGACTGAACAACAAGATAATACCGTAGTAATACCAGAAAATGAATCAGTAACAACTGTAGGAAATACAGTATCCTCTCTAGCCGAAGCAGCTGAAATGGTAGCATACCAGGATGCAAAAGACGCTTTAGATAAGTGGACTATACCAACAGTAGACCCAAAGACCATTTATAAAAAACGTCATTTTAATTTCTTCAGTAAAACAATCATCAAGACTTTTGAGCATGCATCTTGCATACAGAATAATGATGAAATAATCCGACTCATTCATATTAATGATTTCATTCGGTTCATCAGAACCTATAAATATATCCACATAGGACTGGTACAAATCGCCTTCAAACGCTTTAGGTCAAAACACCAGTATCCAATGTACACTTCGTGATGGAAGGTGTCTCAACTGGAAAGCATCCCTTATGGGAGCAATTGAAACCAGCCTCTCTCATGGACCAGTATATTTTGATATTTATCCGAATCTCAGCATAGCATTAACTGATGCTAATCTATCTGATGTTCTAGAGCTCAGAGTTCTTACTCATGGTTATGAGTATAAACCAGGATCTCCTCCTTTTTCAGTACACTCTAGAATCTACATTAAGGCTTTAACAACCTTAAATCCTTATGTTAGAAAGAAAACTGAAACAGGTAAAACAGTATTGATTGAAACAAATCTGTACAGCAGCCAGGTAGCAGTACCCAAGTTAATTCCTTGGTCAGAAATAACCTTTCCAGAAAGATGGCATATACCCAATGCTGTGCCACCAAAACCCATGATCCAGCATAACATTGATGATGTTATTCAGAGACAAGGAGGTAATGTTTACCTTCAATTTCAGAAACCCTTACTTACCAGAAGTAATTCTTCTAATGCTAGTTTTCGAACAGCACCCAAAAGTTTTTCCAATAACAGTTTCCGTTCTATTCCCCCTATAGAGTAGATCTACCAGAATCAAGTAGACAGTCTGTAGACTCTCGGCCACCAAGCAGGCCTCCTAGTGATCCTCAGGAAGATCCAATGAATACAGAAATTCAAGGAATCCGATTATCTCAAAACAGAATTCCACATGGTGTCTATACAACACCACCACCAGATAGCCCAACCGCCAGTGATATGAATTTTGAAATTTAAATGGATTTCACACCAGGAAGTGAAAATAGGAAAATATTAAATCAGGATTTTAATAAGGAAAAATATAAGGAATTTAGGATATGGTATTTTGCTAACCATACTCTAGAACAGTTAGAATATTTTAAAACTCAATATTATCACCATCTTGAGTTCCAACAGAAATTAATACCTTTTGTCGAATGGTATCACACAGTATCTTCACCACAGCTGAATACCATAGAAGACTAGTATAAAACCTGGACTACAACTGAAGGACAAGCAATTAGTGCTATTCATCCGCCTCCTCAAGCACTTGAGTTAGCTCCTAATGGTGAAACCACAAGACAACCCTTAGTAGCTACTGCATATATTGATGCACAATCAGGAAGGTTTGCTAAAACTGACTATATCAAATTAGTTGATGGCAACAAGGATGATTCAAACTACTTTGTGAAACCTGTAGAATGATTCACGACAGAACACAGGGACAAGATAATTAATATAAAAGACATAATAGTCAATAGTCCGTTGAAACAAGGCTATGTCTGGCCAACAAATTTTAATGCACAGGGTACATCCACAGCACATGCAACGCAACAGCCTCCTCCATAATGACAGTCTATGAAGATAAAATTCTAAACACATGGAGGAACAGGATAGTAGCTTTGGTTTTGACTTCTAATTGTAAATTATAGAGTTTTTATTTCTCCCTTTTTCCCCATTTTCTTCCAAATTTCTCAGCAACCAAACTTATACTATACAAAAGAAATAAATAGAATGAATAACATAAACTCATTCATATTGGTATCAAAAAAATAAGCTAAATCTGGAAAGCATAGATTTCAAAAAAAAACAACTATGCTAAATACTCAAGAACTCGAGGAGGCTGATAAGATTTCCTCCATGACAAGCATCCACTTTTCAAGCATTCCAAAACCCTCCAACACACACAAACAATCAACTCTGTTCATACACAAAATTCAGAGCAGAGTGACAGAAACTGAACCAAATTAATTCACCAAAACTAACATATCACAAAATGAACCCAACCAACGAACTCACAAGCATATAATGATATAAACCAAAAACACCCAATTCTCTAAAAATGCATACTTCTCTGTTAGTACCTAACTACCTATTCATATGGGTTCAACTCTAACACATGTTTTGCACAAGAATCATCAAAATTATAAGAAAAAATTAAAAACCTGTTCGGAAGTGGAGCCGTAAAGGCCAGAATTGAAGGAAGATGATTTAAAACCCCTGCCATGAACTCTTTTCAAACCTTCAACATTCCATGCTTAGAGTGTCCACCAGATGCCATAAATATATTTTTCCCATTTTCCCACAAACTGAGATGCACATGAGATCGAGAACCAACATCATCTAATGCATACCTAGGGCAAACAAAAAAATGAAGACAACAGTTAAGAGACATAGCTTGAAGAAGAAAATTCTGCAAGTGAGGAAATGAGTAAAGTTCAACTTTTAGTGTGTATTTTTAACGCTGATGGATCCTCTTGCAGAGCTTTTATGAACTATTACAACAAAACATAAATAATAAACTAAATGTTATTTTTATTTTTACGATTAATTATAACTTCAAAGCAGCATTTCTTACCCTTGACGTTAAAGCAAAATCAAGTAAAATTAAAGTATCTTCACAAAAGAAACCAAGATACCACACAGCAAATACCATAAATTATATCATGAAATGGAACCAAAACCATAAGGACAATAATATGCAAAAAGTCACAAGTTAGCTGAACTAATAAAACAGAAAACCAGTAAGAAAAAGAACAATTTGCAACCCAGGCATCACATCTTTATAGTTATATTTTTTTTACTAACTAAACAAAGATACGAGAGAAAACAACAAATGAAGCTTCAGGTGCATTTGTGCCAATGCCAAATACTAATGCACCCAAAGAAGGCTTCAAAATAATTTGGAAAGCATACAACATGCAGTGGAATTCAAAAGAAAAATTACAAGTTAACAGGATAAATGTTAAATAAGGCCTGGAAGAAGGTAATGAAGATAGAAGTGGAGCTGAATGAAAGGAAAGTATATCTAATATTCAAATAAATAATACTACAAAGGGGGAATAGCCAATAAGAAAGTGCACAGGATCTGCCACATTCTGGTTTTAAGAAACTTACATTCAGATTCTTCCTCACTTTCATCATCACTCTCAACTTCCCATTCAGTAGATACAGCGTCAGAATCTGCTGCATTGATGAAACTGAAACTAGTAAAAAAATTATTAACAGTAGAGCTAAGAAGCAAGGACACAAGCACAGACAAAGACAGGATACGACATGTGACATGCCAACATGGATATTTTCATAAAATGCAAGACATGAGACCAAATACCTTAGTAGCTCACATGGAGTCTCTTGCCACTAACTTGGATGGATCATGATCGTTCTGGAATAACCAAGGTAAGTTACCAAAAATTCTTAGCCAAAATAACTATAAGCAAAGTGAAACCAAATACTCATAAAGAACGTAAAGCAACTAGAGAAAAAGAAATTGGTTAGCATTGCTGTCAACCAATGAACTTGAAAAAGCACATCCTATCCATTAAGAAGGCCACTTTTAAATACCAAATGAAATCCAACAAGAAATAGATTCATATCAAATAGTGTTACAAATATCTAGATGCACAAGAGTCAAAAAAAGAGCTCATCTCTAGTAGATATCATGCCCGTCTGTAATAACCTAAAACCTGCCCACATCTTATTTACCTCCAGCACACATTAAACTAACATTTATATCTCAAGATTGTTGACACAGATTTAATCAATCTATCAACCAAACAGAGGAAGAAACACAAACAGGACAGCCAAGGCCTCATTTTAAAAGACAACAGATCCAAAGATTAAAAATCTGAAGAGGCCATGTCACAAACAGATCTGGGTAACCCATTTTTGGGCCCCACAAAAATGGGTGACCCAGATCTATTCAACACTTACAAGAGCTAAGTACAACAAAACAAGTCCAAAATCCCATAATCCCTCTCTGAGACCTTGCCACAAACAAGTCCAGTGCATAACTAGAAACTTGTCAAAACCGCAGCAACACAAAAACTATGATGCTTGGATCATGAAGCAAACACAAACTCACTTATCCTAAGCCTGATGCCTACAACCAACATCGCATTATAGTAAAAAATAAATAAATAAATAAATAATTAATTAAAAAATAAAAATTTTAAAAAAAATCAAGGATTCTAATATTCTTCCTTCAAGACAAAAAGGAATATTCTGAATGTAAAGAAAACAATTAATTATATCAAGCAAAGCTTGTTTGAAACAATAATACCCATCACAGAAACAAATATAGGGTACTTACAATGCCCTTGCTCCTTCCACAGTAGTAAGTTCTCGGGAAAGATGACTTGTATCGCAACGAGCAGAGAAGTTGACAACTTCCCACCGTTCTATTCGGATGGGGGTGAAGAGTTGCTTCAAAAGAATAAAACAAGAACAAGTAACTGCCAAATTAGTTCACAAAGTTGCTGAATTTAAGCAAAATAGGGAAATGTAAAAGAATTATCAATTTCTGCAACCCTCCACCTAAAGTTGGAACACTTCTCTTCCATTATTATAATGAAACCAAGGGAATACCTTGTTGTTAAAATTCCATTGTCCATTACGAGGTATGCAATCTTCACCATTACCAACCTTCAACTACATATTGCAAGACAAATATAAGTCAAAAGACAATGGTAGTTAATCGGAATTTGAAATAAAATTTGCACAACATCATCCTTAAAAAAATTTAAAAGACTATTGATATTTGAAACAATAGTTACATAGAAACATCCTTTAACAGAAAGTCAAAATTTACCTTTGGTGCTTCAAGGACACGACCATCAACCTGGGTGAGCTATTTCTCAATTGAAATGCCACAAGCAACAAAGAGAGGGTCATCATCATAACAGTAGGTTTTCAAAGCCTGCAAAATTAAATGACTAGTAAGATTACAACATTAAAAACTAAGAACAAATGTACGAGATGGCAACAAGAATTTACATCAGTCACAACTTGTATTCGTTCTTGTGGCGTTTGCCTCGACTTTTCAACTAAAGATGCTCTCTGTATTGAAGATAAAGCCTTCGTATAACGTTAAAGAGATACATGGGTACAAAGCTGGAATACCAAGACAAAAACATCAAAATCTTGTACAAAAGGAAAGGGAGTAGCGGGAGAGAGTTAAAGAAAAAAGGAGGGCCAGGGGGGTGGGGATTGAGAAACACAATCAAGAAAAAAATAATTTTGCGTACCTCTAGCGGAAGATAATTGGGCGGTTTTGGTTTCCAACATCAATGCATGGCATGAATGCGGAATAAGTAAGTTCAATGTTATGGTGTTTGGTAAAATAATCATACGCAGTAATCTCTAAAGCTTCCCCTCCATCATATCCACCATCAGCATTCCTCACTTTCAAAGAAAAACTTGGAGAAACAATAAAACAAAACAGCATTATAAGTTTTGAACTGGAATGTATCAAAATAAGAAGTTCCATGCAATTAAACAAGCAAAGCACTTACAATTGTTGATTGCAAGGCTTTGCTCCACATCTAAGACAAAGTTTACACAGTTAAATATATTAATTATCATCAGGTGCAAAAAAGAGCCATGAAGGCTACTCAAAGTGACGATTATAGCAGTTCAAACTGGTAACAAAGAAAATATCATCCGATAGCAGTTCAAAATAGTATTCCATGAAAAATTCAGACCAAAAAAAAAAAAAAATCTGACCCCCTCAAAACATGGTGCAGAAATCCTACCAAAATTAACGAAAGTGAAAAAACTTATATATCTTTCTTCAATCCATTCACACCTCTCTAACACTGATTACAAGCATAATTACTTTTTCTTTTCTTCTGAGCTAAGACAAATTTTACACATCAAAATGTTCCGATTCTCATCAAGTGTGAAAAAGCCAGGAGTGGCACACACACAAATGATGATTTCAATAGGGTTATAGCATAGACACTAGAGGGATATCTAATACTAAAATATGAATTGTGAAGACAGCAACACATTTCTAATCAACTAAACCTAATATCCCTAAATAATTTTCCCTAATTGAGAAAATAAACCTTTATAGCAGTGTAAAAGAAAAATATCCAAAATAAGTTGACAACTAAAAATCATCCGAAGAACCTAAACAAGCAGTCACACATACAGGTCATGTATATATATAGAACCAAAACAATGAACTCAATATCAGAGAGAACACATATACATGTATATATACATATCAAATCGATTTTGTGTATTGTTCACCCATGAGCGAGATCTGTTCTATAAATTACAAATCTGAGTGAGATCTGGATGATGTACTTGATGATTTTGTGTAATATATATATATATCATATATAATAAAAACTTACAAATCTGAGTGACTGATTGAGCAAAATCTTCAAAATCGAAACTCAGTTCCAATGTATCAGTTCCAATATATGATCTGCAACAAAACAGAGCAACAACAAAACATGCAAGATATCAGTTCCAATGTATACATTCTTCAAAATCTGTATTGACCAAAGGATCAAAATCGAAACTCACAAAATCGAAAGAGAGGAGAACCAAAATCAGAAGAGAAGCGCAAATCTAGTGGCTTTCAGGCCCCGTTTGTTTTGGGAGATAGAATGGAGGGGATTGATAGTGAGGGGATTAATAGTGAGGGGATTGTTAGTGAGGGGATTGATAGTGAAGGGATTAATAGTGAGGGGATTGATAGTGAGGGGATTAATAATGAGGAATTGTTAAATTATTTTTATATAAAATAATAAAACAAATAAAAAAATATAAAAAATTAAACATTATATTTAAAAAAAAATTTTCAATATATAAAAAATAAAAAAAATAAAAAAATTTCTAATCCCCTCACTATTTTTCTAATACCATCTCTACCTCCTCCTTACCAATCCCCCCTCCAAGGGTATTAGCAATACCAAGGGACTAATAGTCCCAAGGCTTTCTCTGCAAACAAACAAGGGCATTAGTAATACCTTGGTATTACTAATCCCAATACCCTCCCTATAGCCCAAAACAAACGGGGCCTCAAAATCTACAACAAGTTTTGAAATCAAGCGAGTTTGTTTGAAATCAAGTGAGAGAGAGTGTTTGAAATCGAGTGAGTTTGTTTGAAATCGAGCGAGAGTGACAGCTGATCAGTGAGAGTGAGGGTTTCTGAGCTTCAAATTGAATGGGTTTCTAAGCGAGAGAGAGAGAGAGTCTGAATTGTGGAAAAGTGCGAGTGAGAGTGAGAGACGTTTTGAAATGGACGGAGTATTGAACGGTGTCAACAAATTGACCCAAGCGGGGCCGTTTTACTAAGATGAGAGACAACGTTTTGAAAACGTTGTATTTAACTAATCTATAATGGCGTTTTTCATAAACGCCATAAAAGAAACGTTGCAATAGGCAACTTTTCTTGTAGTGACGATTAAGTATAATAACTCAACCATTAAATCATAAATTCTATTTATATAAAAACTCTCCAAAATGAGATACAGAAACCACAGAACCATTTCACTAACTCATAGTAGTAGATGACCCGCTCACGAAGAATCTGTTGTACTTTAAGGGTTGGATGCTTATTGTAGACTAAACAAAGAAATAAAGGACAAATTAATTCAACAAATATTTTTTTTACAAAAAGAAGTATCAATAAAGAGGTACCAACGAGTTGTGGTAATCCTATACATCAAAAACAAATTTATAAGTAATCAAAAAAATTATTTAAATTCGAGTTGTGCTAGTTGTGTGATGCAATTTTCCCTTTTCTTATTCTCTTCTTGTTGGTAGTTAAAAATAAAGATCAAAGATGAAAGCTCAAGCATCACCTCGCAATGGCAAAAAGATGGTGTATCGTTTCCTCATAGTGATTTTTTTCCCCACAAGATAGCGGTTAATACATTAATAGTTAGATTCTAATGCAAATCAACATCTATCTATAAACTCGAACCCTATACTCCAAAGTTTTTTTTTATCATGGTTATGCATGTAACACCAATTAACATGTGAAGTTTTAAATTGTAGTGAAATTGTTGTCATTTTGAATTGATTAATTTTAATTAAGTTCTATAGTGCATGTGGTATCAAAAAAATTGTTGGAAGTGCCTTTAGGCACGGGTTTTCCCTAGTATATTAATATTATATAGTTATATATGTGCATAATATATATAAAATTAAATAGTTACTGTTATTTATACTAAATTGCATCCAATTCTCTTATATGAATTTTTAGACTATTGTTGGATCATAGTAGTTAAAAATTAGACAAGTTATAGTAAACATAACATATTTGCAACATTTCCCTCATCTTCCTAAGCCATTTGTCAATACATTTACGTATGTTTTTCATTTTTCATTTAAGTTTATATAGGATTATTCTTACTAATTATACATTTTTTTAGGGTATAATATATTTATGTCAAATTCTCAAACTTTGAAAATTATGTGTTAGCAAATGTCCAAGAAGTGTAAGTCATACATTTATTTTTGAGTGATAGATATGGCCAAAAAATAGGTGTCAAACACGTGTTCAAAATTATGATTTTTATTTTTAATTATGGACATGGAAAAATTGAATACCAAACACGTGTCCAAGGAGTGTCGGTGCCCGACACTTGTTTGACACGGACACATTAAGTGTCCATACTTCTAAGTGAAATAACAAAATTATGTTTAAGACTGGCTGTTTTTATGATATTGGAGTTTTGACCCTTGTGTTCTCCTCTCTTTTTATTCTTCTTGAAACTTTTTATCTTCTCTTTTGGATCAACTCTCAATACTTTCTGATTTTGTGATCAATTAGATTGTTGAACGGATTTCTTAATAGCCATTCTACATAAACAACTTTCAAAATGTACTTGCCTGTTAAACTTTTTGAACCCTGCCAACAGCTCTTTATGTTGCCATACATTACCATAATTTATTTATTTATTATTATTATTGTGGCAAAAGACCAATTCCACTACAAGTAAACCAAGACAAATGAACTTGGAGAGCCTAATAGACTAATCATCATCCTCTTGCTTCTAATCTTCATTCCTCCTTGCTCGGTTCACTCATGCATATGTTACATTGACTCTTCTATTTTCTCCAAAGCGCCTATGTCCACCGGATATGACAAGAGTAAGGGTGTGGGATATATTTTAGACACTTGGACCCTCTAATTTTTACAATGCTTGAAAAAGAAGAAACTCACATTCTCTAGTAAAGAAACATCTATAGCCTTTCACATGGATGATGACAGATAGAAATTACATATTCCTAAATCCTATTTAATTTCAAGTATATTTATACATAATTTACAACTTCTTTTCTAAGAATATTATACAATATGTAATATTTTAATGTTGATGACATTGTCCCCATATCCATATCCAAGTTTTAGATACATACCCTAATATCCTAAAATTTAGGTTAATGAAGGTCTGATATTTGGATACACACCTGCCTCTCTGATACTTGTCCTTGAGTCCATCTAATATAATAGCTCATGCATGCTCATCAATTCACCATCACTTGCTCCAGTAAGTGCTTCCTAGATTCTCTAGTTATTGTTATAACCATTCATTTATGCACAGTGAGTTTATGCATTATGCCAAATTAACGTCATAAATTCCTTAAGCTTTCTAATAAGGTAAATTTTCATTGTTCACCATGCACCCAGCTCCTTCCTCGATTCTACTTAACCCTAACATCATATCCTGCCTTGCCCTTTCTCTTCACCTCCTACAATAACTTTTTTTCTTGGCCAGTCACCAGTTTCTTACCACCTGAAGGAATGATTAGCCACACCATCCCCTTCAAAATCCCAAAACTTTTGTGCCACTTCCATCCCTCCCTAAACCCCTGCCACCTCAGCACCTCCCAACCACCACCACATTCAAGCATAACCAAGTTCAGATACTCCAATAAATTTCTGCTAAATTACAACTAAACAAATATGATCATGATCACAAACTTAACAAAGGTCACAGCCTTAAACCTAATTAAGTAATTCAATTTGTAAAGAGAACAAATATTCAGAATGAATCCTCAATATATTACAATACAAATGAAAGCTTTTACAAGAACTAAATCAGAGACAACCAAGAGTCAATCAAAACATATCTCATCAAGGGCACAGAAATGCTAGTATTTGAGTACCTTGGAAGTGCCGGAGGAAGCAGAACTTGGGTACAAGTTCAATCTTGAAATTTCCCCATTGGCAGAAAAATTAAAGCTTGAGAAGTCCACTTTGGGATGCAAAACCCTAGAATTTCCATGGAAATGGGCACTGATACTAAATGGGCACTGAGCAGCAGCAGTACCCATCAAGAAAAATAGATACCCAACTCAACAAAATCAATCAATTGCAACAAAAATCAATTCATATACAGACATCACTCAAAGATTCAGAGTAACAAAAGAACATAAGAATCTTTAAAAATAAAAATAAAAAATGGAACAACCAGAGAGAAATAATTGAAACCCAGAAGAAGTTGAAACTCAAGCTCAATTTAACAAAAACAAATTTGCGTTGTTCTTCACAGAGCATCAAAAAGGCGAGAGATGTACAAGACAAGACAAATGCTGCCAGAGTCGATACACTACGCGGAAGAACTAAGACCCCAATGGGCTGGAAAAATTGGGCCGGGTTTAATACCCCAATGGGCTGGAAAAATTATTGGTTAACCAATGACTTCTCCATTGGGCTGACCAATATGCGAATGACCTTTGGGCTTACATAGTAGTCCATGCATAAATTTTTGAAATTCTTTCTGCACCCAAATAAAAACTCAGGATGTTTAACTAAAATTTTGAAATCTTAATTTCTGTTATATTCTAATGTAAATTTATTAATAAAGATAATACAAATTAAATCTTAAAATAAAATATTTATTTTTTTCTCATGATACATCCAAATCATTCATACGTATTTTTTATATTCAACTCTCTTCGTCTTCTCTCAAGTTTCAATTATTTTTTCTTATCTTCTTCTTCCCTCTAAAACTCCAATTCACCCTACCAAAAATCTTCGAGGACACAATCTTTTTCAACCTATTTCTACTTTAACAACAATACAAAACATTAATATATATATATGTCATATATTACTGTATTTTTAATGTATATAGAAATTATATATAATCAATTGATGACCTAACGATTTACTCAAATCCTTTACCAAAATTGCTTGATTTTCCTAGATAACGGACAGTGATAAACACAAAAATATACATATATAGAGAGAGAGAGAGAGAGGAGAGAGAGAAAAGAGACTATCAAATCCGTTATTCCCCTATTTATTCTCCCTCTCACACACACATGATTCTCTAGAGGGAATTTTGACGATCAATTATATTTGGAAATTTTGTTTATTGTTTTGCAAGTATCAAAGAACTTCATAGAGCTGGTGTGGCTACATGTAATTTAATTTTTTTGAATGGTTACGTTGTCTTTGATCAGGGGATTTAAGAAATAATTTAGAAAGGGAAAAGAAAAATATAGGTAAAATATGAATAAAATATATTTATTGCACGTGCTTGGCCTATCACCCTGCCACAATATTGTCCGCTCTGGGGCTAGGGTGTTGTGGCGCATGACCACCGTCCCTGCGACCCCTCACGGCTTTGTTCTTCCCTGAGGGAAAAGGCCTTGTAACAGGTGGAGAGGGCCAGTACGCTTATAAGGTAGACGAAGAGTCCCTCCCGAGTCAATGTGGGATAGACCCAACATTTATATTTCATGTAATTTCACACACTTTTCTCTTTTCTCTTTTCAAATCTTTTCTCAAATCCTCTAATCAAAATATATTTATAATGGATGCCCATGATGTTCCGTCGTTGTAAGAAGGAATTGAAATGAAGCCGGCAACAAGATTTGAAACCACTAGTGAATCAAGATAAGTTAACTCATGTGAATGTGAAAGAGGTTTAGAATTTTTGATTTATTTATTATTTGAGTGTATTTGGAAAGATAATTTGAAAAAAAAAATTAAATGTATTAAGAGTAAATTATAATCCTAAATAATTGAATAGAATGTATTGAGAAATTAAGTTTACTTAATTTTTTTTTAAGTGCAAATAGAATTCTTTAGAAATTTTAGTTATTATTACATCATGTAAAGACAAAACTTAAAATATTCAAATAATTTATAAGGTATGTAAATGTGTAAATTATGAGTTATTTGAGGGTGATCTAAATAAGTTCATTTATTAAGGTCATATCATCTCTCAATTTTTTTTTATATATTTTTTCATAAAAAAAATCAAAAAGTACACTAAATAAACAAATTCCAAACAATCCCTAAGCTCTCACTTTTAACGTCTTGTTAGTTGTTTGCATACAAGTAAAGCAATGTGAAGTATTATATTTAGATATTATTTGATGTCACCTCTTATATAACATAATAAAAATATTAAATATATAGTAGATAACTATTAGCATTGTGCAAAATATCGTTCAATTGGTTAAAATTATACCGATTCGTATTAATTCGCACCGCTTTATTCGCTAATTGCGGTTTAAATTTTAAAATTTATAATCCACTTTCGAAACCGCTCCGCTCCGTTATAATTAATACATATATATTTTTTAATTTTTAACGAAATATCAAAATAAAAATGAATGTGAGAGAAATTTAACATGTGAAATTTATTACAAATTAGTAGTTATATATGTGAAAAAAAATTATGCAAAATTAGTTCATGTAATGTATATGAAAAATATTATACAAGTTAGTATTATATGTTATGTAAAAATTTGATAATTGATTAGAATATTCTTCAATCCGTCAATCCTCTCAAAACAGCTCAAACCGTAATTTGTCAATCTGACAATCCGTTAATCTGCCATTTAATTAATAATTTTACTCTTAAACCATTCAAACCGCACCATGCACACCTTAGTGACAACTCTTCTCTTTTCCCTCCGTTTATTATCGATAGTATGTGATTGTGGAAGCTCAAAATTTATTCACTTGAGCCCAATCTAAATAAGACTAAACAATAGGCTAGGTAAGTAAAGAAGTCCATTAGACAACACAACTAGGGCAGGATCACTATCTCTATAAAAAGACGACCACTTCAGAGGTATGCCTTAATCCCTACCCACACTAAAAGTTATCTACTTCTCTTTTCAGTTTCATAACAAGAGTTCTACTTTCATCATCAGAATGTCTTCGGCCAAAAACCATTGATCAGTCAACATCAATTATGTTCTATTTTGCAATTTAGTGGGATAAAACTCATCTTTTTATTGAACTATTCAAACAATTTATATGAGAAGATTTTAGAGTCTCACAATGATAATACAACATGAATTGCACATAAAGTAGCAGATTAAGGTTAATCATATTTTGACACGAACAACCAATATTTCTTAACTTGATAATACGAATATTGAATAGGCAAAGTTAGGATCAAACATGCAATGGGAAGTTGGTACTAATACTTCATCTTAATATTATTTCCATATTTAAGTCCTCATGTAATTCTATGTAGGTGATCAAAAAAGTATCTGAAACAGAATTTTATGGCTAATATAATTTTTTTAATTGAAGATAATTATTTTTTATTGTTTACAATTTAGATTTTATGTAGTAATCTATCTATCTATCTATTATATAAGTAAAAAAGGATTTTTAATTTGAGAGCTCTAGGAGCTTCAAACTCCAATCCAATTATGTTGATTTTTTATTATTTTTTTAAAAAGAGAAAAATATCATTGGCTATTAAAAATTTAAATTTAAAGTTTAAAATTTAAATATCATTGGCTATTGAATTCACTTATGATTTAGGAATTTAAATTTGATACCTGAGAGGGAGATTTATGATCTGGATTGGGCCGTGGTAATAGCCAGACAGATTTGGGCCGAGGTAGCGCAGCCCTGTCCAGAAAGGATTTGCTCGGTTGAGGCAAGGCGTGGTTGGACCGAGCTACTTGGCTTCATGGTATAGAGGCTGGTCAGAAGAGATGTCTGGCGCCAGGAAAGGCGTGGTTGTTCCACGGTTCATGAGTTAAGCCCGGCAGGGAGGCCGATGGCAAACCAGCATGAGCTGTCCCGAGCTCGGCCATGCCAGGATGCAGCCGAGCTCGGTCCTCATTGAGCACGGTGGGCGGAGCGCTCTAGCCAGCTGCACAGCACGGCCGTTGATAGCCAAGAAGATGCAGCCCGGCTGCCGAGCTCCCAGTAGAGTGGACTGGCAGTTTGGTTAGGTAGTATTCAGCAAGATTTGTGCTGATAGATGGGATAGCAGCACCACGTGTTGAGAGACGAATGGGATTAGATTTGGGGCGCAGAAGGTATATAAGCGAGTCTGCGCCTCCCATGCTGAGACAGATGAACATTTGGTGAGATTTGCACTAAACACAACTCAGTCCTCTCTCTCTCTCTATCCCTGTGTGTGTGAGCTAACTTGATCTTCGGAGGAGTTTTCCGGCCACACACCGCCGGGTAGCTCACCGCTGTTGTGCTCGCAGGTCGATCGAACAAACAGGAGCTTGGAAGAAAGGAGTGCGGGCTTGCCTGAATATTTGCTCCCTGCACAATTGGCGCCGTCTGTGGGAAGCTTTGCAGACAAAACCTTGTCTTCCAAGCTCATCTGATCGCCGTCCATGGCGAACAACGACGAGATTTCGTTGTCCGCTATCGACGGAGTCACCTCGGAGTCAGGCAGACGAAGAGAAGGACGTCCCGCCATCCCTCCAATGGCGGACCTGGAGACATTCCTAGGAGGACAGTCGGGAGACGCGCGAGATAAACGCGGAAGAAGTTATGGTCATTCGCGGAGCCTAGACGGTCATCGGCGGCGGAGAGAATCACACGCCAGACGTCTGGAACACAAGTTGAGAGACCAGGACGTCGTCATCCGACGAATGGCGGCGGAGATAGAGGAGCTGAAGCGGTATGTCAAAGGGAAGGGTGTAGCTGGAGTAGGAGACCACAGTGAGCGCACCCAACCCCACCGTTCAGGCAGTCAGAGTCAGCGGCACACTCTTTTCATTTCTATCACCAGAAGTTACAAGGTTGGAGATTCCGACGTTCATGTCGAGAAATCCAGCGCGCAAGATAGCACTTACCAGTCCTCACGTCCGGTGACGACGTCGAGGTACTCCTATTCCGCTCGATCAGAGGATTTGCGGGCAGTCTTGAAGGAACAGGCTCGCCGGCGGGAGGCTCAAAGGGTGCCGGCGTTCCAGCGGCTATCCTATGGGGTTCACGCCAGCGAGGAGGTCGAAATGCCTCCACCCCGCCCAGCCTCGCCTTTCCTTGTAGGCACAGACTTGGCGAGGCTGAGCGCCACTCATTTCTCCGTGGATATAGAGACAGCGCCATTTCCGGCGGACTTCCACCAGCCAAAGTTCACGCTCTACAACGGAAAAACTGACCCGTATATGCATGTAAGTCATTTCCGACAGATCATGGCCGGACATAGGCGGAATGACGCTCTTATGTGCCTAATCTTCCCATCGAGTTTGGGCGAGCTGGGTTTGAAATGATTCGAGAGGCTGCCAGAGGGGAGCATCGAAAGGTGGCAGCAATTGGCCGAAGCCTTTGTGACGCGCTTCAAAACCAACACCAAAACACCAAAGGAAGTTGATCACCTACTGAGTGTCAATATGGAACCGAGCGACACATTGAAGGCATACAACTCCAGATATTGAGAGACCTTCAACGAGATCTTGGATTGCCCGGTCAACCTTACAATCACACAATACAAGCATGGTCTCCCGGTCGGACATAGACTGCGAGACTCGCTTACCATGTACCAACTGACATCCATGGACCAGCTGATGCAGCGCATTAATGAGCACATCTGAGTAGAAGATGATGCGGCAGCATCTACCGTGAAGGCAAATCCGGTAGCAACAGACAAGAGATCGGTTGGCAAAGTGCACGCGGTCGGACAAGAGTCCAACTGTTCACATGACCGCGCTGAAGAATCGGACCGTGGCTCAAATCACAAAAACCGAGGTAGGGGACGTGGGAATGACCTGGATGACTACCCCCGGGATGATGCAGCCGATGCAAACAGAAGGTTGAAGGCCAAGACAGGCATCACCACAGTCTTTAAGATTCCAATCTATCGCATACTTAGTGAAATCCATGACGAGGAGTATGTCCGGTTTTCTACTAAGTTGGGTGACGGACAGAAGGGCTTCAATCCGCGGTACCGTTGCACGTTTCACCAGGAACGCGGCCACCGGACAGAGGACTGTTTGCCTTTGAGGCAACACTTGGAAGAGCTAGTCGCAGCCGGACACCTAGACCTTTACATTGATGGGGACGTAAAGGAAAATCAAGCTCCGGTTGATCCGTGGGGACCAGATGACCATGATGCGCCTCCGCAAGGGGTTGTTAATGTCATCCACGGCATAGTGGAACCGGCGCGTGCATGCGAGCTCTGAGGTATGATTAAGAAGGCAGAACACATGAGGGACGTTTTGTCGGTTCAGTCTGCGATTAAGAGGGGGAAGACCGAAGAGAAAGATGTGATCGGTTTCTCTTCAAGAGACCTAGAGCGCATTCAGACGCTATACAACGACGCCCTAGTGGTTACACTCCGTGTCAAAGAATTTGATGTCAAACGGATCTTGATCGATCAGGGAAGCTCAGTCAAGATCATGTATTACAACGCATTCAAACAGCTCAAGCTCCGGGATACGAACTTGGCTCCGACAACTTCGCCACTGGTTGGTTTCAACTCACAACCAGAGTGGCCTTTGGGAAAAATTAACCTGCCGGTCAAAGCGAGATCCGTGGTCAAGCAAGTGGAGTTCTGGGTGTTGCAGGTGCCGTCTACTTATAACCTAATCCTTGGGAGAGGATGTCTTCACGCTATGCAAGCCGTGGCGTCGACCTACCACCAGGTGATGAGATTCTCCTCGGCTATGGGGCAATCGAGGAGATCTGGGGCGATCAAGTCATGTCGAAGCAATGCTTCGTGACAGTAAATGGAAACCAAGCTGCCAAGGGCTTCGTCCAAATGATAGAGGGACTGAAGGACCAGGGAGTCCTTGACGATGTGGGCACTAAGGCCGAGGACAAAGCCGTCGAGGAATTGGTGGAAGTACGAATTGATACAGAGAGTCCGGACAAGTTCTTCTTGCTCGGCTCAAGCCTTACCGCCCAAGAAAGGACCGAGATGGTTGAGTTTTTGATGGCCAATATCAAAGTCTTCGCATGGTCGCCTTACGACATGCCCGACCTCGATCCAAGTTTTATTTGCCATCACCTCAACGTCTTTCCCGGAGCCAAGCCGGTCATTCAGCGAACAAGGAGATCGGCACTGCATCACACCGAGGTAGTTGCGGAGGAAGTGATGAACTTGATTGAGGCACGAGCAATTCAGGAGGTGCACTACCCCTCGGTGGATTTCAAACACAGTTGTTGTACCAAAGAAGAATGGGAAGTGGCGAGTTTGTGTCGACTATAAGACCGTCAACCGAGCTTGCCCAAAAGAAAGCTTCCCTCTGCCTAGAATTAACCAGCTTGTGGACTTAACGGCTGGACATAACAGGCTCAATTTCTTGGACGCCTACCGTGGCTACCATCAGATTGCCATGCATGGGCCCAACCAAGAGATCACCTCCTTCACGACTCCAAGGGGACTCTTCTGCTACCGAGTCATGCTTTTTGGTTTGAAGAACGCCGGGGCAACTTTTCAAAGGATAGTGACTAAGATGTTCGCTCCTCTGCTAGGCCGGACAATGGAGGCTTATATTGATGATATGGTGGTTAAGAGCTAGCATCAAGCAGACCATTTGTCCGACTTGGCCGAGATGTTTGCCATCCTCAAAAAGCACAAGCTACGCCTGAATGCGTCTAAGTGTGCCTTTGGTGTGGGATCTGAAAATTTTTTGGGCTTCCTAGTCACAAACCGAGGTATTGAGGCAAACCCCACACAAATCAGAGCTGTACAGGAGTTAAAGCAACCTAGCTCGGCTAAGGACGTGTAGCATCTGGCCGGAATGGCCGCCGCGCTTAAACCAATTCATAAGCCGGTCATCAGATCGCTGCCGCCCTTTCTTTCAAGCTTTGAAATCACAGTTCTCGTGGGATGAAGAGTGTGATCAGGCACTGGCCGAGCTCAAGGAGTGTCTGTCTTCAGCGCCACTGTTTGTTACATCGGAGCCCGACGAAGAACTTTACCTTTATCTGGCCTTTTCTCAGCATGCAGTCAGTGCGGTGCTTGTCCGGTCGGAAGGAATCAAGCACCTCCCTATCTTCTACGTCAGTAAAACCTTGCTACCGGCAGAGTCAAGGTACCTGCAGCTGGAAAAACTTGCGTTGGCATTGATGATGGCCTCAAGGAAGTTGGCACACTATTTCCACGCACATACAATAATCGTTCTGACCGAGTTCTCCCTCAAAGCTTTATTCGAGCGGGCGGACTTCTCCGGTCGCATTCTTAAGTGGGCGGTCGAGTTGGGACAGTTTGACGTCAAGTTCCAGCCGTGCACTGCTATCAAAGCCCAGACTTTGGCCAACTTCGTTGTTGAATTCC